>JAMZAV010000422.1:600000-1043710 GCA_024449915.1 Sweltsa coloradensis | reverse complement strand
GAAAAAAAAAATTATAAAAAAATTAAATCTAAAAAAAAAACTCGAACCCCTTAAAACCTGTACTCTACGTTGAGGCCTTCTAAAAATTCTGAATTCTTGGCATGTGGTTCTTCCTAGCATGATTTCTAATATATGCTGTTAACCATAGGGCTGGTTTTCCTTTAACTCTTAATTTCAAGGGGGGTGCATGCTCATTTAGAGTTTACACGGTTACTTTAACAAACATTTCTAATTTATCATCTGAACTTACCGCCATACCAATTTGGTCAATGGGACCACTTGATATATCTTCATTTACCTGCTTCCAATTAACATTCTTAAAGTTTCTAGTATTTACAAATTTAGGAAGAAACTTTTGCTTATTAATCTTACGAACACAATAAATTAATTCATGGTCACTTAATCCTACACTTATAAGACCTGACTGAATAATATTTTCATTGTGATTTACATAAACATGATCAATTAAAGTAGCTGACCTATTATAAACCCTAGTAACAGATTTTATCAATTGCACCAATCCATGTGATCTAGTGAGAATTTTGAAATGATTTACTGGTAATGTCTTCTTACTCAAATCAATGTTGAAATCACCTAGAAAAAATAATTCATTAGCTTCCAATTTTAAATTATTTACTAAACTATCAAAACAATCTGAAAATTCTTCTAACTTTACGTGTGGAGCTTTATAAACTGCTGTAAAAATCATTGGTTTTACATTTGGAAGCCAGAATTTAACTGACTGCAACTCACATCCATCGGAAATTTAACTTTACACTCAACTACACTTGACATGAACTTCTCAGCAATATAAATAACTAACCCTCCCCCTACCCTTTCACGATCAAATCTTAGCATTTTATAATTGTCCACAGTAATAAAACCATCTAGAACAGATTCATCTAGATATGTTTCATAGCAAGTAAATTTATATATATATATATTTATATATATTTATATATGTATAACTGTGTGACTGTGGTGGTAAGGCTAGGCCCTACGTGATTCTAAACTTTACCAATAACCTAACGTAACTTTGTGGCTTTGTGATTTAAATTGTGACGTAATTGTTAACATCACAATGACTAGTGTCGATGGAGTATCAGGGAGGATGTGGTTGAAGACAACGCAAACCTAACGTCCCAACGGCAGGTCTAGGGCCAGGCCCAAGACTCGCAGCGGAAAAAAAGTGTCACAGGTCTCCAGCTACTTGGCTTCATGGCTGAACAAAATAGACAACGGGACGAGTTTATGCTCCAAGTGGTGAACACCCACAGGACACAGCAACCGGTTCAACAATCAGATCCAAGTAAGTCGATTAAGGAGTTTAGTGGCACGGAAGACAGCTACCAGTCCGAAATGTGGCTTACCAATGTGAATTTTGTTTGTGGACTGAGTAACGCTAATGACATGAGTAGGTTAAATGCTGTACGTTCTTAGCTTACAGCTGGAGCACTAGACTGGTTCGTGGCAAACGCTACTAGTTTTGTAACATGGACTGACTTTGAAGTTCTGTTTAAAGATTTATTTGTAGGCGAAGTTAATGAAGTTGATGCCATTAGAATCATGCAACAACGCAAACAGGAAATCAACGAGACAAGTCAAGCCTACTTCCATAGGAAAGTTAAATTGTGTACTGATGAAAAAATTAGTTTTGGCAGTGCCAAAAAACAGTTAGCCATTGGTTTAGCTAATGAAGACTTGTGTACTTATCTGGTCAACTGATCACACAACAACTTCACTGACATATTGAAGGACATTCGTAGTTATGAACAAATTCAATCCGAGATAAAAGTTGTGTCATGGGAGTAAAAAGGGAAGCTCTTATGTAGGCCTAGGTGGGAATCTTGAAACTATAGTAAAGCATAGTGCCCCTACACGCTACGTTAACAAGCATGAAGGGCAAGGCTCTGAAACAAGTAAGCCTTCTACATCTAGTCACTCTTTTCCCTCCATATCTTCTATTTCCAGTCAGGTTGCATCAAGTTCCAGTACCAATAGAACATTTAAGGATAAGAAATGCTACAACTGTAATAAATACGGGCACATCTCACCTCATTGTCCTGAACCAAAGAAGGTATGTAATAATTGTAAACAGAATACGCACCGTACAAACCAATGCCCAAAAAAAACCTAAAACAGAAACAGAAACAGACAATAAACTTGGCATGTCCCTAGCAAAAAAATCATTTGAAGATCAATTAAAAAAATCAATTGACCTCCCAAATTTGGGCCGACAACTAACTTTTGGAACACCAATGACCAAATGATATCAATTGGTCAATTGGCAAGTATACCAATTGGGAAGTATACCACCAATTGACATCATTTGATACTTGCCAATTGGCAGTGTTCCAAAAGTTTGTTGTCAGCCAATTGGTGGTCAATTGATTTTTTCGATTGGGATATAGCCACTAGCAATTAACCATCAATTGACCTTCAACTAACATTCCAAAATGGCAAAACAAAACATGATCTATGGTAGTCATAGTCAATCAATTTATACTGGGCAATAGCTCCCTTATAAGCCTATTTGTCCATGTGTTTGTATAGGCCTATCTCATACTCCCCTTTGGAGGGGGGGGGGGAGAAGGGGGGTAGCACCTATAATAGTGATGTACATAGGGACATGTCTTCATGTTACCAATGAAGACGGGACGTGTTGTCGATGCAAGTCGTATCCTGCAGCGTGCTGTAATCGAGCATGATGCCATCAAAACCTCTAAATCTCTCTCCAGATATTTTTGGAAATTTTGACGGTGGTATTTTGTAAAGGATTTTTCAGATTCATTTAAAATGTTTTGACTGTGTCAAATCTAAAATTTTGCATTATTTTAGCTCCAAACACAATCAACAAAAATAAACTGTTCAAATTTCATTTATTACAGATGTCAGCATTAGGCCTAACTTTAAAAAAAATATTATTGGTTAGTTTCCAAGAGCATTTTGAAAATGCTTATCTGCAAAAAAGAACCAAAAACATAAAAATTTCGATTTGTCCTGCAAAATTTACAAAAGTTATTTTCGTTTTCGTTCCAAACAAACATAGGTAGGCCTAGGCCAATGTAAAATAGGTATGTGTAGGCTTAAAGTTTAGAAAAAAATGTTGGGACATTTTAAAAATTTTGTTGTTGGCCTAAATTAGATATTAAAAGGTAGGGCCTATAGTCATATAATATTTATTTCAAGTATACCTTAGCCAAATCATATAAAAAAAAATTGTTAATCCTAAATTTCCCAGAATTATTTGAATACTATCATGTTTTGGTTAAATTGTCAAATTTCAAAAAATTTTGAGAGTAGCAAAAAGGTGCTGGAAAGTGAAAAGCAAATATTTCTGGGAAATGAGTCAGGTACCTAGGCCTACTGACTACTGAGTAGACCTACATTTATTTTACTAGGCCTACCTATAGTTAATATTTGGGCTCCAATGCTCCATCTTACCAACCGTGATCCTAAAAGAGTAGGCCTATGTGGAGTGCAAAAAAGGGAAATCTCTGAAACTTTGCAAGGTAACCAGGCACACCCTGAAGCCACAAGCATAGACCTACATAGCAGCATAAAAAATTGTGAATAATCAATGTTAGTGCAGTTAGCCTGAAATAAGGCACGGGATAAGGAACCAGTACTTTAAGTCTTTTAAATGATTTAAATTTAAATGCCACGGATGGTAATGATCAATAATCACTGACCTACTATCCCTTCACAACCCAATGCTTATTATTCGTCTAACAATTTCTTAAAATTAGGTAGCCAACCTAGGCCTGGGGCTACTAACGGTGTAAAGGGACCAATTTCATCCATAGTCAAATTAATATAATTTGTATGCCTATTATTTCAATTGAGCTTCCAGCTGGGCTACTAAGCAAAAAATAAAACAATTGGAGCTATTGAGCTAATAAATAATAAGTAGGCTACGATAGCCTTCCTAACCTAAGTAAGGTTGATGTAGACACAAACATTTAGGCCTACCGCGGTTGTAATTAACTTTTAGGCCTAAATTAACTGATTAAAATGTTGAACTCATTTCATTAGAATCTCTTATTTTATTATTCACGTCATACAATGTTACACAACGCAGAGTAGTCGATTGCAGATTTTTTTAGAATCATATAAATTTTAGAATTTGTAAGATTGATAGTATTTTGGACTTTTGGGTAGCCTGGTAGACAATAACTTCACAGTGTAACTGGTATAGCATACACTGCACTGATTGTTGACAATCTCCTCACTATATGAAGAATTTGCAAGTAACAGGTAGGCCTACCGGTACTTGAAAGTTTGGAATGTGGCACCCATCCATGGAAATTAATCTGCAAACAATCACATCCTAATTTCAGAATTATGAAATAAAACAATTAATAATTGTAGCCCAAGGAAGGACGTGTAGGTAGGGTACATAGCACCTAAATAATAAGCATAGGGTCTATCCTGTTGAGACTACTACAAATTAGGCCTACAGCGTTAAGAGCTAGGAAATAAATTGTACCAGAAATCAACCAATCCGGGTTTGCCAACATATTTTAAATAGGCCTGCCTAACAATTTTGGACTTAAGATTGGACTAAACCGAGCCAGACGGCTTTAAGGCCGATGCACAATTGCTCGTGAAGCAAACCGACGGGAACAAATCAAATACGTCATAAGTTTTTATTATAGTCCTATTTGGTTATTTTGTTATTCCGCATATTAGTATTAATTTATTTCGCATATTAGGCCTACACGCGTATAAACCATCAATCAGCTGATAAAATAGTGTTGAGACGTGCACATCTTCATTCTGATTGGTTCCAGTAACGTACGGAACGGGAACGTTAAAAAAAGTTAAAACTTGGTGATGTTCCCGTTGTCGTTGCCGGGATACGGTAACGACCGGCAACGGAAGCTTTATTGTGCATGGGTGTCGTAAGTTAACGTGTGATTCCTTTCTTTTCCCTTATCGTTACCGGGCAATTGTGCATCAGCCTTTAGTCTGCTTGCAGCTTTAGGCTACAAACTCAAACTAAAATATTCTTAATAATGGGCTAGAAGCACTAATAATAGTTTCAGTTTCAGTTATTAAGGAAAAAAAAACAACAATACCTAGTTACAGTTTTAAATAGTTTTCACCATGTAGGGCCTGGTCCATTTTCGATTTACACAAGTTCTTACGAATAGGCCTACGCTACGGCCAATAAGTTATAGCCCTGATAGGCCTAGGTAAAGAAGAGGCAGACTTTTGCTGGGTTTAGATTTATAAAATGCAGGTTAGGTCACCATTCAGCCTTAACCTAGGCCTAGAAGGACCTAGGGTCCATGGACTAGAGGCCCTAGCCTAGCTAAACCAAAGGCTAGGAAGGAAGGCCGGAACTCTTGCACTAAGCGGGTCCACCTTTTAAAAATGTTATTTTTCGTGTACTCTAGTACTAACCTAGCACCGGCACCGGCAAATCTTGCCGCTAGGCGGGTCCAGTTTTAATATTTTTAATGCTACCCTCGCCACGGCGCTTCGCGCCCACCCCCCCACCCCCCTAACCTAGGTTTTCCTAGCATAAATTTTTGCTATGAAAACCTAGGTTAGGGGGGGGGGGGGCAAGGCTAGTACTAGAGTACACGAAAAATAACGTTTTTAAAAGGTGGACCCGCTTAGCGGCAAGAGTTCCGGTTTTCCTAGCAAAAATTTATGCTAGGAACTCCTAGGTTAGAGGGGGGTGGGGGTGGGGGGGGGGTGGGCGCAAAGCGCTGTTGGCGAGGTTTGTACCCTAGGCCTATTAACTATTAAAGTTGGACCCGCTTAGCGGCAAGAGTGCCGGAAGGCCTTGGGTCTAGGCTAAGACCCTGGGCCATAGAACCCCCAGAAATCAAGACCCAAGATTAATCCACAGAACCAGGACATGGTTGTAAGCCAGGCCCTAGCCTTAGCCAGTGTATTAATGTATGAAATTGGGTTTCAAGGCTTTAGGCTAGAGCTAAGGGGAGTGGCCCGGGCAGCCTTATTTGTAGGGCTAGGCCCCTACTGGTTAGCCTAGGCCTAGGGCCTATCCGATGTTGGTAAAAAGGGCTGGGGCCGAAAAGGGAATTGGATACACAAAGGCCTAGCTACTCACCTGTGATTATGAATGAAGAAACTCGCTTCGTGTCATCGTCGAAGTAGACCCTAGCCGGATTTCCAGTCTGCCATAACCCCCAAACACAAACGCGTAGAGTCCGTATCCTTAATAAAACTCGCAGTAAAATCCATTTCGCGCATTAGTAACAAGGTCGTTTTATTTAATACTGATCACTTAAATGTTCATATCATGTTATAATTACATATCGAATCGAATTAAACAAAAACTTGAATTATATTCATCCACGCCAATTTCCAACGGCCATTTAAAGCAGGACAGCAAACCTGTCAACGCCGCAACGGACCACTACCACCACTACCAACACTGCAAACTTGAGACATTTGAACTTGATTGTTGTCGGCTCTCAAGTAGGGCGAGTAGGGGCCCTACTTCATTATTTTGATTTTGATTTATTTTGAAATCACAGTGATATGTAAATAAAAATTAAATATCAGTACACAATGTATGAAAATTGCTAATTACCACTTAAATATAAAATAAATGCATAATTTAATTAATTATTTCGCTAATCAATTTAATTAACCACAATTAATTGTCCTCCTAATTATTGTAAATCAGTTTTTAAACTAAAGAGGATAGACGTTAAATAAATAAATAAATAATTTTTTCCCCTTTCCTTTCTCTTCTTTTTCCCCCCCCTCTTTATATTTGATTCATAATTTAATTGCATTTAATCCTTTTGAATTTGTTACCAAAATGTTGTGTTGTAATGCATTGTTGTTGTAATATTACTATTTCAAATATTAAAAAAAAGATTAAATTTTTTTTAAATTAGTTGTCCTCCTTTGAAATCAGTTTTTTAACTGAATATGATTGGCTAGACGTTAAATAAACAAATAAAAAAAGTCTGTTTTTCATACTGTCAGTTTTTTTTAATGTAATTATTGACAGTCATATCAAAGTGTCTACAAATATTGTTGTATATTAGGTGACTGAAGTTAAAATCACTATTTTGATTCACAGGTGTCTAATTATTAGTGTGTAAAGATGTTTACAATTGAGAAATTGACATAAGTGATGGCAATTGGTATGTTTTGCTAACATTTGGAATCAATTGCGATCATTTGCGGTCAATTGATGTGAGTTGATTTTTCTATTGATGCTTTATTGACAAGCATAATTTCAATTGGTTTGAAATGATATCAATTGGCATTATTATAAGTCAATTGATATTCTTGATCTCCAATTGATATAGTTTTTGTCAATTGGCACATTCAAATGATCTTTAATTGATTGTAGACAAAGTCAATAGACTATCAATGCAATCAATTGACAAACATTTAAAATCATTTCATTTTAATTGATATCAATTCATTTCAATTGATATCAATTCATTTCAATTGACCAGCAAGTGATATCAATTAAAAAACATTTCAAATCCAAATGATTTTTTTGCAGGGTATGCGGTACAGGGGAACACCGAGCCCTCTGTTACTAAATATATTAAACAAGCCAAGATAAACGGAAAGGAACTTCAGGCTTTCGTAGACACAGAAAGTTCGAGCTGCACCATTCAGGCGTATGCTGCTGTACAGCTTGGTGTACCTATACAACAAACGACCAGAAGCACTCTACGGGTTTGGCGATCGAGATAAGGCGACTATCAAAGCACTAGGCAGTTTACATCTTGATGTGGAGATTGATGGTGTTATGGGAAAAAATGTAGTTGTGTTAGTTGTTCCAGAAAAAGCACAGCCTGTTGAACTATTGGTAGGTAGGCCATGGACGGAATTACCGGACATCGCATTTATGAAGATTGGCGAACAATTGGTCATAAAGTATCGTGATTCCTTTCCATTCAACAACGTTGTAGTGGACCCACCGGTAGTGAATAGTGTGAAACTCTCCATGAGCGAAACACAAAAACTTGACAAGAATTCAGTTAACTTTGTGTTAGTGACGTCTAACTTGTACAAAAGTGGAACTTTTATGGTAGAGGATGAAGTTTTTTCAGTGGGAAAACTCTTTGAGCCTAAGGAAGGTAGAACGACAGTTCCAGTTATGAACGATTTTTCCAAAGATATAACCCTTAAGTCAGGAACAAACCTCGTACGAGCCGATATCGTTAATGTTATCAAACAACCCTGAAATCGAATTAGGCCTAAACATATCGCAATTGTCTTCGTGGACTGACAATTTTGTTCCAGGTTAAGACGTAAGCCTAAAACGATGTTATTCCATGTAATGATTCAGATCACTCCGAGGACGCTTTCGAAAACCGTGAAGGATGTCCGAACGAGACCAGTAGGCGTGTTGACTCGAGACCTACTCAGACTACAGCAAGTCTACAACCAGTTCTGAACGAGGGTAAGGATAATTCCCAACGTAGAATTGAACGCGAAGATTTGGTGTTGGGTGATGGACTCGATAATGACGAAATTGACCAATTATTAGAACTAGTAAACGAGTTCAGAGATTGTTTTGCTCTAACAATGAATGAATTGGGTTGTACTAGCCTAACGCAAATGGACATAAAGGAGATAAATGGTAGCTCACCAGTTTATTCAAAAGCATATAAGGCAACCGCGAAAGAACGCGAGGAAATCGCAAAGATTATTGCAGAATACAAGAAGCATTGACTACGTTTATCAAGCAGGCTCAGTCCGAACTAGCCGGTGCGAGCTTCACCCAGTGCGCACTTAATTTCGCTGATAAACACACTGGCTTGCTCTTATTTCAGTTTGGTTACGTTTACCGCACTAGCTCGGTCCAAGCGAACTGAAAAGTATTTTGTTTAAACGGTAGCGGGCCCTCAGATCGGACTGGTACATGGCGACGCCCCCTTATCATATGCCATGTAGTCATTGATAATATTTATAATATATAGGTGTTTAATATCTAAGCATGTTGTCAATAACCACTGCCTCTAAAGCTATTTTCGTAATTAAAACCGACACGGGACTAAGTGCGAGCTTATTGCGAGTCCATCTTGGATTTTAAGTACGAGCTAGAACGGTGTTGATAAAACAGTTGGCGGACTCGGAGCGCATTGAAATATATTCGGACTGAGCCCGCTTGATAAACGTAGTCTGGTTTGTTAAGGAAACTAGATCATCGTACGCTAGCCCGGTTCACTCGTGCGTAAAAAAAAACCAGGGAGAGTTCAGACTAGTCGTAGAATACCGTAAATTAAATAGGAAAAACTGTTCCAGACAAGTTCCCTTGCCAAAACATAGATGGTCAGTTAGAACACCTCACAGGCTTTTTATTACTATAGTGTATTGGGACTTAGCCCACGGATATATGCAAATCCCCCTACTGAACAGGTAAGGCTAAGACCGCATTCATCACGCCAAACACAACCGGACAGTTTGAAAGGATGAATTTCGGGTTCACTAATGGGCCTGCGGAGTTCCAACGCTTGATGAACCGAGTCTTGGGAAGGTTACGTAATAATATTGCTATGTACGTGTTATCTAGACAATATCTTAGTGCCAGCTAAGGATTTCCAGGAAATGTTATTCCGACTGAGATTGGTTTTCCAAGCACTGAGAGAAGCTAAGCTTATGTGCAAACTAAGTGTGAAATTTGTAGAAAACAAGGTAGAGTTTCTAGGATTTGTAATAGAAAAAATGACTACTCAAGCCAGGACCTAGGAAGGTAGCAGCTATCCAGGAGTTCCAAGACCAAGTAAGCTATGTGATGTACAACGGTTTTTGGGCCTTACAGGATTTTTCGTCGCTTCAATTGTTAATTATGCTAGCCGAGCAGAACCACTGAGTAGGCTGACGAGGAAGGATGAAGAATTCAGATGGACTGAAAAAACAAACAAAAATTTGTTCGAGGATCTCAGAATTAGTTTCTCATTTACCGAACGGTCTTAAAACCCCTTTACAACCCCAGAGCTCGTACGGAAGTGCATACTGATGCAAGTTCGACAGGTATCGCAGGTATGTTTGTTGCGGGGAAGGCGAAGATAAAAAGTCACACCTAGTGTATGCAGTGTTCAAGAAGACTACGCCAAAGGGAGAGGGGACTACCATCGAGTAAGTTGGAATTACTCGCCATGGTGTACACAATTGAAAGATTACGCCAATTTTTGTTACCTATTCATTTGTATTAGTGACTGATTGCCAGGCACTAATTTACATGAACATTAACCGAACAACAAATCACCAGATCGCGCGGGGGGTTATACACTATTTCAGGACTGTCGTATTTTGCGCGGGGGTTTATTATATTACATAATAAAGTAGTCTACACGTGAATATGATTCTAACGACAGTATTATTTTTTTAATTACTTGATACAAGTAAGTATGAGTGTGATTCTACCAGCCCGCCATTGCGTCTCGTTCTTTGATGAATGGAGGTTCTAGAGACGGCCGCCAGGGAGCAGCTCTTGATGGCTCGAAATTTTAAAAACACAATTCAAATACACAACCCCTCCCTCTGAGTTAGCATTCACCAGATTACATAATGTTTAATATTAATTAAATTACAGTAGTACACTGTTATTGAAAATACAAAATTATTTTATATTCAACTGAATCACAATGTCTACTATGTTTACAATATTAAAAAATAGGTACTTTTAAAGATACATACTAACAGTAATCATTAAAATCTAATAGGACGCCGGGATAGCACGTCTGGGCCTAGGTGAGTACCTTTGTTGGTTTAGGCCCGGACCTATCTCGGCTCAACAGTGAGGCTGTCGTGATTGTCATCAACATCAAAGTACTGATCATTATGTTTATTGTTAACCAGGGTTTTATGCCTTGACTCAAGAATATCTCTTCTATTTCTCCTAAGCATACTCCTTCTGATGTTTTAAAACTATATATGATCTAGGTGCGCTATGCTTATCTACTACAATGGCAGGTTGCCATTCCTTATTCTTTCTAATGCAAACATTTTGTCCTGGTGACAATGGCTTTAGCTCTCTTGCCCCTCGGTCATGAACATTTTTCATGATAGCTTGCTTTTTCTCTATCTCCCCCTCTTACATTAACGGGAAGAGAAGACTGCAATAGTGGAAATGTTACCGGAAGCTTAGTCTTAAGACGTCTATTTAGCAATAGCTGAGCAGGTAACATAGAGAGTCTGCTACGGGAGTGTTTTATAATTTTAATAGCGCTACATGGATATCTTTTCCATCTTCTAACATTTTTTCAATCATGCTCTTAGGCCGTTGAACTGAAGCGTTCAGCTAATCCTTTTGACTTTGGAAAGTGAGGGCTAGACGTGATTCAGTTTATGCCCCACTCACTTGCAAATGTTTTGAACCCCATTCTTTTCCAATGGCATGTTGTCTGACATGATTTTATCTGGTATCCCAAAATCGTGCAAAAATAGATTTAAGCTTCTGAATAGTTTCGCGTGCTGTCTTTGACTCTACCTGTAATATTTCCAACCCACTTACTATAGTAATCAGTAACAAACTATGTATTGTTTATGATTTAGATCAAAATAATCACAACACACTGTTTCCCAACATCATTCCGGAAGAGGATGAGGTATTAGGGGCCCTCTTTTTGATTGTAAGTCCGATTTTGTTCACATACTCTACAGTTTAGAACTGTTTGTTCTATGTCAGCATTGATTCCCGGCCAAATACAATGTTGGTCGAATCATTGCTTTTGACTTTGCAATGCCTTGATGGCTTTCAGGGCATTACTTTTGGGAATTATCTGTTTTTGAGACAGAGGCACTATGAGTTTATTTTCAACAAAAACTAGACCATCATCTACGGTTATGTCATGTTTTCGTGCCAGTAAATTCGACATTTTCTGGACACTTATGCTTTGTGACGGCCAACCTTTTTGTTTTTTAAATTTAAAATTTAGATTTTGCAAGGCTTTGGTCATTTTTTAGGGCTTCTTGTAGTGCTACTCTACGATCGTTGGATACAGGCAAATACTTGCTGATGCATGGACTATACATCCATTTCTGGGTCTGAAGTTTCTGGTTCTATTAAATTTCGCTCTCGACAACGTGTCCGCGAGGAACATTAATTTTCCTGGAACGTAAGTAACAACTAGTTGATAGCGCAGTAGCTTTAGGGGCATACGCTGCAGGTGCGATGTTGTCAAATTGATATCTTTTTTAGGATTTACTCTAATGGTTTGTGGTCTGACTGGACTTCGATTACTGACCATGTATGTATTCATGAAAAATTTTTCACAAGAGAACACTATTGCCAGTAATTCTTTTTCAATTTGAGCATATCTAACTTTTGCCGTCTGTCAAAGCTCGAGAAAAAAATAAGCGATTGGATGATTGTTTTGCATCAAACAACAACCCAATCCGTCTTTAAAGGCATCGGTTTGAATGGGATAAAGGTTGTGACGCATCATAAAAGCTTAGTACGGGTGCGTTACATAGTTTTAGTTTGAGCTCAGACAGTGCTTTGTCATGATTTGCATCCGAATGGAACTCAACGTTATCTTTAAGTAGATCACGTAAGTGTTTAGTCGACTGACTCATGTGAGGAATGAAAATTGCCTAGGTATTTAACCATGCCCAAAAATCGCATTAGATCTTTTTTTGATTTGGGAAATTGGGGATGTTTGTTATAGCCTTAACCCTTTATAGGTTAGTGGTACACATAGTTACCACTTTCTTTCAAAATCTACCCCAATTAAATCTGTTAGTTTTTCATACTTTACACCCCGGTCAAACAGCTGCTTTGTTTGTTCTGAATTGATAGATTTTTCCTTACTAAATTCTAATGATTAGAACGATTTTTATAATTGATCAAAAATCGAATGTGTTTTAAAAAAAACAGAAAAAATACACAAATTTCGGGGATGTCCCGGATATTTTGTTTGCCTGTAGTGGATTCAATTTGAACATGCAAAAAAAAAATTTAAAAAAAAAAAAGGAAAAAATTGCAAAAAAAATATTTTTGAAAATTACTCAAAATTTGGATTTTTTTTAAAACTTGATAGCAATTGGATTTCAAAAAACACCATTTTTTTCTAAAAAAATCAAGGAAAAAAATCAAAAAAAAATTCTAAAATTCAATAAAAAAATACAAATTTCAAATGTAAGGTAGAAAAAAAAACATGAATACAAAGTTTTGCCCTAAAAGGGTTAATCGATTTTCATTAGGTTGAGACATCTCTGATATAATGTCAAATATGAACTTCCTTACTTTGAAACTGAAAAAAAATTTGTTCATTAAAAAATTAAAATTGTTGGTTCTTCCCTTTCAAAAAATCGACAAATTTTACATGTTCAGCTTCTGAAACTTGCTGAAATAAAAAAATCACAAAATGATTCTACACCAGCAATGGGCACAAAGATGTCTTCATTTGCTTTTGAAACACCTCGGCGCACTTGAAATACCAAATGGGAAAAAGCTTGAACATATAGCGGCCAAAATACTGTGGCTTGAATGTGCAAAGCTTAGAGCTTTCAGCATCTATTTTTATTTGAAAAAAAACCCATCCTTGAGATCGAGGACAGAAAAAAAGATTTTCGCCATTTTCATAGTATACTTCCGCAGTGGTAAACATATGATGAATCTTTTTATTGCCTTATTTAACCATAGGACTAGACATAACCTAAGTGACCCATTTGTTTTCACAATTACCAAATTGTCACCCAGTCAGTAGCGTATCAACTTTCTATTAACCTTGATTTTCAAGCCTTATCTAGGCTTTCACTCTGGTTTTAACATTATTGGTATTACGTCTAGGGGATTGTATTACACCCTCAGAATTTTGGTTTATTCTATTTGTACTTTTTAGGAAATTGACCCAAACCCCTGAAAAACATCTTTATATTTTCCACCAAACTCATTTTAGTTGAGTTAGTTTTGGATGGAGGCTAGTTTTAACCACCAAAATTTTAGGTGAAGGGTTTACACTCTCCACTACACACTTATGTGCTTTTTCATCACTTGAAACCGACATGCATTTATCTGCTGTACGACAGTTCCAATACGAGAAATTAAGTTTAGATTAACCATGTTTAATCCTAGTATAGGTAGTGAATCTGTGTTCTGCTACTACAAACTTAATTTTATGGGCTCTTTTTTGCTCTTTGAACAAACAAGTCAATTTTTCCTTAGGCTTAATTTTAAAGTTCCATATGACAGAAGGGACTATCTTAGTGTCTGTCACTTTTTGTAAACCCCAGTTGGTCTATGAGTTTGGAAAGGAATAAAATTCACTCTGCCCCCGTGTCTAGTTTAAACTTGATTTTCTTAGAGGTGTTATCCAATGATGAGCCAACATTGTTCAAGTGTTTTGACTCATTAGACAATGGGTCCCTACAAAGAAACTATTTTCATTTTCAGAATTATTGTTTGTTATTCTCTTTTGAGAAAATGATTTCAATTCTTTACCATTTTCTTCTTGCACACAGACGAAAATGATTTGACCTTGGCAGTGGTTACAAGTTTTTTCCGTATGCTGGCACTTGCGCGAAAGCATGGTTGTATCCACAGCGTGGACAGTCAAATGTGGGGTTGGGAGACCCCGGAGTGGGATTGAACATCTGCTGTGCTGACCCCCTCCTTGTTGACTCTGCTTGGCCTGGACTGCTGGTTGACCTTGGTTCTGCCACTGTTTCAGGTTAGGTTTTTGTGTACCTCCTTTTTGTACGGACTGTACTGACTTTATGGACCCGCCTACTTCATGTAGTTTTGTACTTGATTTTACTAACTTCAGATGCGCGACACAGTTCGATACATCTAGCAAGTGATAACTTTGATTCACTTAGTAATCTCTCTTGTAGTTGTTTGTTGCTAATTCCAAAGATAATTCTAGCCCTTAGAATGTTGTCATAGACATCTCCTAGTTTACAGGTTGCTGCACAGTTTTTAACTCAGTCACGAACTCATCGAAGCTCATTCCCGGCTTTTGTGTGACGAGAAAAAAATTATGTAACTCAATTGCTAAGTTCTTTTTTTGGATGAGCGTAGCGAGCGTAGCGAGCGAAGCGAAGATTCCATTTCACTACACTGGAGAAAAAAATCCGGAATGTTTTTTTTTTTTTTTTTTTCTTTCTTTTTTTTTTTTCTTTTTGTGTGTCTGTGAACACGATTCCGGCTAAACCAATACTCCAATTGCGATGAAATTTTATGGAGGTCTGTGAAATCTCTGAACGAAGAACTGCACGGGAGGAAAAATCGATCAAAAAATTATTTCTCATGAAAATCGCAATTTTACGATTTTTTTTTGATTTTTAAAACAATTCTTCGACTTATAACATCTACATGCTTTATCCGATTGTAATGATTTTTTTACATAAACCTTAATTTTATGAATTAATATATTCGTGTAAAATTTGAGCGCAATTGAAAATTTATTTCTTATGAAAATCGCAATTTTACGATTTTTTAAATTTTTAAAACATTCTTCGTCTTATAACACCTACATGCTTTATCCCATTGTAATGATTTTTTTCACAGAACTTTAATTTTATGAGTTATTATATTCGTGTAAAATTTGAGCGTAATCGAAAAATGATCTATTCAAAAAATCACAATTTTACGCTTGTTTCGTTTAAAAAAAATTACGCTCATCCATCAACGCGGCGGGACTTAAGCGTTTTCCTAGTGGTAGACAATATTCGTCAAACTTTTTTAACAGTGTATCTAATGTCACTGTGGCGTCTGTTAATCCAAACGTAATGAAAAACACGAACTGTTTCGAAACCAACGAGATTCAGAAACATGCTGACTTGAACCTTGTCTGGTTTATCTTTATGACCGGCTGATGTCATAAAAATGTCAAACATCTGCTTCCACTCAGTCCAAGATTTAGACAAAGCAGATGCGTCCATCTGGAGTATTGGTGGCTTTCTGAATTCCCCCATCTTAATTTATGGTTGATGTATTAACTGACTGTTCAGTTCTAGTCTTCTTGACTTCTTGTATTTGCTTCACTTGCGAGCATACAAGTACGTACGCGTCTTGCGAGGCCATGTTTAGGTCGCTCACTCGCGCGAGAATTGGCATGTTTTAGGCCTAGAATCGCGTTTTCACTTAACACAAGGTTTACTAGCTTTAAAGCTTAGTTTCACTTTTGACACCAAGTCGTATATTGCGCGTGGGTTTATTATATTACATAATAAAGTAGTCTCCACGTGAATATGATTCTAACGACAGTATTATTTATTAATAACTTGGTACAGTAAGTATGAGTGTGATTCTACCAGTCAGCCATTGCGTCTCGTCTCGTGATGCCTGGTGGTTCTAGAGACGGCCGCCAGGGAGCAGCTCTTGATGGCTCGTAATTTAAACACAATTCAAATACACAACAAGGACTACGACGTCACTGAAGTGAGACATCGTCCAGGAGTATGTATGGCACACGTTGATGCACTCAGTCGTGCACCGATCAACAACGCAGGAGAATGTAACAATGAAGTAGAGGATAAGATTGCAGAAAAACTGGAGGTACTACAGGTATGAGCCTAGAAGACCAGGTACTGATGTTCCAGTATGGAGATAAAGAATTGAAACAGAAGATCGAAGTTTTCAGGAAACCAGCGGAAGATAGGACAAAAGAAGAAAAGAATCGAACAAAGGATTTTCGCCTCGACAAAGGAAGACTGATCAAGGAGGAAACTAACGTAGATGGTGTAAAGAAGGTATTGTTTGTGTTACCAGACAGTATGCGGAAGAGCATAACGGTCAGGTACCATGACCAACTGGGTCACTTTGCAGTGGACCGCGTAGTGGCCAAGATTCGAGAACAGTACTAGTTTGCAGGTATGCGAAGGTACATCAAACAGCACATCAGCCGCTGCCTTGATTGTCTTATGATTAAAGTACAAGCAGGCAAACGACCAGGGCTACTACATCCTCTCCCCCCAGGAAAAAGACCATTCGAGATAATTCACGTGACGATCCGGCAACGCGGCAGATTTGGACGAGTCGACAACCACCTCCGACGCGGACGATGGCAACGAGTCTACAAACGACCCAGACGACTCCGATGTGGTCAACCCCGGAGCCCAGCTGAACGAGTGTACCCAGTCTCAACTTGGAGATCAGGTTCACCCAAACCCGGATGACGTTGAAGTGATCAGGAAAGGCCGAAACGTATAATTAAGAAACCAGAACATTTATGGAATTTTGTAATGAAATGAATTGTTTCTCAACTAGTTTCTTATGTAGTAATTATCTTTGTTATTAACATTTACCCTATTAATTTGTTTTCAAATTAGCCTTATGAAAATTTTGTACTTTTATTCTTTGAAAATTGCTAAACTTTGTGAATTTAACGTTCAAATTGAGATCAATTTAATGACAGGACGACCGTATGTTAGCAATTTTGTATTATGTTAGCAATTTCATATTTCATATTCTCCCGCTCAAGTAAGTAGATGCAGTTCCAAGGACTACTGGATGACGAGGAAGCGGAAGTATGTATCTCGGTGGCAGTGACAGACTTGTAAGTGAACATGGCGTGGCATCAATAACAAAACGTAATTCAATCTTTATTATTTATAATCTCGTAGCATCCGACACTTTAACTTTTGTAAAACATGTTTGTGTCCTTCAATAATAATAGCAAGTATGATTAACGGTGAATCATGTTTATTTATAATACTATCAACACTTCCACGGCAAAACTTCTTTCACATGTTGCACATGTTTCATCTTTTTGTTTTATATAAAATTAGCCTAATCAAAAAGTTTTAAAAGTTAATTTATTTTGGTGCATTATGCCGGATTGAGAACGGCACTTCCCAACTCGCGACCTAAGCAAGCCTGAGCTTCCCTATACCGGACCCTCGTCGAATCATTTCTGGAAATAACATGATTCCCAGTAAGACATAATTACGTACGTTTCAAATGTTTATAATACAAGAATAGGTTTTGTATCACTGAGTTAAGAGATTTTTCCGTTTTTGTCAAATGCCTGTGTCTCGTCTTGTAAGGGTAAAAGATTAAAATATAAATTCAACACAGACAAGGGGAAGGTGAGACGTATTTCCAAAAATAACGCTATGCTTGCATGGTGGGAAGGAAGTGCAAGGTAAAACGATTCCAATAATTATTCTGCTTCAAAAGATAGAGGCTTGGAGGCTGAGTAAAGAGAGAGAGGGAAGTATCGAAAACGTATATGTAATACTCTTTTACTGATAGGTATGAAGACCTATTGCCTATGGCCTATTGTAAAAACGAAAATTATGTATTAATAGGCCTAGCCTACTTACAATTACAAAGTCAAATTTACACTATTCCAAGGGGAATTGGAATCTCGATACTGAATGTTGAGTTTTATTTAAAGTAAGATAAGGTAATAAAAATGCATTGTTTCTTGGGGGCCCCCCCAGGCCCCCCCCTAGCGTCGTCCCTGATTTACGTACGTTAAAAGATGACATACGAATTATTGTGTGCGTGCTTGTGACGCGGCGGCTACCGCGGCTCGGCGCGCAGCATGGCTTACTAGACTGTAGTGAGTGACTCATGTGATGCATGTATGTAACAACCACTGTTTTGTATTTCCAGCTAGGCCTTAGTTACATTGACAACAACAAAACTAAACGTCTGTGTCTGTGTAAAAAGTGTATCTGATGATGATTTTACATATTTATTTACTTCTAATGTAATCAAGTCAGAATCTTGCCACTTTTTTGCTGTTAGTATGAACTCATATTGTGTTATGCATTCAATGTTGTCTCAGTGATGGGCACAAGTATTTTAAAGCACTTTCATTGATGATGAAAATGTTACAATTACTATTAAATTTCGTTTATATACTCTTCTAAATTCAGTCATTTTTACAGCCCGTGATGATTGCTCTCAACGACTTCGACCAAGTCTTGGCGAATATGATTTTGAAGTTAACTGTTAGTTCTGTGGCTAGACTGCTAGTGATAGTCATAAAAAACAGTCTGAAGATCACAGGAACATCATACACATTGTGTTAACTAAACTAAAGAAATACACCATAGGCTCGTAGCCGAAAATAGTAATGATGAGTGAGGTTTTATAGTTTTAGCAAGAGTGAATAGTGTTATTGACTTAGTAGCTGCAGAAGGTCGCTATCATCACCAGTGATATTTACAATGTTCTAAAGTTGAAAACAATAATGTTCCTGGCAGGTGTGCTGAACCTGGCACAGCTTAGGCTTTTCAATCGCTCTGCAATTTCATGCCTGATAATCTTATATTAAAGTTCTCTTTGTCAGAATTATGAAGTAAATTGTGTGAATTTTGTGAAAGTACGAATTAGTACCTTGTCAAACATCTATTAAGGAAACTTATTGCGCCTTTTCAAGACGATATTGCAGTGACAGAATTGACAGGAAATAGTATAATTTTATGTCTTCATGATACATACAATAAAATTTATCATAACAATAATTGGTAATCTTGGAGAAAGAACGATGTACATGACGAACGCTTACGGATTGAAGAAGCTTCCACAGTCATTTGTATATAAAGGATATTCAGTAACAAATATATGTCAATATGACAAATATTAATCTTTACAAGAGAAAGGCAGTAGGGGAGACCGGGGCTGGTTGGCCCACCAGGCAGATCTCGATATCTAAAAGGCTGTTGCCGCCAAAATTTGAATTGAACTTGCGTATTCACTACTTGAGATGGCTGTGAAAATTTCAAGACGCTAGTTTCACAGCACTGTGTCCAATGACGTACATAAGCTTTGCGTAGCAAAGCGCTAGACGCTCAGTCTCCTATCCTTCCAAACGAGCGCTAGCGTAACAATTTGAAGCCTCTCGAGTAGGGAAAAATCACTTCACTGCAACATAGATACTTCATCTAGTTGAATGAACTAAGATGCAGTGGATTATTTGAACGTCGCGGGGATAAACAAATACGTAAACAAATGGCGGACATTTTAAATTTTGCTTCTATGTGTGAAACGAGAAAAATTGTCATTACTTTCATAAAACAAACCAGAAACCGTCCCGGGCCTAGGCCCAGATAAAGAAAATTATTTATAATACAACAGTGTAAGCCTTTAGTTCCATAAGCTATAGAACTACATTCAATTAATGCTAACATTACACGTTTGACAAGCCCTAGGCCTCTCCTACGCAACCCTAGACCTGCACGACCTTGTTCAGACACAATCCCGCACAAATAACTAGTTTTGATTACTAAAAGCCTAATGCAGATAAACAATAGTATGATAGTCCACCAACTTGAATTGCTTTGTTCGGAAATCGGAGTAACTGAGAGATTTGAGGAAGAAAGACTGTTTTTCTTCAATAATAACGAGAAATCGCCATCTTGCGGTTTTGATTTTACACCGCTTGTTAACACAAAGGCTGTTAAATTTAAGGGTACGATACATTTAGACGGCGGTGGGTTTTTCCCTACTCAAGACAGGTTCAAATTGTTATGCTCCCCACGGCTATACTGTGTGTCTAGCGCTTAGCTTATATTATGTCATTGACTGTGTCTGAGAGCAAAATGAATTTTTGACAGCTGGTTTGTAAATTTTAACCAAGCTACGCATTTCATTATAAAACCACTCCGTTTTCAACCATTATATTGAAGTAAATAATTTTATTGTACAATATCCATTAGGGATTGTATATTAAGTATTGAAAACATAATGAAACTGTAGGATCTAATACAAACGCAAACAATATGTATAAATGCGTGATGGGGCTGGTTGGCCCACCCATTCACTTTGCAGGTTATATGGAATTTCTGATACTAGACCTAGGGAGACCGGGGCTGGTTGGCCACGTTTTTACATTCAGAATTTTAGGAAGGAATCTAATTAAAGAAATGATTTCTTTCTTTCTGTGATCATTTCTTCAATCTGTGTTGCAATTTAAAATAAATATATCAACATTTAAAAAAATACAATAAACAACAAAAATAGCTATTCTTATGTACTGGGCCAACCAGCCCCATGTACTGGGCCAACCAACCCCTGACATGGGGCAGGTTGGCCAATTCACATTCGAAGGTATTTTTGTTGTTTTATGTATTAAACAAAGTAAGTAAAAATTTGAAGTATTTTTTTTTAAGTGCATCAAAGATGGAAGAAATGATTACAGAAAGATATCAATCATTTCTTTAATTATATTCCTTCCTAAAATTCCAACTGTAAAAACGTGGCCAACTAGCCCCGGTCTCCCCTACCATTGCCATTGTACCTCCTTCTCTTCAGACTCTTTATGGACGGTATAATTAAGGGGGGTGGGGAAATTTCCAAGATACTACAAATCGTAAAACTATCGCCATGGAGCATGCAACGAGACCTCGTTTTATTTTATCTCCTATTCAAGATTGACTTGCTGTCTATTTACATAAAAAATTTGGTTGAAACACCTTATTGATATGGTATCCAACAAAGGATTATGTGCCTCATTTAACAAAAAGTTGACAGATTCGAATTCTCTGCTCTACAACATGGTGCACTAAATGTAGACTCAGTCGTATTTGTGCAATCTTTGTGTGACAAACTGACATTAATATTCGCACGTTAGATTATAATGGAACATTTCGTTGTATGGGAACAATCAAGTGTGTTGGGGAGAATGTAAACATGGACTACTACATTCCCCGTATCTCAGATCCCCCTTCTGTCTCAGTCAAAGAAGAGACTGGCAAAGTACCTTTAAAGTTATACAATAGCACAAACAACACTGGCAGAGGCCAAGTGATGAGAGACATCAACGAAGTGGAAATTTAATGTTGAGGATCAAGTCCATTTTGCATTAGTAGAGGATTCTCTGTGCATCAGTGGCACATGGCTTCAAGCTTATTCAAATCCTGCATTAAATAGATGACCAATGCTATGTAAGGATTTACGTCATATGAAACCAGCAGTGTGAAGACACTCGCATTTATAATGAACCCTACAGATCCCAGTACCATCTCCACAGATCTACATTTTGCCATGGATCAGGGCCATAACCAGAAACACTGATTTGTAACATTTGACCACTTCCACCCCACCTTGACAATGGAATTTTTGGCTGTAGGGCTAGGCCTATTTAACCTGAACAGGAGATAGTTGTATTTTGTATAGGCCTAAAGGACTAGGGCCTAGTTAGCTTTAGAATTGCTCCAGGCCCAGGCTCTACACCCCAATTATTCAGATTCTGATTCAGATTTATTCCTCCAGTCTAAAACCTGGGCCTCTAGAGATAGGCCTAGGCCTAGGCCTAGCCTAGTAGGGGGTCAGCCTAGGTTCCCCAGACAACTCACCATTTAGGTAGGCCTAGGCCTAGGTCCCTAGGCTATGATTGTAGTGTCAAACAACTGCGCTGTTTAGCTTGGCTTGGAGCCGCCAGCCGCTAGAATTGTATCAAGTTTCTAGTGACAAAATGATTTAGGCCTGAGGCAAAACGTTGGTAGGCCAACAAGAAAAAGGTCCTGCTGGGCCTAGGCCTTTGTGGAGGCCCTATTTAATATAGGCCGGGGCCTATAGCTAGCAATAGTGCAATCCAATAAGGCCTAGGCCTACCTAGCCCTAGGCCTAGGCCTATTATTGTTTGCATCAAAAGAAGGGTGATATAGGCCTAGGCCTAGGCCTACCCGTCTGAACCTTAGGCTTACATGCTAAACATAAAACCTTTGGCCTATGGTTTATTACGTACCCTTATATAATATATAGACATAGTCAAGTAAAAAGCTTAACGTTTGGACTATTTACATCGACATTTGGGTCCTAATCGCCCACAATGTGGCTTCCCAACGGACCTAATGCCAAAACACAAACAAACAGCAAACTGACAACTGGGTGATAAGTTCAAAATGTTTTATGTGTGGCCAACATGAAAATCACAATTTTACCAAATAAGCGTAATGACTGTACTGGAGATTTTAATAGAAAGCTTTAAAAAAAGTCTTAATTTACTAATCATTGTGTAAAATATACAAATCTCCATAAAGTAGCTAGTCCCTAAACTATAATAACTGTCACAAAATGAACTTGAAACACTTGAAACAAGTCCTTGAAGTTGGCAACACTTTTTGCATGCGTATGCGCTATTGGCTAGTCGTTGACCAATTAGGATTTTTTTGTACGACCTGTGGCTAATTCAAATGTAGTAGGCCTGCACTGAAATAACATATTTTATTTGTTTAAGCATACAATTTATAAAACACCATTTTAAATGATAATTTATATTCAATAAGCAATTTAGGCCAATAGTTTGGGACATGGGCGCCGGGGGGGGGGGGGGGGCAAGGGGGAGGCGCTTGCCCCCCCCCCCCCTGGATTTCAGGAAAAATAAATTTTAACTAGTGATATGCGTTTATTACATATAAATTATGTTTTTGTGAAACCGAAATTCAATTAAAAATTTATATTAATCATCCATATATTATTATTATCATATATATATTAATCCATCGTGACATTTGAATCACAATATTCATCACAATATGAAGTACCCTCATTGTCTTATGGTTGATTTTAAGGAACTTAAAGGACACATTCAAAAATGTCATCTAGACATATACAATTCAAGCTCTCAGAAACCATCTTCGTCTTGTAGGTCTACCAGATCTATCAGATCTACAATAATTTGACGTGTCTTGTCATTCTCAGTTTATAGACACCAGTTCAACAACTAAGTGCCCTTATTGTGATGGGTTTATAAACTTCGAGGGTTGAAAATTCACGTAAGTCGTGCACATCCTAATGAAGCTGACCAAGCGTCAATATGTCTAGATTTGAAATCTAACGTGTCTGAGGAGGGAGAAGGGGAAAGTGTTGTAGGAGACTGTGAAGATCTAACAGTAGAGGATGTGACACTTAAATCAGATACAGGTCCAAGATCAGACTCAAGGACCAGTCCTACGGAAAATAATCAGGGATAGTTTTAGAACAGCAAGACAAGATATCAAATACAAATAATGCAACCATAAAGTTGGAAAGGGGAATAATTAAAAAAACTAAGGAAAAAGAGATGGGGATATGGTGATACAAGAAAGAGGAACAGAAGGCTGCAATCAAAAATAGGTAAACGCGTGGTTGATGTTTTTTTGCATATTGGGGGACAAATAAATAGTGTTGTAAGGAATATAGAACATCTAAATCAGGAAATAAGTGGATTGCGAAAAATAATTAAAGAACAGGAGGCAAGGTCAAGGGGGCTTTAGAAGATGATCTTGGGGGAAACAAGATGCAAAACATCAGTAGCAATATGCCCAAATCTAGGTCCGCAAGAGGTAGATTTTAACCAACAAAATGTAAAGTTAATCTCCCAAGTCACAAAAGAAAACAGAGAAGGATTAAACAAAACAGATAACACGACTAAAAAGGAGATGCTTAGATCTAGGAAGGTGAATAAGGAAAAGCCTGATTCTCAAATGGACACAGAAACAGAAGAAAGGATGTGGAAAGCTGGAAGTCTGGAAATGTGTGTGTCAAGCCAAAGCCAATAGGCCTACAGAATGTGAATTGTGTTGCTATAAAAAGAAGAGAACAGCACGTCGTAATGCATGAGGGGATGAGTAGGCAGGCCTTGCCTATTAGGAACTGTGTAGGAAAAAAGGTAATTGGCCTATTAATAGGAGATGTTCCAGGTGTAACAGCGAGACACTTTTGCATTGGTGAGGAGTATAGAGCTAGGACATTCCCAGGTATCAGGATAGAAGAGCTAACGAATAAGGTCAGAGCATATCAACCTGATGGTGAGCTGGAAGGAGTGACTGTATGTGTTGGGAATAGAGAGACGTGGGCCGGGGAGGCGAAAGTCGTTAAGCTCAAACATTTGAAAGAATTGATCGTTGAAAGTAAGAAGCAAATTAACCATGGCAGAGAGTAAGCATATGTGGGTTGATTAATAGAAGAGGTATTTGTGTCAATAAAGACATTAAATGAGTTATGTGATAAGAAATATGTTAAATACATAGATATGGCAGGGGTGGAACAAATTGAAGATAATTGGAACAGGGCAGAAGAAGTTGGAACTCGAGTGAGAAATTTCATCGCAAGTAATGGTGCAGGACATGAAGAAATAAGAAATGAACATCAAACAGTTCAGCAACAGGATTTTTTCACACGTTGGGTGTGGAGAAAAAGAAAGTTGATCTAGGACAAAGGAGGGATCGTAGAAATATTGGAAATAGGAAATTTCTAAATAAGAGAGGGAAAGTGATAAATGTGGGCACGATAAATATAGTGTCACTTAATGGAAAAATAGAAGAAATTATCGACGTCATGAAAGAAAAGAAATTGAGCTTGCTGGGCCTTAGTGAGACAAAGTGGAAAGGTTGTGGAAATAAGAATCTAAGAGACGGATACAAATTGTTGTGGTCAGGAGGAACAGAGGGTAGAAACGGTGTTGCATTCGTTGTAAGCCCAGAATTAAAAGACAATATCTAGGTGCCCGTTAGGGCGCCGCAGCCAAGCCGCGGTGCGCTACACACTCAAGCACCTTATACACCAAGCAGAGTTGGGGTGATTTCGAGGTGTTACCCAGCCGTCATGTAACGTGATGTGAACTTGAAAACTATCACAATCGAGAGGATTTAGGTACCTGACAACACATGCCAAATTTTATTGGGGTACGATTATTCCTTCTTGGTGAAAAAATGGCTTGAAACATGCTCAAAATCACTTTAAGGATGTTAGCTACTGCTACTACTCTACTACTGCTACTGCTAACATCTAATACGTCGGCCCGCGATTCTGACCAGACGGGTGGGACTACAATGTTCATATTTTACATGGACATTAAGGTTACAGAAATATAGTCTCTTTTGAAAAAAAAAGTTGAAAAAGTTTGTTGGAAGGCTTCCAAATAAAGGTTTTAAAATAAGCCTTAAACACTTGGCATACAATCAACAAGTAACCATAGTTACTTGACACTTGTTGACGGTATAAGCAGAGTTAGGCGGGAAAGTGCGATACGTAAACAAATAGCGGACATTTAAAATTTTTCTTCTTTGAGCGGAACGAGAAATGGTGTCATTATACTCTCATAAAACAAATCAGAAACCGTCCCTGGCCTAGGCCCAGATGTGGAAAATTATTTATAATGCAAAAGTGTAGGTCTAAAGTTCCATTTGGCTATAGGACTAGTAAAAATTCATACTTACATTACATGTTTGACAAGCCTAGCCAACCCTATGCCAGCACAACATTGTTCTGATATGAACTTGCTCATCTGTTTGTTTACATAATTGCAACAATCAAATCATTTCATACAACTTGTCTTTCGATTGGCCCGCGTTTATGAAGGCACTGCCATCTAGAATAAATATAGAACTTTTTCGAGCTCTTTGCTATACGCAAATCTTTTTAAAGTGTTTGGATTTCGTGATACTCTTTCAACCATAAACATCCTATATAATTGGCTAGACCAGCAGTCGGTGGTCCACTTCCGGTACAATTAGAAGCCATCTTAAAATGACAGTTTACATGTTAATCAAATGGGAGCGATTTGTGGCCAAATAGTTCTCAAGATTGCCGCCAGGTTGACAGGTAAGCATACTAGCCTTTAACACCAAATGATTACTAAATTCCCTTATGCAATCACTTCGTATTGTTTCTTTTGTTTAATACCATGCTGCACAAGCTAAAACCATATCAAACAATCCAGTAAAATACTTTATTGCATTAAAAAGGCATAAATTAAAACACCAAATCGCCATCTTGAAATGGGCCGGTTGAGTCTTCAATTTGCTACGCTCGCGCCTGTGCGGAGGTATAGGAGACTGCTAATCTAGCCTACTATAGGGGTTTAATATCAATGCTTTCAACTCACAACCCATGACGTTTTCCACGATACCGTTCAAGAATACCAATTCCTTCGAAAACGAAAACGACTTCGTTTTCAAATTGCGTTTTCAACTCATCTCCCACGAACTCAAGAATTGGGGTCCAGTCCTTATACCGTCGTTATACCATGGTTATACCACCTATACCCAGGATGTACATGAATCCGGGTCTAGATATTTTACATCCTATATTGTTACTGCTAATACCATAGAATTTAAATCAACTTTGATAAAAATATTATATTTTAGCAAAAAATTTTGTAATGGAACTTGAAAAAGTAATGAGATCACACACATAACAAAAACTTGTAGAAATACAGCCAAACCTTACACACTCAAAAGGAATGAGATCTAAAAAAAGGGCCAAGCTCATCTACCCTTCCACATAAACGTACAGTGTCCCATAACAGCATCCTCGAAAAGCTTGGCAAAATAGAATTTGCATGTTATTACGTTTAAATTAATTAGAAAAAAAGAACTTGGATAAACTATTACGTTAAATTAATAATCGCAAATTCTATTTTGCCAAGCTTTTCGAGGATGCTGTTATGGGACACTGTACGTTTATGTGGAAGGGTAGATGAGCTTGGCCCTTTTTTTAGATCTCATTCCTTTTGAGTGTGTAAGGTTTGGCTGTATTTCTACAAGTTTTTTTTTATGTGTGTGTCGTTAATATTACAAACTACAGTGAAAGAATTATACAAGTCTACATTCGGTGTAGTGACAGTATGACAATTGAAGTCATACAGGTGTATGCACCTCAGACAGGAAGATCAGTTGCTGAGAAAGATGAGTTTGTTGCACAACTGGAAGCAATTATTTCATCCAATACAATAATTGTAATGGGTGATTTTAATGCCAGAATAGGAGAAGATACAACTGGATTTGAAGAAGTTATGGGCAAACACGGACTGGGTATTAGGAACAGAGATGGAGAGAAGTTATTGGAAATGTGTGGTCGGAATGCTCTACAAATAGGAAACACTTGGTTCCAAAAACCGAAAAGTCAACAAATAACTCGATATGGATATGGTGATGGCATGTCAGAGTCAATAATTGATTATATCTGCATAGGAAGGGAAGTAAGGAAATGCCTTGAAGATGTGCGGGTGGTGCCATCAGTATCATTGGACGGCGATCATAGATTATTGATAGGAAAATTTAGATTCTTGGTCCAAGAGCAAAAAATGTTGTCGAAGAAAGACACAATCAGCTTAAAGTTTGGAAACTTCAATGTCCAGAATTAAGAAAGGAGTTTATGACAAGAATAAGTTATCAGATGCCCGACCAAGAATTGAAAGATGTAGAAGAAGAATGGCAAGAGTTTAAGAAGGTGTTTGTGTCAAGTGCAGAGGAGTTGTGTGGAAGAGCCAGTGGGAGAAGGAAGGAGAAAGAAACTCGATGGTGGAATGACAGGGTACAGACTGCAGTAAGGGAGAAGAAGCGTGCATGGAAGAAGAAAGAAGATGACAAGTCTGAAGAACATGAATATGAGTACCGTAGGTGCAAGGCAGCTGTGAAACAAATTGTGATAGAGGAAAAAGATAGAACAATGAAGAATTTGCTAGTAAGCTAGAAACTGATTTTCAGGGGAACAAGAAATGATTATGGATTGGTAAAGTCAAAAAGACAGCAACAGAGGATCAAAAGCTTATGGTAAATAATAATGGAGAAGTCACTAATAATCCACAGGAAATACAAGACATAAGGAGGAAGTATTTCCAAGACCTATTGAATGTAACACAAATATCAAATTCGGAAGAAATAGAAATAGAAAAGAGTGAAGAACATGTGGAGATAGATGTAACTGAACAAGAGGTGCGACGTGCGCTAGGAGCAATGAAGAATGGTAGAGCTCCAGAAGTGGATGGAATTACTGTGGAAATGATTAAATCAGCCGGCGCTGAAGGAAAGTTATGGTTATTCCGAGTAATTAGTGCAGCCTGGAAGCAAAAGAAAGTACCAGAAGATTGGAAGAAAGGAATTATTGTACCCTTGTTTAAAAAAGGTGATAGGAAGAAGTGTAAAAACTATAGAGGAGTAACCCTTATGTGTCAGTGTGCTAAAGTTTTTGAAAAGGTAATAGAACAAAGATTGAAGGAGGTTGTCGAACCAAGCCTAAGAAAGGAACAATATGGATTTAGAAATGGGCTATCCACTATCGACCCAATATTTTCTATCCGCCAAATCATGGAAAAGAGATGGGAAAATGGAAAAGGAATGCATATTGTCTTTTTAGATCTTGAAAAGGGCATACGATCGCCTGCCTCGAGGAAAAGTATGGGAATGTCTGGAGCAAAAGGGAGTTGGACGAGGTTTGATAGAGAGGATAAAAAGTACATACGTAGGGAGTGCAAGTTGTGTTCAGACAAATGAGGTAGATCAGATTGGTTGAAATTAATGAGGGACTGAGGCAAGGTAGTGTTTTATCACCGACTCTATTTACTGTCGTAATGGATCAAATACTACGAGAGTGGAACCGAATATAGACGAAGAACACTAGAACCTTAGTTTTTGCCGATGATGTCTTAATTTGGGTGTGAGAGTGTTGAAGAGGTGCAAGAAAAGGTGGATAGATGGAATGTAGTTGCAACAGAGTTTTGGGTTAAGTATTAGTCAGAATAAAAGTGATGTTTAGTTATGAAAAGGATATAAAAGGCATGCCTAAGAATCAAGAAAAGTTAAGACTTCGTGGAAAATTATTAGAAGAAAAGGAAGAATTTAAGTACCTAGAAGTATCTTGACAAAAGATGCTAAAGTAAATAGAGAAGTAACAGCTAGGTACAAAACGCCGAAGGATTTTATCAACTGGTGCGAAAGCTGCTTTGGAACGAGCTGTTTCCACAGAGATGCAAGGTTCTTTTCTATAAAGCATACTTCATACCTATACTTACTTACGGTGCAGTAACTTGGACAGTTGGATAAAAGTAAGAGCCCAGTTGGAAGCAGCAGAGTTTGGAAGTTTTTGAGAATATAAAGGGAGTTACAAACTGGACAGGATTAGAAGCGACGTATAAGAAAGGAATTAGGTCTGGGGAAGTTAAAGGTTTAAAATAGGAAGGGAACGTTTAAGATGGTTTGGTCATATGAAGAGGATGGATATGGATAGGATCCCAAGACGAGACTTCGAAGCAGGAGGGGAAAGGTAAAGAAAAGTAGGAAGACCGAGAGAATGATGGGGAAGATTGATCGAAGGAGACGTTGAAGAGAAAAGGTGAATCGTGGAACCAGGTGACGGAATTGAAGCTGTGGGAGACAGGAAGGAGTGGAGAAAATTGGTGGAGAGCAGATGATGCAGGATGAAGATGACGATGATGATGATGATGAAAGATGTGATATGATGATGATGATGATGATATGATGATGATGATGATGATGATGATATGATGAGAAGAAAACGCTGAGCCTGGCAATCTCGGCAAAAAATAGTTTCGTGCCCTAGATATCGGTGTGAAGAACACCACTCAACCCGACATTGTTGGAAATGAGTTTTGTATTATTATTAATAATAATAATATATTTAATGATCCGATCGGGAGCGGAGTGTTGCTAGTTTGTTCGTTTTTAGTACTTAGTAATGTATTGAAATTTCGCATTTTCCTTTTGGGTCTAGTCAATCACGCCCGTTTTTCATTTATTTTATGTTATGTGATTATTATGTGTATGATTTATTGAAATAAATAAATAATGTAACAAGATATTGTTTCTATGATTTGTAGGCTAGTAAATTATTAGTCGATGTAGACCTCTAAGAACGTGTTTATGTTTTATATTTTTATTCCACATTGCATTGCAACTGGAGAGAACTTACAAGTTGCAGTTTATGTAAGAAAAGAAAATGTGATCAAACAGTCACATTCATTATAATTTTATGCAATTAAAATAAAGCCTTTATTTTTGAAACGTGTGTCTCATTTTCAACTCATAACCCATTTTAGTAACCGTATAAAAGTTGAGACACAATGTTTTTTTGTTTACTTTCTAGTATCTACTGCACAAAAATTACATAATTTCGGTATCGTATTCAGCCCACTACTTTTTTCTAAAACCCACCAAATGCATTCTAAAAACCTGATTTTCAAAAATTTCGCCTGCGGCGCTATTGTTGGGGGCCTCCGCCCCCAAACCCCCCGTGCTTGCCCAACTGAACTACAAATTGTGATAGTTGCCCCCCCCTGCTTAAATTCCTGCCGGCGCCCATGGTTTGGGAATACAACAGCAATGTTTTTTTCAATATGCATGCATATTCAAAAACGAGTATTTTCATTTAAAATTTTGTCTTATTTATAATTTAAAGTACCGGTATTTAAAACTCTTCTACTATTTATGTCCTGCTAAAGTATGTGTAACTTTTAGAAACTTAAGATAGTTTTAGATTATTAACTACTGGCACTTCAGTAGTTAACTACTCAGCTCAGTAGTTAACTACTAGCCTTCCAGTAGTTAACTACTTGGCCTCAGTAGTTTTACTACTAAAAACTACTGAAAACTACTTGAACACCAGTAGTTTTTTTCTGTAAGGGAATGTCCCATTGAATCCTACCAAGACTGCTTATCAACTGTGATGTGCGATCCACACTGCCCTGGTGCAATACTGTTGAAGAACAATTTGCTAGATATCATGGACCGGGATATGATTGAAAACATTACGTATAAACAGTGGGTGTCTGTAGATCGCTGCAATCTTGAAACATTAACTAAATCGACCGATGAATTTGTTGATGTTTTTGTGATCAGTTGATTAATTTGAAGCGACACTCTCTCATTGCAAGGCAGCAATCAGAATTTCAAACACATAAAAAAGCCATCTGGAGAATGGGGAATTTTTTGATTTATGACTTGCGAAGATTACTCGTTTGTTTTGCAAGATGCAGCCCAAGGATACCATTGGAACAATGCCCAAGCCACAATTCATCCTTTTGTGGCATACTACAATGAGAATGGTGAGACAATACTAGAATGTCTTCGCCATGATACTGTGGCCGTTCACCTTTTTTAAACTAAGCTAATAGAATTTTTAAGAAACAATTCCCTGAAACAGTAAATTAAATATTTTACTTTTCTGATGATTCTGAAGCCCGATATAAAAAACCGAAAGAACTTTGTAAATTTTTGTCTACATAAAGAGGATTTTCATGGTATTGCTGCAGAGTGGCATTTTTCGGCCACATCCCACGGGAAAGGTGCTTGTGATGGTTTGAGCGGAACGGTGAAGAGGCTGGAAGCACGGACAAGTCTGCAGAGAGCATACCAAGACCAAATAATAACACAAAGGTAGTTGTACGAATGGGCAATTTCAACCTTAACAAAATATGTGTCCTTTTTCTATTGTACCAATGAGAACCATGACACCCATGAACATCTCGTCAAAGAACGATTTTTGGCTGCTAGCACGATCTCTGGCACTCAGAAATTACATTGCTTGATACCAATTTCAAACACTACTGTAGCCACAAAAATCTTTTCCTTTTCAACGCACGTTAGAGAAGAGTCTGTGTCAATTTTGAAGTACTAGTACGTGGTTTCGTGACGTGTGTGTACGATGGCCACTGGTGGGCATTGTGTGTTATTTCAACTGACGACAATAAGAAAGAGGTGACAGTAAGCTTTCTTCATTACATGGGCCTTCATCATCGTTCTCATACCCGCAGTGCCCCTAAGTTACATACTAAAAAAATTGACCCGACAACTATGATAGGATGAGTGTATTCGATGACGAGTGTAAACATCTCGAATAGATATTAAGGTCACAAGTTGGAAACCATAATTTTATTGAAATGGGGTGGGCATAACCTTTATAAACATATCTCACTGTAATGCAGCCTATGTAGGCCTACTTGATATTTATGTCTCTGGGTAATTGATGAGTAGGCAAAAGATAATTTAAAGTTTGGATAACTACATTTTAAACGTTTTCCAGTATTCATTTAGCTACAGAATCTAAACCCATTGTACCCCCGTCTTGAAATTTGGCACATACATAGAACTTGCATCAAAGATAAAGCTAATTTTTTCTTTCTTTTTTCAAAGATACCTTTTTGGAAATATTCAAGGTCAAAACATACGCTGTAGCACAATAGCATATGAATTGCTCAAAACATGTTTAAAGTGATTATTATGGATAGATTTTTGCACAGCTTTCAAATGACATATGGAAGAGCTTTCTAGGACAAATAGTTTTCAGAGCTACTGCATTTATTGCTAAAGCGCGTGAACCCAAATTTGAGTTTACCGGCAATATTTGACCAGCTGTAACTCAAAAAGTATTTTTCGTAGAGACCTAAAATTTTGGATTTATGGTATTTTTGGGGGTATTAACTCCCACCCAAAAAATCATGAAAATCTGAGTCGGTGAAGTTTTTTCATCGGTTGATTTGACATGGAAGGACCCTATCTATCTATCTATCTATCTATCTACCATCCATCCATCCATCCATCCATCCATCCATCCATCCATCCATCCATCCATCCATCCGTCCATCCATCCATCCATCCATCCATCCATCCATCCATCCATCCATCCATCCATCCATCCATCCATCCATCCATCCATCCATCCATCCATCCATTCCATCATTCATTCATTCATATTCAATTTTGGTGTAGATCTGTTAGAATTAGGCTTATTATAGCGAGCGAAGCGAGCGTTTCCATTTGACTCTGCCGGAAAAAAATAGTCACTGGTTTTGTTTTGTTTTTTTTTTGTTTTTTTTTGTTTTTTTTGTTTCTATGTCTCGCGATAACGTTCGAACGGAGGCTCGGATCGAGTTGAAATTTTCACCATCCGCAAGCTTTGTTCTCGATTGAATGCCATTAGTTTTGTGGCAAAATCGTTTAAAAAAGTTAAAAAGTTACATTAAAGTTAATCGAAAGTTTTTTTTTCAAACTAACCGGCGACAAAATCTGAGATAGCCAAATCATTTAGAATGTCCGTCCGGTCACGAATATGTTAATTTTAGTTTGATCCGATAAGTAGTGTAGATGGAAATTACATTATAACAAAAGTAACGTTGCCATGGCAACGAAAAGACGCGCGAAGTTTCAAATGCACTGCCACCTAGAAGTAATCAAAATACTTTCGAGGAAGCAGTCTATTATTTGTCACCAAAGAGTATAAATATTTTTCCCAATGAGTCAAGGTCCTCTAGATGGCGGTGGATTTTATCCACAAAGTAAAGATTTACATACGGGTTTACCAAATACCTTGGCAATAATAAATAATATCGGAAACATGGCCCTGTGGACAGCGAACGTCGCAAATTTTAAAATTTAAAAAATGTGCAATGTGGGTCTAGCTATAGCACGTGCTCGCTTATCAACGCGTCCAACTGAGCGTTTCCTAGTTAATTAAGCGAGCGAAGCGAGCGTTTCCATTTGACTCTGCCGGAAAAAATAGTCACTGGTTTTGTTTGTTTTTTTGTTTTTTGTTTGTATGTCTCGCGATAACGTTCGAACGGAGGCTCGGATCGAGTTGAAATTTTCACCATCCGCAAGCTTTGTTCTCGATTGAATGCCATTAGTTTGTGTGGCAAAATCGTTCAAAAAGTTACAAAGTTACATTAAAGTTAATCGAAAGTTTTTTTTCAAACCAACCGGCGACAAAATCTGAGATAGACAACTCCTTTAGAAGGTCCGTCCGGTCACGAATATGTTAATTTTAGTTTGATTTGATAAGTAGTGTAGATGGAAATTACATTATAACAAAAGTAACGTTGCCATGGCAACGAAAAGACGCGCGAAGTTTCTAATGCACTGCCACCTAGAAGTAATCAAAATACTTTCGAGGAAGCAGTCTATTATTTGTCAACAAAGAGTTTAAATAGTTTTCCCAAGGAGTCAAGATCCTCTAGATGGCGGTGGATTTTAAAGTAAAGATTTAAACACGGGTTTACCCAAATACCTTGGCAATAATAAACTAGGAAACGCTCAGTTGGACGCGTTGATAAGCGAGCACGTGCTATAGCTAGACCCACATTGCACATTTTTTTAAATTTTAAAATTTACGACGTTCGCGTTTCCAGTATTATTTATTATTGCCAAGGTATTTGGGTAAACCCGTGTTTAAATCTTTACTTTAAAATCCACCGCCATCTAGAGGACCTTGACTCCTTGGGAAAACTTTTTAAAACTCTTTGTTGACAATTAATAGACTGCTTCCTCGAAAGTATTTTGATTACTTCTAGGTGGCAGTGCATTAGAAACTTCGCGCGTCTTTTCGTTGCCATGGCAACGTTACTTTTGTTATAATGTAATTTCCATCTACACTACTTATCGGATCAAAATAAAATTAAAATATTCGTGACCGGACGGACATTATAAATGATTTGGCTATCTCAGATTTTGTCGCCGTTGAGTTTGAAAAAAAAAACTTTCGATTAACTTTAATGTAACTTTTTAACTTTTTGAACGATTTTGCCACAAAACTAATGGCATTCAATCGAGAACAAAGCTTGCGGATGGTGAAAATTTCAACTCGATCCGAGCCTCCGTTCGACCGCTATCATGAGCCAAAAAGCTGCACGACTTTCCGTTGCCATGGTAACCGTACTTTGCTATAATGTAATTTCCATCTACACTACTTATCGGATCAAAATAAAATTAACATATTCGTGACTGGACGGACATTCTAATTGATTTGGCCATCTCAGATTTTGTCGCCGTGAAGTTTGAAAAAAAAAACTTTCGATTAACTTTAATGTAATTTTTTAACTTTTTGAACGATTTTGCCACAAAACTAATGGCATTCAATCGAGAACAAAGCTTGCGGATGGTGAAAATTTCAACTCGATCCGAGCCTCCGTTCGAACGTTATCGCGAGACATACAAACAAAAAAACAAACAAACAAACAAACAAACAAACAAACAAAAAAAAACAAAAACAAAACCAGTGACTATTTTTTCCGGCAGAGTCAAATGGAAACGCTCGCTTCGCTCGCTTAATAATACTGGAAACGCGAACGTCGTAAATTTTAAAATTTAAAAAAATGTGCAATGTGGGTCTAGCTATAGCACGTGCTCGCTTATCAACGCGTCCAACTGAGCGTTTCCTAGTATTTAATTTATTACTAGGAATCGCTCAGTTGGACGCGTTGATAAGCGAGCACGTGCTATAGCTAGACCCACATTGCAATTTTTTTAAACTTTAAAATTTGCGACGATCGCTGTCCACGGGGCCATGTTTCCAATATTTAAGCGAGCGAAGCGAGCGTTTTTATTTGACTCTGCCGGAAAAAAATAGTCACTGGTTTTGTTTTGTTTTTTGTTTGTTTGTATGTCTCGCCATAACGTTCGAACGGAGGCTCGGTTCGAGTTGAAATTCTGACCATCCGCAAGCTTCGTTCCCAATTGAATGCCATTAGTTTTGTGGCTAAATCGTTCAAAAAGTTAAAATGTTACAATTAATCGAAAGTTTTTTTTCAAACTAAACGGCAACAAAATCTGAGATGGTCAAATCATTTAGAATGTCCGTCCGGTCACGAATATGTTAATTTTATTTTGATCCGATAAGTAGTGTAGATGGAAATTACATTATTGGATGAGCGTAGCGAGCGTAGCGAGCGAAGCGAAGATTCCATTTCACTACACTGGAGAAAAAAATCCGGAATGTTTTTTTTTTTCTTTCTTTCTTTTTTTTGTATTTTTGTGTGTCTGTGAACACGATTCCGGCTAAACCAATACTCCAATTGCAATGAAATTTTATGGAGGTCTATAAAATCTCTAAACGAAGAACTGCACGTGGGGAAAAATCGATCGAAAAATTATTTTTCATGAAAATCGCAATTTTACGATTTTTTTCGATTTTTAAAAAATTTCTTCGACTTGTAACACTTACATGCTTTATCCTATTGTAATGATTTTTTCACAGAACCTTAATTTCATGAATTAATATATTCGTGTGAAATTTGAGCGCAATCAAAAAATCATTTCTCATGATAATCGCAATTTTACGCTTTTTTCGTTTTAAAAAAAATACGCTCATCCATCAACGCGGCGGGACTTAAGCGTTTTCCTAGTAACAAAAGTATCGTTACCATGGCAACGTAAAGTCGCACGAGAATTCTGGGCACTATATGCACTGAAACCTAGAAGTAATCAAAATTCAAAATACTATCGAGGAAGCAGTGTATTATTTGTTACCAAAGAGTTAAATAGTTTTCCCAAGGAAATGATGTCAAGGTCCTCTAGATGGCGGTGGATTTTATCCACAAAGTAAAAACCAAATACCTTGGAAATAATAAATAATATTGGAAACATGGCGCCGTGGACAGCGAACGTCGCAAATTTTAAAATTTAAAAAATTTGCAATGTGGGTCTAGCTATAGCACGTGCTCGCTTATCGTTACCTTGAAATTGATGTTTCATTTAATTGCGTGTCACTCAGCCATGCTAAACCATGCTGCGCGCCTAGCTCCACATCGTCAGACGCGGCAGCCGCGTCACACGCACGTACACAATTATTCGTTATAACAGTCATTTTTGAACGTACGTCAATACAATTTTGCAGGTATACTCAGCACAATATGAACGTCATGTTTTATAGGAGATACATATGAAAAATGTTACAATTTTAGCTGCAAAACATCAAAATACAATTAATTTTGATAATATATTTATATAACTCAATCGGATTCATACCTATTATGGCTTCAGTATAATATATAACATTAAACTTGCTATGTATATTGATTGTGCATACAGTTAGCTTGAAATAGACGTGTTTCATTTAATTGTAAGTTGAATATAGCATCCACAAATGAGTTTTAGTGAAAAACTGTAATCGCCGCCATTTTCAAGATGGCCGCTAACGCGCCAAGCGGATTTTGGCGGACCCGAAGTATGTTTCATAAAACAGCATTCTGGAATGATCCTGAAGAAATCAGTTTTCTCCTCATTTTGTCCGGGTTCAAATCTAAAATCATACCATTAATTACTTTTGTTAAGGTAAGGCCAAAATTTTGTTTAATATACCTAGGTTATTAGCCTATCAAGACCAGAGTGGCGAATTATGACGTGACAGTTGACAGGGCCAACTGAACTAAACTCAAAAGTATCATGACACATGACTGCTCACTCGTCTAACAACGACTGGGCGTTTTCCTAGGCTAGTTCGCTATAAGGCGTCCTTTATACTCGGATTTTGGGAGACCTGTGTTAGGACAATGGTCGGGGAAAAATTTTTTAATTTCTGGATTGTACTAAAAACAATTTTTTAACGTGTTTTGAAATTAATACAATACTATGGAAAACATAGCCAGTACGAAACACGAATAAACATTGAAATCTTTACTCAATCTCCGAGAGGTTTTTTGGGTAACCTTTGAGCGTGGAATATTTGGTACACCTTGGTCCCCCGCATGACATTCAAAATATTACGATTCGATAAAAATATTTTTTCAGAACAAAAGTTTTGTCGTTATTATAAATCCTACACATTTTAGCTTATATTTTAAATTTATTATTTCTTGTAGTTTTAATCCCCAAACGGATTCGTTTCATTTGTTAACGGGCCCTCATTTAACTGGTAACGGATGTCTGCTTGAAATTTCGCTCAATCTGTTGGACGGCCGTTTGGCATCGAACAAACATTTTACAAATATTGTCACAACGCGAGACGCGTTCACTCGTCTAACAAGGAAAACGTCAAAGTCGTTGTTAGTCAAGTGAGCGAGTCATGTGTTGAGTACTCGGTAACTTTCCATTTCTACGTAAAGCTGCATTCACTACCTGGACGTCGGCGAGCGCTCGCTGCCGGAAACGGCTATTCCGACCAATCACGATGGAGCGGCGCTTCGTAGCGCCGAGGAGCGCTGAAGTTGGTTCAGTTCAACTTTTTGGCCGGCGCTCGACCGGATGTTAACGATATAAAGCGTGTTTGAATTATTTATTAATATATTTGCGTCTCAAAAATCGAATACATAATATACCATACAGTTTAAAGCTGAAAATAATGTATTAATCGTTGCAACTCTCATTCATAATATGACTATTTCTGGAGAGGGGGTAAATAGTTCATCGAGCTCCCGCCTCGGCACCGAGCACTCGGCGCTCGCCGACGTGTAGGTAGTGAATGCAGCTGCTTGAGGCTGGATCCAGCTTGGGTTTTTTCACCCTAGCCTATCATAGGCTAGGGTGACGTATTATTGCCTTACAGTTGACGCGCTCTTGTACAAACTAATTTCAAAACCCTATCAAATACCTTATATTTCAATCAATTTAATGCTTATGTTCACGTGGACTTAACACATGACTCGCTCACTCAGCAAACAACGACTTTCGCGATTTCCTTGTGTAGAGTTGGCTAAGGCGCCTGTGAAAACCCGGAATGTGGGATACCTGGGTTCAAACAACAGTCGTATCGGATGTTTTTATTTCTGAATTGTATTTTAAAAAATTAGAACATGTTTTGAAATAAATTTACAGTACTATGGAACTCATTTCCATAACGAAATACGAGTAAAGAATACAAAGTTTACTCAATCACCCAGTGCAATTTGTGAGTACCTTGAGCGAGTAAAAAATTTGGTACAACCCGGGTCACGGCAGTGCATTCACCGCCCGCGTATTCTATTGTCCTTTATTCATCTACACCAATTAACAAAACAATGGTAATGATTTCAAAAATTTTCAATCACTCAGCTTAAAAACTAGAGGTAATTCTAATCATCAAAATATCAAGATGACAAGACTTTTCACCCAATAGTGTCAGTCAAGTGCTCGCTAAGTACCGGGTGTGGTTTGTATTATAACTGGTAAACTTCACTGAGCCACCCTGGAAGAGACGCTATTAGCGGTGACGTCACGGTAAATGGCTGCCCTTAGCAACGGTGAATTTGGGCTCTATTGCTTTATATATTTCACCTGTTTTATTATTCATGGTACAAATATAGGCAATAATAAACAAACACGTTCCCGTTTGGACAAATACAGGAATATTTTTTAGCCTCATAGCTTGATCATATAAGCACAAACATGATATCCCAGCAAACATGAGACTCTGGGCCCCGTGCGGGACAACCAAGGGAAGTGCGGGTAAATTGCGGGTTAGGGACCCGCTACGGGACAACCCCCACGGGTCCCCCGAGGGACATGTTAGGGACATGTCAGGGACATTATATCTGGGAGAGCTAGGGACACCGCACGGGTCCGCGAGGGAAAATAAGGGACACCTGTAGGAAAAACTACGGTACAAACCGTACGGGTCCCCGCGAGGGAACTTACACGGGACCGTCCCCTTTTCGGAAAGCAACGGGACAACAACCCGCACGGTCCCGACGCGGGACATGTTAGGGACATTTAGGGACATTTCCTTATTGGGAGAAGCCTAAACGGAACACCCGCACGGGTCCCGCGAGGGAAACTTAAGGGACACCCCTTTAGGGAAAACTACGGGACACCCGCACGGGTCCCGCGAGGGAAACTTAAGGGACACCCCTTTGGGGAAAGCTACGGAACACCCGCACGGGTCCCGCGAGGGTAACTTCAGGGTTCAACCAAAATGTGGAGTAAATAAAATTTAAACAAAACGTGTGTATAAGATTTATAGTAGAATACTTCTCCTTGATTATTCTTTTAGTTCCTATTTTCATTGCAAATACGTTTTTTATAACTGAATATATGGATGGCCTAATAGACGTTAATTATAAATAAATAAATATAAATAATTCATTTCAGACGAGTAATCGTATTAAATCTTATGTAAAGTTTGTGAAGGTATGTTTCTGTTTGTCGGCCATTGGTGGAGTTCGCAACTTGGTTAGGTGTCCTGTATCATTGGCTGTGATCAGTTTTTGACGTTAGCCCTCTCCAATTTTATGTCTAATAATTAGACAGTCAAGACGATCTTTTGTACTATATTGTTATCACGATTTGAACCAATAAGAAGATTCGCGTTCGGGTCGTTTCTCGAAAGTTTGATTTTTCCCTGATTTGCCTGTTCTAATTTTTGCAAACATCATACTTCTTTTGAGGTCGTCTAATAAATCTGTTTTTTTTTCTTTTCCGTTTTTTCTTTTTGATTATTTTTTCCTTGCTTTCTTTCTTTCTTTTTATTACTGTCTACAAATTAAATACAAAGTAGGCCTAATCTTAAAATATGTTGAAGGAAATCAGAAGAGTGCATACGATAGCCATAGCAAAATTATGCGTGGTTGCCTTCGTTACAACTAAATACACGTAACCTAATTTTGTCTAACCAAAATTAATTTATAAATAACTTAATGTTGTAGAATCAAAACCTGCTATAACATAACAAAGAACATACATTGTAAATGATAATTTAACTGAAATAATTTTTTATTGTAAGTAGTATTGAAATTAGTGTGATAATATTAATATGTACGATAAGGACGATCACAAAACCTAATGCCTTATTCGGGATTCAAACCCACGTACTCGATGAGCGCCCTAATTGTACGTGCCACCGCGGACGTCGAGGGGGGGGGGTAATTGTCGCAATTTCGTTTAGTTTATAAGATCAAAAGAAAAACAATTCTCTGTTTCTTGACCTACCGTCGTCCATTCAAATATATCCAGGTCCAGCATAAGATTTAATGATCGAGTAATTTTTTTTTGTGTTTAAGGCCTAATTAATCGAGAGGTATGGCATGGTTTAAAAATCATATTAGTATCATGTTTTATAATAGACCAATAAACACATTTCAATACACATAGTTAGACTGACAATGTTACGGTCCGCTATCCACGCAAGCGTCGCGTCACCTTTTCATAAGCCATCTAACCGCGCCGAAAACAGTATAGGTGCTGTAGGCCGAGTGGATAGAGGCGTCCTGAACCTCAGGAAAGAAGGCTTGGGCGGGTTCGAGTTCGGCTGTCGTCAATAAATTTATATGTCTGATAATTCTTGTCTATATTCTATGTACTCATTCCTTCAGATTAAATGTATAAATTTAGAAGTGGCATCGCGGTGATAAATATTTATTTTAAAATTTTGTCCCGTTTTTATCTGTTGAGTTCTTTGAGTGTCTACTAGATGCGCTAGAGCAATGCACGGAAACCCTGGGAACGAGTGCGGGACACGTGCGGGACCCGTGCGGGACCCAGACGGGACCCGGGACGGGACCCGTGGGGAAAATAGCGGGTAATACAATGGGACCCGTCCGGGACCATCAAGGGTAAGTCGGGGCATGAGCGCGCGGGAAACATTTGGGACGACTTCGGGACACACTGGGACAGTGCGGGATGTTCCCGTACGTACGCCGGTCATGGCCCATAGGACACTTCCGTACGGGGCCCGCACGGAGGCTGCCCGTACGGTTCCCGCACTAGCGTCATGACGGACAGACTTCGGGAAATGGCGTGCGGACACCGCAAAAATTTTTGCTGGGATATATTGAAGAGAAATTAGAACATTTGACGGTATGTTTCGTCGTCGCGTCGTATGGGTGATAAATTTACATTATTATTGATTTCCCGGATCGTAGCGTCATCCACTGTGGATGACATTTTCAAGGGACTGCTGTTCTTTCGTTTGTTTGCCTCTGTTGCAAAGTTCACTTCTTCCTGAACTGCATGATAGCGGTTGCCGGCTCTATTTGTATGTTGTTGTTGTGGGTTGAGGTGATTGTGGGGGGTGGGTGGTAGTGGTGGTGTAGGTGGTCTTGTGGATGAAGATGCTGTTTGATGCTGTTAAACCTACACCACTACCACCACCTCCACACTCACCTCAACCCACCCACAACAACAACAAATAGAGCCTCCACCGCCATCCTGGCCCGTTCCAAGAAGAAGTGAACGTTGCAGCATAGGCAAAACAAACGAAAGACCATCAGTCTTTTGAAAATGTCATCCACAGTGATGACGCTACGTCGGGAAATCAAGAATAATGTAAATTTATTCACCATTACACGCGACGAACATCCCGTCAATGTTATTAATTTCTCTTCAATTATATCGGGTCGCGAAAGTATAACTTGTGAAATGAATATATTCGTAATTTATTGCGTTAGTTTACCTATGATTTGATTATAAAACTTCTAGAAGCCTTAAAAAATTGTTTGTCTATGCTTTACATATTCGTAATATGCAAACATAACCTTTAACTGGCCTAGATCAATTCAATGGCAAAAATTGCAATCAATGTGATCTTCGTTGAAATAGTGTTACATTCATTAGGGGAAAATACGCGATTGTTAAAGCAGTTTTTTGAATGATACCTCTAAGAGACCTCGTCAAAACTATTACTACTTGTGTTTTAGTTAGAAGGAGAACTTGGCGTTGCTATGCGTTGCCATGAAATCAATGACGTCACACTAATATGACTGTGGTCTAGTGGTCTAATGTAACTTCGGTTTGCAGATTGACAGTTAAATCAAGAGCTGCATTCCAAGATGGGCCGACAACATGAATCAAAGAAGTTGCAAGTGATTTTTTATAAAGGAATTACTTTTGAAACCTGAAAAGTTTTGTCGATAATCAACGCCAAAAAATGCAAAAATTGCTGTAAATTGTGTTTAGTTTTCATTTTTATTGTGTGCAAGGATTTAGTCTTTGGGAGATGGTAATTAAATAGATAGATAGATAGATAGATAAGACGTCATTAATTGCCGAGGCGGGATTAAGGCCAGCTAGATCTTTTTCTTCCATCTAACCTTTGACGCCGCCGGCGTAACAGAGCTTTCGTTGATTGGCTGGTCAAATCCACAATCTTTACACTCAAATATTGTTTTGAGTTATGTTAATAAGAACCAATTGATTCGATTTTTAATATTTAATTTTTTACCAAAGCATGATTTAATATAATGCAGTTTTTAAGGCTACTAGCACCTACGTCACATTCGGAGGGGAATGCGGGGGTATTCTCCGCTTAGAGCCCACGATGGACCAAGCAACCATAGTTTCGGCAAGTGACGCCAGCTGAACGTCGCACAACTTATCACGCTCTACACCTTTACCTATTCTTATTGGGAAAAAACTTAGGATGAATAATTTTAGCAAATATATCATTCCCTTCTAATGCGACATTTTGAATTTTTAGGCAGACGTTAACGTGTTCTATCGTGTGCGTAATTGACTAACAATTACAACTGTTACTGTTTTTTTATGAACTTAAATAAAACAACTTCAATTGACAAAAACCTAGTATCGGTTTACCCAAGACCTCCTTTCAAAAATTTATCGGACTGTTAACAAGAATAAATAAACTTTCCAGATAGAAGGTGCACAGAACGAAAATTTATAGCATAGGTATTGCATGGTATGTGTTTTCATCTAAATACGCGCTTTTGACGTGCGGATGGAGCCGTGAAAACTGCACGCTATGCGGTAAAATTTCGTTCAGTGCATTTTCTATCGGAAAGTTAACTTATTTCTTTCTTATTAGTTGGATACATATTTAGAGACAATTCATTGTTGAAATTCCGATCAGTAATTTTTTTCAATTTGCAGTTGAGAGACTTAAAGTTTGTTGATAAATTTGTCATTTACAATTATGTAACTTGTTATACCAAGCTAACGGTTCTGTTACACCAATTGGAGATAAATCGCCATTAGAATGAAATGATATGTTTGCTAAATATTATTACTCATAGTTTTTGGTCCAAATAATGAATAGAAGAAAAGTTAGAGCGTAATCTTGTTGAGCCGTTCACCAGGCGTCAACTTGCGAAATGAGGCTGCTTGTCCATCAGTTCGATTCGCGGCCACTTGCCGGCGAGCTGTGACGTCACGTGAGGCTTCCCTTATGTCGCAAGCGTAGCGCCGCGCCAGAGCTCTCTCTCTCGGCTATCTTGGCCGCTAGAGGCGGAGAGGGAACGCCCCTACCATTCAAGAAAATCGGCACTTCCGTGATTCTGTACATGTGTGTGTCTGTACGTCGAAAATCAGCCGAATTGTTGAATAGATTACGCTGAAATTTTAAACAGACATCCGGTACGAGTTTACTGAGAACTGCTAACAAAATCAGCTAGATCAATTGCGATTTAAAGTTTAAACGTACAAGAAATAATAAGTCTAAAAATAGGCCAGGAATGTGTACGAATTATTTTAACGACAATGGTTTTGTTTTTGAAAAAAATATTTGTTGTTTGTTATTTTTCTGGCTGTGAAATGCAGTGCCCAAGGTGTATCGATTCTTGCACGCTCAAGGTATTCCCAAATTTCGCTCGGAGATTGAGTAAACCTATCAATCAATATTCACACGTATTTTGTACTGGCTAAGTTTTCCATTGTATTTTCACAGATGATAGACTACGTTGCGTTATATGCATTTCAAAACATTCTTAATAATAATTTTTAAAATATAATCCAGAAATTACAAAATCTATCTCGATCCGGGATTGAACGCAGGTCTCCACATTTCGGGTACGAGGGCCCTTAGCCAACTAAGGTTAGGAAAAGCCAAAGTCATTTATTGCGAGTGAGCGAGACCATCTGTTGAGTACCCGGGAACATTTGGCATTAAAGTTGATTATTATATTTGTATAAATATAGGGTTTTGAACGTTTAGTTGTTATAAAGGGTGAAGTCAATTGAAAAGGCCATAATGCGCCAATCTACCTATGATAGTGGGATGCCTTATGTAGGGCGAAGAAGAGAATGTGACCGGGTACTCAACACTGGTCACTATTACTCGTTTTACAACGAATTTGGCGTTATCTGATTTAATGTTAATATTTCACCCTGGATTAAATCTGCTTTAATATTGAGTACTTATATAACATGTCTTCTGGTGCAATGAATGCCCCTCTTTAGGGTATACTATTACTAGGTAGCCTATGGTTGCTGGCGGACAGGCAGCTAGAAAGAAGGATATATACGAGGGCTGTTTTAGAGGATCAATCCCTTCTCCCCATTAACGACCGAGGAAAACCTCGGAAAAACGTCAGTCAGGATTTCCGGTCACGCCTGGATCGAACCCGGGAAGCGCTTCAGCGTTCGAACCAACACTGTCGTTATTTCCAGTGAAGAGACCCTCGCTATAAGAAAATACCGATGGCGCTAAACGAGTGCCTCTTGCGTGCTTACGATTTTATGTTTGTATGGGAAAATACACCCATTCAACAATTGAAATGGCAACAAGATGAAACCTAGTTCTTATGAATTTTAGGTATATTTATGCGGATAATTGCTATATTATTACGACCTGGCTAACCTGTCCCGTCGCGAGATTGGTCAACTACATTAAAGTAACTGACTATGACACAGAGTCCTTTTTTGATTTTTATTTTATTTATTATTTATTTAACGTCTATCACTATTCAGTTATAAAACTGATTTACAAGGAGGACAACTAAATAAATTCTAATTACAATAGATGCCGAAACTACAATAACTACATTTAAGTACATATTTGAAATGTAGCATTACAACACAATGCATTTAAACACAACATTTTGTTAAGCAAATAAAAATGATATTAAATGTATTTAATGAATGACAAATATAAAGAATGTGGGTACTAATAGGTTACCCTTCTAAATCTATTCCTTGTGTAGAGATCGGAACAATAATGTAGAAGTTTGTTTATAATATCAAACTGTTGTATTTATGAACGAATCCATGAGAAGTGATGACTAAAGGGCCATTCACAACTAACTTAGTAGCTAACTTAGCCTCTAACTTAAAGGTTTGTCTTACGGAAAACAACAAAACCGAAAGTTTGCAAACTCCAAACTTTTACTTAGCAGCTAACTTAACATTAAGCTTTTCACCAATCAGAGAGAGACTCGAGGCGACAATTTCGTCTATCCGAGTGAAAACGTAAACAAAATTAGCAAAAATGGATCCCCATAACATCAGCAATTGTTCGAGGTGATGAAAAGCTTTTGAACGAATTCAATGAAAAATGCCACTACTATATGTAAAATCTTCGTCTTTATACAAAGATAAAATATCAAAGAAAACATATGATATCGATTGGGCAGAAATTGCGGGCACTAGGCCTAGCCCCCAGCTAGGGCTATGCCAAGGTGAAGGTTATGTAGGGTTTACGTCACGTTTGTCTTAATAAATACATTTATTATTTTAACCATCAATTGATTGTTTAATAAACTGTACAGTGTAGTAGTCAATCATATCTATTATTCTCCCTAAATCGGGCTGGCCTAGGCCTAAACTTCTGAATTGCTGAATGTTATTGTTTTCAAGCATTGGCGCGAAAGAAGTTAACTACTGCAAATCTGTTTTGTGATTTGGTTTTAAAATCATCTGATCATGCACAGCCATCTAACGTTTAGAGGCTACGGTTTGCAATATCCCGTATGCAATAACTTTGCATTGTGTTCTGTTTGTTCATACCATCTGGCAGCTAAGTAAACCATATCAAACAATCAGTAAAGTTACTTTATTGCATTAAAAAAGCATAAATTAAAACGCCAAACTGCCATCTTGAATGTGTGTGATTGACGCTTCAATTTGGTACACTGGCGCCTGTGCGGAGGTATTGGAGACTGCGTATCTATAGCCTACTATAGGTGTTATGATCTATGAGTTAGCGGCCTAAATATCTATCATGAACATCCACCTACAAAGTTTATAGGCTAGTTAGCTGTTAAGTTAGAGGCCTAAGTGATTATGAATGAGCCTTAACACTGATTTGATGTAGTTTATTTACTTATCTTTTGCCAAAGATAGAAGAAACTAAAGTGTATTGAATGTGTGTGTGTAAGTTGGCAGCACTGACTGACCAAAGTGAAGTAGTGAATAAAGATGGATGCTAGAGAGCTCACTTGTCAAGTGAGTTCATTACATTGGCGACGAAAAAGCGTGATTCATCATTCGATGTTAACACGAAACAGTGATGAATTCGGTAGTGTTACAACAGTGTTTCAATACGAGCGGCGTGCAACGTAGCTACATGGCTTCAGAGGAACTCCAGCATCAAACTTTTCGTGCCCGCGTGGTCACACCAGCACCTCACAGCGATGGGACCGCTGGCTCAGGGCGTTGACTTGTACGTCTTTGTACGAAGGCATACTTCCAGGACCAAGACAAAGGCTCTACTACTACACGTAGCGGGGCGGGCTGTACAAGACATCTGGGTTTGCACTTCCTTCGGCCGAGCCGAGAAGTAGCCACGGGTGAGGTGTGAATACTGCCTAAATGCAAGTCTGTGTTGGACAACAGTTCAAACCTCAACCTGCTTCGCCCACCAGCGCTCAAGTGGTTTCCCGCAATGGCGCCGGGCGAGGAAACGTGGCCCAGTTTATTACGCGTTTCGAGAGGCCAGAGCTGTTTACTGTGACGTTGGGGATAAAGAGGAAGATAATATCCTAGACCAACTGAGTGGAGAAATTCGATTACCCGAGTACGTAAAGAATTTCATTAAAGAGGGAGACAGGTTAACTGTTGATAGGTCTCAAGAGATCGCAAGAGCAATGGAAGCTGCACACAACGTGCTAGTTTCGGCGAGTCTGAGAACGTTGCACGTGTGACGTCATGCGCCCGGCCAGTCAAGCAACCGCGTTCCGGTCGGCCTGTCTCAGAGGCTAGCATGCTATCGTGATGCGGTAATCCCACCACTCGCGCGCGCGCGAAATGTCCCGCGAGAGGAGTAATGTATGAAGTGCGGTATTAGGGGCACTTTGCTAAAACATGTAAACCAAGGGTGACAAACATGGAAATAGACAAGAATAAAAATGATTCTCAACGGAAAAATGGGGTCCAAGTCCATAAGTTTAATGAGTAGAAGAAGAAGAAGCCCAAGGTTACACTTTGCTGTTAGAGGGGAGATCGGGCATAAAGTTTCTTCATAAAAGCTGAGGTGGGAGGTGTTTTCAATTAAGCTGATGATTGATTCGGGGGCTCCTGTAATGTCCTAGAAGGAAGACATGGGAGACTTGCCAAGGCAGACTAACATCAAGGGGAAAATGTAGTTACTACAAAAACATTTAATCCTTATGGAGTACCAACCTTAAAGTATTAGGCAAATTCACCACATAAGTGAAATTGGAGGGGAAAAGGGCCAAGAAACACTATTTTGACGTGGTAGACTGGTGACGAGTACCGCATCTTGGGGACAGTTCTGCAGAAACCTGGGCGTTTTAAAACCGGGTTTCCTCCTGAATGCAATAAGTTCCAGGCCCACCCAAGAAGAGAATTTCTACAACTGCAAGAGAATTTCACACTGCAAGAAAAGACTACGCTGCAAAAGGTTAAGGAAGAATTCCCAACTGTCTCACCGCGTAGGTAAGCTTAAAGATTTTAAGTTGAAACTTTTGTAAACATTAAGACAGATTCCCACCAGTGGCATTGCCAGTCAGGAAGACGCCTCACCAGCTAAAGACGAACGTAAGTTGGGCAAATAGAAGAACTCCTAGCTAATGACCTTATAGAGGGGTGCGTGAAACCAGCAGAGTGGGTTTCACCATTGGTGTTGACTCAGACAATTCAGTAATCTGCGACTATGTGTCGACATGAGTTGCCAAACGCTGCAATTGTAACGGGAGGGGACACTGACCAACCATGAAGGATAACGCCGAACTACAGGAATCACTGTGTTCAGTAAGTTGGACCTTCGCTCCTGGCGTTCCACAGATTGAGCTGACGAGGGGTCACGATGGATAAAACCTTTTATAATCGCGCGAGGGTTGACAGGTACAAAATGCCTGTTTTTTTGGGATCAACTGCGCGCCCGAAATCTTTCAGCACAATAATAGAAGACGTTGTAGCCGATGCGAAGGAGTATGCGTCTTTATAGATGACTTCATCGTTCACGGGAACACCCAAGCACAGCACGACCACAGACTGCGGATTGTGATGCAGCCATTCGCAGAGAAGTGGGCTCACACTTAATCCGTCAGACAAGTGTAATTCAGCAAAACCTAAAGTGGATTCATAGGGCACCTGATTTCCAGTCAGGGGATCAGCCACTACATAGCACAGTACTGGCGGTCCGGGACTTTAGGAACCAAAAACTAAAGAGGAATTGAAAGTTTCCTTGGTATGGCAGGGTACTGCTCCAGTTCCTTCCCAACTATTCTACGGCCCTACAGAGCCGCTGAGGCGACCTTTTTGAGACAACGTTAGCGTTCAGTGGGGGCAGGAGCAGAGGAATGCGTTCAACAATATTAAGGAAATGTGTATCAAGTACGAGAGAACTTTGGGAATTCTATAACCCGGGAGCACCGACGCACGATCATCGCAGATCTAGCACCGTATGGCTCGGGCGTCTTAGTTCAAGAACAGGAAGATGGTCCAAGGATAATAGAGTTTTCGCAAAACAGGCAACTCCAGATGCCGAGACAAAGTTCAGTCAGGTCGAACGCGAGGCACTTGGACTGGTTAGGGGGTGCGAAAAGATTTCCACCACTACGTGTACGGGGGCGAGTTTACATTGATTACCGACCATAAACCACTCCAATTCCATTTCGGCACACCAAGTCCAAGCCATGCGCGAGAGTTAGAGGCGGATGGGTGCTTAGACTCAGTGCTATATACTCACAAGGTAGAAATAACCACCAGGGAGAAGCAATATTGCTGATCCACTTCGAGACTATCAGTTAACTCGCGAATACCCGAAACAACAGAAGATCCAGATCATCCTGTTCGATGGGTAGCAAGTCAAGCTGTTTTCCCAAACTATGAGCCTGGAAGAAATCGAAAAGAATCCAGACAAGACCAGGAAACATCTCCTATTAAGGAGGAGCATCGAAACCGACACATGGCCGGATGACTGAAGAAATTCAACTCAATCAAAAGTGAACTATGCGTTTACCAATCCCACGGTTATCCGGGAACCCCCATATTCTACCTACAAACCTAAGAGACAGGGGTGCTCGAACGAGCACACCAGGGAATCCTGCATAGTCTTGATGAAACAGAAATTGCGTTCAAAAGTCCTGGTGGGCCGAGGCCAGCATTAGATAAGGCAGTGGAAACGTTCTTCAGACACTCACTGCCAACTGGGGTGCCAGTGGTCACTCACCGCAGCCGCCCAGAAATTGATTAGAAGCAGATTACCAGACAGGAATCCGTGGGCAAGATTGGCGATAGACTACTTGGGACCCTGCTCCCAATGGACAATACGTGTTCGTTGTCTCGACTACTATTCAAGATTCCACGGGCAGTGCTATCACCTAGCGTCACAACCGCTTAAACTATCGACCTGTTAGAAGAAATTTTCGCCACGATTCTGATACCGAAATCGATTAATTGGACAATGCGGCATACTTCACTAGCAACGACTTCCATGATTATTGTATCACCAACAACATCGAGTTGAATCTCGACGCCAGACTGGCCGCAGGGGAATGGCGAAGGGAGCAGACAGAATCGGGTCCCATACTGAAGAGACTTCGCAAAGCAGCAGCATCTGATCAAGACACAAGACTGCCGTTGAAGAATATCTCTTTCTCTATCGAAACAACACCCCATTCTACAACGGGCTGCACTCCGGCTTCATTTGATGTTTGGACGAGAGCTTCGTGACAAAGTTCCAAGTATACAATCATGTACCTATCCCGGATGAAGAATTCCGAGATCGTGACAGGGAAATGAAGGAGTTAGGGAAAACATAACATCGATCAAAGACGAGGGGCAGTAAGCAGCAACATATCTGTAGAGCCTACGTGTTTGCGCGTCAAGAGAAACGGCAACAAGTTTACCACACCGTATAAACAGCAGTAACCGTTCGAGGTTACCAGAGGGATGGCAACGCCGTGACGATCTGTTCGCCAGCCGTGCACAGTACCGTCGAACGTGAGCCACGTACGGAGTACTACTCCCCACAACTCTGCAAGCCCTAACAACTCAATCCAACCCCTTCGACACATATCACAAATCCCAATACCATGTTCCCGACCACCAGCAAATACTCACTGGAGAACAATCTCACCCTCCTTCCTATAGTCACAATTAATCAAAACATAGATGTTCCTTGTCTCCACAGTCTCCTAGACCTGTAGCGAAGAACATATCAACCCCGCTTCCGACAGGGAACCGTGGGAGCGAAAGAGGCCAGGCCCCCAGCCGCCAACGCGACCCCCCGTTGGATGAGTGACTATCCAACTGTAGAAGATTAATGATCATGTGAGGTGCCTTATCATTCCTTGACAATGCCGATTATTATTAATTTAATAACAAAAAATGTTCTCCACATCAGTAGTTTTACCAACGTGGAACGTTTAATTCTGTTATGTTAACGAAACGTAGTATGTAGAAGTCAATCATAACTACAACGATAATTTAGGTGATTCATAAAAGGAAGTGAGATCAAAGACATTATAAATGCATTATCCATTCAATATAATATTGGAGTACTTAGTTTTGGTAAGTTTCAAATCACTTTGAAAAAGTAAGGGAAATGATGAAGTGTATTGAATGTGTGTGTTAAGTTGGCAAGCACTGACTGGACCAAATGAAGTAGTGATAACGTGATGCTAGGAAGCTAAACCTTGTCAAGTGAAGTCATTACGAAACCAATTTGAAACCGTTGAATATAACGCCTCCCACCCTTTGTACGACACTTTCCTATCCCGGATTTTTTTTTTGTTTTTTAGATTATTTTTATACTGAAGGGAACTGAAAAAGTAGAAGAAAATCGGTGAACAAACGGTTTCATCTTCGTCCTGGAATTTTTGACTTGAACAAACCGATTGTGTAATTTCCCAATCATATGCTTTTAATACGTAAGTACTTGCAATTTGTATCTAAAAAGGGCCATCAAATTTCAACTTGCAACCTTCACGTGGTTTGGCCCGTGATTAGGGGAGTTCTTCTCCCTAAAACTAATGGCGAGCTCTGGGTCGTCGTCGGGGAACTTTCCCCTTCCATTTGACTACCTCCCCGACGGCGACGACGACAGCACGGACGGATGATGACACAGACGGAGACGACCACGAAGTGGGGGAACCCCTGCCCTCCCCATACGCTTGTCCAAGTTGCATAAATATGAGACGTTAAGCAATATCCAATCAATCTGAGGTAAAAAATATTATTTTTAATTCTACGTGATATTGTTTTGGAGAGAATATGAAGTAAAGCAATCATGTTGGGCGCAGCCAGGATTTTTTCAAATGGGTGGGCAACGTGATTTAACACTCTTCTTATTCTAGAATCTAGAGTAATGGGACTCGGGGGCGAGAGTCCCCAATGAGGCCCGTAGGGCGTTTAAAAAAATATTATAATACTTCTTAACAGAATTTGTGTTGTTAAACTAGGCCGCTTCGCGAACGCTTTTTTTAGACGCGTTCATGGATGAGCTTTTAAAGTTTTTAGTATGCTTGGAATCTCTTTACTTCTTCAAGTTCCATTGCAAAAAATTTTTGTTAAATAAGGATTATTTTTATTAAGTAGTTCTTATTACTAGGAAAACGCTTAAGTCCCGCCACGTTGATGGATGAGCATGTTTTTGTAAGTTTTTTGTTTGCGTTTTTTGCGTTTGTTTGCACTTTTCCTTTGCAAGTGCTTTTTGAATGCATTGTAGGTGATTGTTGTCAAGTTTCTATTGTTACTTGTTAATTGTTGTTATAAACCTAAAACAACTCATATTAAAACCTTTATTTCTATGGATTCTGGATAACTCTTTCAACTTTTTCTTTCAAAAGGTACTACATTACCATAACTTTAATGTCCATGTGAAATATGAACGTTGTAGCCCTACCCGTTTGGTTAGAATCGGAACCAAATGTCACGAAAAATCGCACTAAAAATCGAAAAAAATCGTAAAAGTACGATATTCATGAGAAATATTTCTTCGATGGTGCCCAAAAACAATACACCTCTAAGTTTAGAGATTTCGAAGGTCCCTTCCAATTTTCATCAAGATCGGTTATGCCGTTTGCCTGGTAGTTAGCTAACAAACAGACAGAAAAACAAACAATAACAAACACCCGAGCTATATTTTTTGGGGGTCAGTGAAATTGAAGTCTTCACTTCGCTCATCCAAAACTGATGTGACGCTCCTGAGCGATTGATGCAAGAACCAATCCCTATGCAAGAATTTTTAAAGATGTTGTATAAAGTAGCTTACATACACTGCTAGCTGTCACTACATTTACAACCAGGTGTTTACAACCAAAGGCGAAACATTTAACAAAATGGTCAAAAGTATGGTAACCAAATTAAAAGAATAAAAATACCCGCCACTCTAATCTTGGAGTAAAAGCATGCCGAGTATAGATACATGCATGGGTAAGAATACCACAATGTTGAATGTATAAATCAGTAATCATCGTCTCGCAAAGCAACATTGACCTTGTGAGACTGACGAAAGGTCACTACTGCAGCCCGAGAAGGATGGGAGCGCACACGCAGAATCAGCTACCCAATAAAAATATACTTGTGAATATACTGAGACATTTTAAAATACTAAAACTTGCAAATCAAATTCGTATTTTTGGAATAGAGAGATCTCAAAACAGATTTGAACGTGGTTTTTCAAATCACTTTGACATTACAGTTACGCGTACATACATACACTACATAGTTACATTGCACATCTGCCACGTACTAAAAAATAACCCAGTGTTCTTCGTAGCCAATCAAATCAAAATAAAATAAAAAATTTCCAATGCAGCAACAAACACAACAATTGATATTTTCCACCTTTCCCACTGCATTCCACAGCCATCTAAATCAGCAAATTATCAAATGAACACTGAAAATTTGCACCGCCTTTTGTTTAACATTTTTATCTAACTAGGAAAACGCTTAAGTCCCGCCGCGTTGTTGGATGAGCGTAATTGGTGCATTGAGCTGCCATGTGTTATGTGAATTTTCTGTTCTGTGAAAAAATCATTACTAAGTTGATGATTTTTTTTTAATTATTTAAAATAAATAAAAAATAAACTTTAATTTTTAATTTTTTTAATTAATCGTAATTTTAAAAAAAGAAAAAAATCGTAAAATTTCGATTTCCATAAGAAATAATTATTTGATTGTGCTCAAATTTTACAGGAATATATGAATTCATAAAATTAAGGTTCTGTGAAAAAATCATTACAATCGGATAAAGAATGTAGGTGTTATTTGTCAAAGAATTGTTTTAAAAAAGAAAAACCCCGTAAAATTGCGATTTTTATGAGAAATAATTATTTGATTGCGCTTAAATTTTCCACGAATATATAAATTCATAAAATAAAGGTTCTGTGAAAAAATCATTACAATCGGACAAAGCGTGTAGGTATTATAAATCGAAGAAATTTTTTAAAAATCGAAAAAAATCGTAAAATTGCGATTTTTATGGGAATTTTTATTTCGATTGTGCTCAAAAACGTGGCAGTTCTAAGTTCAGAGATTTCAAAGGTCTCAATAAAATTTCATCACAATCGGAGTATCGGTTTAGCCGGAATCGTGCTAACAAACAGACAAAAATACAAAAAAAAAGAAAAAAAAAAAACATTCCGGATTTTTTTTTCCAGTGTAGTGAAATGGAATCTTCGCTTCGCTCGCTATGCTCATCCAATTATGGAAATAACAATTAAAAGAATGTTAAATATTTGGAGGCCCGAAGACTTGCTTTTTGTACGCATTGTAGGTGATTGTTGTCAAGTTTCAACAGTTACTTGATAATTTGTATACATTTAGAAAAATTTATATTAAAACCTTTATTTCTCTAGATTCTGGCACACTTTTTCAACTTTTTCTTTCGAAAGGTACAACATCGCCATTACGATAATGTCCATGTAATCCCTACTAGTTTGGTCAGAATCGGCCAAAATGTCACGAAAATATCGCATTAAAAATGGAAAACAATCGTAAAAGTACGATATTCATTAGAAATATTTCTTCGATTGTACCCAAAAACGTGGCAGGTCTAAGTTGCGAGATTTTGAAGGGTCTCTCGAATATATATATTTTTTTTTAGTAGTGTATAGTCCAAAAAACATCATGATCTTAAACCAGACCTACTCTAAAATTGTTTCACCTTTGTAATATCGCATATGCCGTTTGACCGGTGGAGAGCGGAAAAAAACAAAACAAAAACACTTGAGGTAATTTTTTTGGGGGTCCGTGAAATTGAAGTCTTCGCTTCGATCATCCAAAAAGGTTATGAATAACTTACATTCAAATACAATTATCCTGGTGTAAGGAGTGTCCGTGAGCGAACAGAATACCCCCAAATAGCCCCGCAGGGTGTTTTTTTTTCAATAATATTTAACCAAATTTGATTTGCTTAAATAGGTTATGAAAAATTTAAATTCAAACACATTTTTATCCTGGTGTGAGGAGGTCCGTGAACGAATAGAACACCTCAAATGGCCCGCAGTGCGTTTTTTTCACCACTTCTAATCAGATTTTGGGTTGTTAATATAGGTTTTGGGTTATTAAAATAAGCTCTATGAATAAACTTAAATGGAACATTTACTCTGGTGCATAATTTATAATTTTCCGTAACATCCAGCCTCCAGGAGAGGGGGGTGGGGGGGGTGGGGCTTTCTCCGTTTTCCCGTTCCCCTCTTTCGACGCCCATGAAAGCAACGGAAATTTGCATTTCTAGGTTTTATATGGAATGCTATTGCCCGAGCTTATTGAAGCGCAATTTGCAAAGAGACTCGTGCTCGGTGAGATCAAAGAATCCACGTACATAACATCGTCCTTGCACAAGTTGCAGCATCTGTGGCCAAGATACTCTTACAACAACCGAAACGAGCAAAGAAATCAAGAAAGCAAAGCCTTCTCTAAAGCCGCTATATAATATGCATTAATATCGACAATAACATATTTTAATAGAGGCAGAATACTTCAAGAGTAGGACGAAAACGTCTTATACCTTATACCTACTAGTGTTATAGAACTAGGAAACGCTCAGTTGGACGCGTTGATAAGCGAGCACGTGCTATAGCTAGAACCACATTGCACATTTTTTTAAATTTAAAAATTTACGACGTTCGCGTTTCCAGTATTATTTATTGGATGAGCGAAGCGAAGACTTCAATTTCACTGACCCCCCAAAAAATTTAGCTCGGTTGTTTTTTTTTTTGTTTTTTTTTGCCTGTTTGTTCGCACGATTCCGGGAAAACGGCATATGCGATCTTCATGAAAATTGAAGGGGACCTTCGAAATTTCTGAACTTAGACGTGTCACGTTTTTGGGTACAATCGAAGAAATATTTCTCATGAATATCGCACTTTTACGATTTTTTTCGATTTTTAGTGCGATATTTTCGAGACATTTGGGCCGATTCTGACCAAACGGGTAAAGCTACAACGTTCATATTTCACATGGACATTAAGGTAATAGTGATGTATTGCTTTCTGAAAGAAAAAGTTGAAAAAAATAGCCAGAATCTATAGAAATAAAGGTTTTAATATAAGTTTTTTGACTTTTTGTGCGATATTTTCGTGCCATTTGGGTCAATTCTGACCAAACGGGTAAGGCTACAACGTTCATATTTCACATGGAGATTAAGGTAATGGTGATGTATTGCTTTCTGAAAGAAAAAGTTGGAAAAGTTAGTCAGAATCTATAGAAATAAAGCTTTTAATATAAATTTTTTGACTTTTAGTGCGATATTTTCGTGCCATTTGGGCCAATTCTGACCAAACGGGTGGGCCTTCAACGTTCATATTATACATGGACATTAAGGTTATGGTGATGTAGTACCTTTTAAAAGAAAAAGTTGAAAAAGTTAGCCAGAATCCATAGAAATAAAGCTTTTAATATAAGTTTTTATGGTAAATAATACCAATTGACAGGTAACAAAAGAAATTTGATAACAAACACTTACAATGTGTAGGTAGCAAAACAAAGCACTTGCAAAAGTAAAGATATCCCACGCAAACTAAAAACTTTAAAAAGCTCATCCATCAACGCGGCGGGACTTTAGCGTTTTCCTAGTTATTGCCAAGGTATTTGGGTAAACCCGTGTTTAAATCTTTACTTTAAAATCCACCGCCATCTAGAGGACCTTGACTCCTTGGGAAAACTATTTAAACTCTTTGTTGACAAAAAATAGACTTCTTCCTCGAAAGTATTTTGATTACTTCTAGGTGGCAGTGCATTAGAAACTTCGCGCGTCTTTTCGTTGCCATGGCAACGTTACTTTTGTTATAATGTAATTTCCATCTACACTACTTATCGGATCAAAATAAAATTAACATATTCGTGACCGGACGGACATTCTAAATGATTTGGCTATCTCAGATTTTGCCGCCGTTGAGTTTGAAAAAAAAACTTTCGATTAACTTTAATGTAACTTTTTAACTTTTTGAACGATTTTGCCACAAAACTAATGGCATTCAATCGAGAAGAAAGCTTGCGGATGGTGAAAATTTCAACTCGATCCGAGCCTCCGTTCGACCGCTATCATGAGCCAAAAAAGCTGCACGACTTTCCGTTGCCATGGTAACCGTACTTTGTTATAATGTAATTTCCATCTACACTACTTATCGGATCAAAATAAAATTAACATATTCATGACCGGACGGACATTCTAAATGATTATGCCATCTCAGATTTTGTCGCCGTGAAGTTTGAAAAAAAAACTTTCGATTAACTTTAATGTAACTTTTTAACTTTTTGAAGTATTTTGCCACAAAACTAATGGCATTCAATCGAGAACAAAGCTTGCGGATGGTGAAAATTTCAACTCGATCCGAGCCTCCGTTCGAACGTTATCGCGAGACATAAAAAAAAAAAAAAAAAAAAAACAAACAAACAAACAAACAAACAAACAAACAAAAAAAAAAAAAAAAACAGTGACTATTTTTTCCGGCAGAGTCAAATGGAAACGCTCGCTTCGCTCGCTTAATAAGTTACAGTTATAGAAATGAAGGATTCCCGAAAGAAAACGTCATTACCATACTAGTTGTAGGCCTACTATAGTTTTTGAAATAGAAAGTAATATTTTCTTTATCTGGCATGGCTGGAATATTAAATAATACTATTGATTTTATACCATCCACAATCACATTCGAGGTAAAAATCAATCAATCAAGGGTAGGACGGTTATTTTCTTCACACTTGAGTTTTTGTACATGCAGTACAAAAAGTTGTGTTTTAGTGTACTAGGAAACGCTCAGTTGGACGCGTTGATAAGCGAGCACGTGCTTTAGCTAGACCCACAATGCACATTTTTTTAAATTTTCAAATTTGCGACGTTCGCTGTCCACAGGGCCATGTTTCCGATATTATTTATTATTGCCAAGGTATTTGGGTAAACCCGTATGTAAATCTATACTTTGTGGATAAAATCCACCGCCATCTAGAGGACCTTGACTCATTGGGAAAAATATTTTAACTCTTTGGTGACAAATAATAGACTACTTCCTCGAAAGTATTTTGATTACTTCTAGGTGGCAGTGCATTAGAAACTTCGCGCGTCTTTTCGTTGCCATGGCAACGTTACTTTTGTTATTATGTAATTTCCATCTACACTACTTATCGGATCAAACTAAAATTAACATATTAGTGACCGGACGGACATTCTAAATGATTTGGCTATCTCAGATTTTGTCGCCGGTTAGTTTGAAAAAAAACTTTCGATTAACTTTAATGTAACTTTTTAACTTTTTGAACGATTTTGCCACAAAACTAATGGCATTCAATCGAGAATGAAGCTTGCGGATGGTCAAAATTTCAACTCGATCCGAGCCTCCGTTCGAACGTTATGGCGAGACATACAAACAAACAAACAAACAATCAAACAAACAAACAAACAAACAAACAAACAAACAAACAAACAAACAAACAAACAAAAAAAACAAAACAAAACGAGTGACAAATTTTTCCGGCAGAGTCAAATGGAAACGCTCGCTTCGCTCGCTTAATCAATAGATGTATACAAAGAATATTATGCTAAATTCCTAATTCTGACTTTACTCTTGATCATTATTATCAATCATTGAGTAACTTATAGAACATTACTCAATGTTATTATAGATTTATAGCTGCTAAATACCCAGTACAAATAAAACGTCAGGAAATCAGTGCTAGTCCGTTCTCCACTCTCCAGCTCGCTAGCCGAAAAATACTATGATCACACAAGTTAAATGTGCAATTTAAGAGCTAAAAATAATGTTAACATCATACTAAAATAACTAAAACAAACTTAATTATGAAAAAATACATTAAGAGTAACATTATTGCAAAGTTAAAATTTTCTAGGGATATGGTAATGTTATGCAAATTGTGGCTTTAAATCTATTTATGTAAATCTACAATAGCTTAAGAAACATTCATTCATCCATTCACACAAAAAGACACAATTAATATGGCTTTAGCCATTGTGTGCAGAAATACAAAGTGAGCAGGAACTGAGGAGTGAGGAGAGAGAGAGAGCGAAAGATTGATTGTTTGATTGATTGATTAAAGTTTTAAAAGGCCATGGGGCCTTTTCTTACATCTAACCAGCTAAATAACCATACAAATGAATATAATACGACAATTTTTCACAACATATATGTTCCATCATTCAATTTCATCATAACCTTATTATAAGTATATATACATTTAAGATTATGTTTTTTTTTTTTTAATGTCAAATCTTCTGTGAGGACATATTTCTACACTAACTTGAACAACAAATCTACGAGTCAGTGCTTTCACTTCGCTTACGCAATTACATAATCAATAAAATAGTGATAGCATACATTTATGAGAAGAAAGAATGACGCCTTCAAACACTTGAACCCAGTTTATACACTAATCTAACAATCATACTAAACAATAAATGACAGAATGATTGATTGATTGATTGATTAGCGTCTTTATTTAAGGCGGGATTAAGGCCTGTTAGGCCTTCTCTTCTATCCAACCATTTTACATTTTAAGGATACAATACAAAGATACAGATACAGATACAAAGTAAGATACAAACAAATTGAAATGAAATAAGCAATAGTAATAGTAAGATACAAATTAAATTAAACATTACGTACAAGCAATACAGCATGCATATGTAGTACAAGCCTATTTTAATAACAGAGTTCAATAACATAACACAAATTAATAAATTGGATACCTACAAAATTTAATAACATAGTTCAATAACATAAGAAAAAAAAAAAAATTTGATACCTACATAAAATGTATGAGTTTTATAAAATAGTATACATTTAAATAGTATGTAGTTACCAACAGATAGTTACTATGGGTATGGCATAAGTAGATAACTTTTTAGAAAATAAAGAAAAAGAAAAATCATTCATTCATCCATTCACACAAAACTTACAAAATATGCTGCTGTTGCTACAGTGTGGCAGAAATTGCAAGATATTCAGAGAGCAGGAACAGGTGGTGGAGGTGATGCGCATTAATCAATCATTGACAACGGTTGTAGCGGCTGATGGTAATGGCTGCTAATTATGCTTATTCAAATAAAATTGGTATGCATTTCGTTTGAAAGAGTGGTGAAAGAGCATAGCCCGGACAGCTAATACACTAGAATCATTTGGAAAAATTTCAAACTTTGTGCCCTTGCTTGTACTTGTTTTTTCTGAACAAATTGAATTGAATGAATTCTGAATTCAAAACAATGTTGGCAAGTTGTAAAATTACTTTTTCACCCCTAAAACGAGTTGTTAAGGGATGACGTGCGTAGCTTGCAAAATGCACTCCACTTTTCGTAATTATTGTCCTAGGGGAACATAATTTAAAAAGATAAACGATGCTTACCTTACACATTAAAAAATATAGTTGACATACCCTGACATACCCCTAAAACGAGTTGTTAAGGGATGATGTGCGTAGCTTGCTTAATACACACCACTTTTCGTAAATATTGACAGGCGCGTAGGAAGGGGGGGGGGGGTAATGGGAGGAATTGCCTCCCCCCCCCCCACTTTTCACGCTGACCCCCTCACTTCTGTAGTAAATATGCACATACAAGTAAACAATTCAACAATCACTTAGGTAAAACGAATATGTTTGCCTGTATGTTTCGTCATTACATAAAATAGTAGGTTGAAATTTACTAAAATGGGCCACTTCACGTTCATTTTTTTAGTTTTTAGATTGCAGATAGTTGCGGTAAAACATCGTTTACAGAGCCTAATTGCAGTTAAAACATGACAAAATAACTGTAATATAGGGTGAAAAAAAAAATCGTTTTCAGCAAAACGGTCTGCGGGACTGCGCCCCAGACCCCAGCTGCCGCCCTCAAAGCCTGCTGATGGATTTGACCCCCCCACTTTTCAAAACGTTCCTACGCGCCTGAATATCGTCCAAGGAACACGATTTAAAAAGATAAACGATGCTTACCTTACACACTAAATAAGATAGTTGACATACCCCGACATAGCACTGGGTCGTCGTCGGGGAACCCCTTCCCTTTGACTACCTCTTCGACGCCGACGACAATGACAACGCGGACGGATGATGACACAGACGAAGACGACCAGGACGAGGGGAACCATTGCCCTCCCCATACGCTTGTGGCTGGTTCTGACCAGCACAGGCCTGTCCACCCCTTGTTCCTCCGCATCTCCCCTTACGTTCCACCCTTGGAAAGAAGTATACAATATGGTGGTAACTCACACTTACAGAAATTGTTTTATCTTGGAGGCGCGAATAATCTTATCTGTGAAAGCGCCCTAAGCCTACTAAACTACTAGTTCTAAAACAAGTTGTTAAGGAATGATGTGCGTAGCTTGCTTAATACACTCCACTTTTCGTAATTATTGTCCTAGGAACACGATTAAAAAGATAAACGATGCTTACCTTACACACTAAAAAATATAGTTGACATACCCCTAAAACGAGTTGTTAAGGGATGTGTGCGTTGCTTGCTAAATCACTCACTTTTCGTAATTATTGTCCTAGGAATACGATTTAAAAAGATAAACGATGCTTACCTTACACATTAAAAAATATAGTTGACATATTGATTGTGCGCATCACATTTTTAACCCCTCAATGTTAAATGTTCATGAACGAGGCGACATCCCGCAAACTTGTACAAACTGTAAACATTGTTTATCTTAATCGAAGTTTTTGGATGAGCAAAGCGAAGACTTCAATTTCACTGACCCCCCAAAAAATTTAACTCTTTTTTTCTTTTTTTCTGTTTGTTCGCTCTTTACTGGGCAAACGGCATATGCGATTTTGATGCAAATTTGAGGGGACCTTCGAAATCTCTAAACTTAGAGCTGTATTGTTTTTGGGTACTAGGCCACTTCGCGAACGTTTTTTTCAGTCGCTTTGATGGATGAGATTTTTTTTTGAATATTTCTGTCCAATGATTACGTTGTGGAATCTCCTAACTTTTTTTCTTTTTTTTCTTTTTTTTTTTTTGTAACAGGCTTATGTTAAAACCTTTTTTTCTATGAATTTTGAGCATATTTTTCATTTTTTTCTTCCAATAGGCACTACATCATCATAATCTTTATGTCAATGTAAAATATGAACGTGGTAGCCCCACCCGTTTGGTCAAAATCGGCCCAAATATCACGAAAATATCGTATTTAAAACCGGAGAAAAAATCGTAAAAGTACGATTTCTATAAGAAATATTTTTTCAAATGTCTCTAAAATCATAACATATATGATTACAGTGATTTTAAACGTTCCTATAAAGTTTCATCAATATCGGAGTAGCCGTTTGCCAAATATCACGAAAATATCGCACTAAAAGTCGAAACAAGTCGTAAAAGTACGATATTTATGAGAAATATTTTTTCGATTGTACCCAAAAACAATACAGCTCTAAGTTCAGAGATTTCGAAGGTCTTCTCCAATTTTCATCAAGATCGCATATGCAGTTTGCCCGGTATAGGGCGAACAAACAGACAAATAAAACAACAAAAACAAAACACCCGAGCTATTTTTCTTGGGGTAACGTAAGTAAAAAACAAACGAAAAAACACAAAGTCAAATTGAAGTCTTCGCTTCGCTCATCCAACAATCGAAGACATATTTCTCATGAATATCGTGCTTTTACGATTTTTTTTTCGATTTTTAGTGCGATATTTTCGTGACATTTGGGCCGATTCTGACCAAACGGGAAGGTCTACAACGTTCTTATTTTACATGGGCATTAAGGTTATGGTGATGTATTGCTATTTTTTAAAAAAAGTTAAAAAAGTTAGCCAGAATCCATAAAATAAAGGTTTTAATATGAGTTTTTTTAGGTTTATAATTGGATGAGTGAAGCGAAGACTTCAATTTCACTGACCCCCCAAAAAAATTAGCTCGGGTGTTTTTTTTTTCTGTCTGTTTGTTTGCACGATCTGGGCCAAACGGCATATGCGATCTTGATGAAAATTGGAGAACTTCCGCCGGTACAAAGTTAGTGTTTGTACCGGCGGAAGTAAAAAATCGTACCGTGCAAGATATTAACGGGAAACAAATTCCAACTAAAAGAGGTTATAGCCAGGAGTATGTGTTACAAATAGAAACAAAAATGAGCCTTCTAACACAAAAATTATGAGCAGAAAGCTGTGCCGTGTATACGTCAAAAATTTCACTATAATCGTCTATATTGAGCGTACCGCTCAACCAAAAAATAAATCAAAAATAGTTAAGGCAATGTCAGATGATCATAATTGATACACTTTGTCCGATGTTTCGTTAAACTAATATTTAGGATAATGTTAATTGGGTCCATGGATTCCCCTTAAGTAAAAGGTTGAAATATTTAACAACGAGATTTAAGGTTGCACAGGAGTAGCTATGCAGTGTCCCAGCATATCAGTTAATAACTCGGCCCACAATTGCCAAACCGGCATAAAATTTTTTGTTTAACTCTATTCACGACGAACATTTACTAGGACTCTTATGTTTTGTCGATTTTCGAATGGATATTTTTAACTTCTTTTTGTTCACCTGTCCAGATGAGTTTCAAAAGCGATTTTGATAATTTTTTTCATCCCATTTTTAACAATCGGAGAATATTTGCACCCAACCAAATTAGCATGGTGTCAGGTACCTTAATTCTCTGATGATAACGTATTTGAAGTTCATTTCACGTTCATGGCGGCTGGGAAACACCCTGAAAACGCAAAAAAAATACGCGTGTACCCGAGTGTACCGTACCCTATATCGGGCCTAGGTAAAATGTTTTTAAGAAATAAAATCTTCCCGAGACACCCCAATGCTTCTACTTATGGGGGTGTAATTTGGGGAAATAACATATCTTAGGCTATATTAAAGGGGCTTAAATCTGAGATTTTTTACCGAATATTTTAAGGTAAATCCATGCACAAAATCTTCATAATTTTAAAGTGTGAGTTTGGATTCGGTACGTCCCAAAATAGAGTCTCGGATGCTTATTACTTGAAAGAAATCTCCATCGATGATTATATTTTTACGTAACATGATTTTAAGTGCGCTAAACGTAAGTAAACATATTTTTAGACTACTACTCGTAGACACATTGCCCTTTTAGCTGTAAAAATTACATATTATCTGCCATGATTGACGTTATGCTGTATCAAGTGTAACCTATTTACTAATTATTTACGAAATGAGACAATCATAAACAAATATTGTGGCAATACCGAATAACGTTTACCAAATTATATATGAACAAATACAAAATTTGACCTTCATTGACCTCTGTCTGTCCACAAACTTAATTTTAATCAGATTAAACTATTTTTTATTCTGCAAGAACCTTAAATAACTTTGATAACATAACATGGTTACTAGGTTTCCAAAAAAAGTTTCTTTTAAAAATTGCATTTTATTACATTTTTCATTGAGGGGATGATTAGACCCCTCACCCTATAGGGATTTTGGGGATTCTTTATGGGTTATTTTAGTTGTATTTCTTGAATCCAATGATACAAATTCGCTTTTGTTGCATTTGTCCTAGGTTCAGCCCAAATTTGCGATAGAACCCGGACTATAAATACGCAGCACTTGTAATCGGTTACTATACGTATGGCTCTAGAATACGGTATTCCGCAGTCCGGGCGGGACTGGTGCAATATTGTAGACAGTAGTGGTTGTTGCGACAATCATGCTTGGTGACCATAATGTTGTGTTTATTTTTACTAAGGCAATTTATAGTTAACTGTGAACATGTTTCATATTTGGTAAAAATTGTAATTTTTTGTATGCATTTCACTAAAGAGATTTTGAAACTTAGAATATATTAATCTTGCAAGGAATGTATCACAAAGTGTTATACTGTACACCTACTACAAGAAGGTACAATACCTCGACACATATTACTTTTTGACTTAATCCCACGCAATACAAACGATTACATTCAATCCAAACGATACCATTCAAAAGCCATTGTGATCTCAAAGAAGGGCAACTTCTGAAGCCTTCTACTAGTGCTCATATTATAAATCATAACTCACTTTGCCCCGTTTATTGCATCGTGTGCACAAGCTAGTCCAAAATGTTCACAGCAACTATTGTTTTAATAATATAATAATGCCGTCGCGTAAAAACGTTTTGAAAGTTGGGGGTACAAATTTGTTAGCAGATTTTGTGGGTGAAAAATGGCACCAACCATTATGTCGATTGGAACAACTCATCCATCATCCTTCATGAAACCAATTCACGTGAACGTAAACTTAAAGAGGCTGCATTGATGAACGTTACTAATAATTTACTAAGTGCGCCTAGCATTGAATTTTCTGGATTTGAAAGTTTTTGTAACTAATCAGCCATACTGTTTTCTTTTTCCTTTTTTTTTTATTTTTTTTTTTTTTCATTTCTTTTACTGGTTTTTAATACCAACTACAACCACATTTATTATTTTGTTTTTTTGGTGCATTTTGTTTTGATTTCATGGCATTGTTTGTTTGTTTTAAAGCCCATTCAGTTGTAATTTTTTTCAACTGTCATTTAAAACCTGATGGAAAGAGGTTGATTAACATGTGGTAATTCGTAATCGTGTTTATTTTGAGGTATGAATAGTCCGTAACTATGGAAACGCCAAGTTCGTGGTCAACTCGTGAGGTGAGCCAAGTGTTTGGTACCCAGGAACATCCCCTTTCCTCCCTATACTAAGACTTTGGATCGAGCCCAGTATGGGAAATGATACCGAGGCTCAACACATGCTTCACTCACTCGTTTAACAACGACTTTGGCGTTTCCTAGTTATTTAAATTGCACCTTTTGAATCGAATCGGTTCAAGATCGTATTAGCGTAAAAAATTAACAAATTTCAAGATGAAACGAAATCCAGCTAATTTTTATTTCCCATTTAAGACACCTCAAAAATAATATGCGGATGTAAAAAATATAAAAAAGTTCGAACTGAACGGGCATCGAACCCCAACCCTCCGTGCTGTAGACTAAATAGCTTACCACTGTGCCATGGCCAGCCACGCATATCGTGTCCCGCTAAGCTTGGCTATTTAACAAATGCCTATCGATTAATTTTAAAAAATATCATTTTTATTGTGTTGTAGGCTAAATTGCAATGTGATTTTGCTGATTTTTTAACAGTTCTCAGTAAAACTCGAAAAACCGGATTCTGTTAAAAGTCAGCGGAACTGTTCAGCAGTTTTTCGCTGATTTTCGACGTAACCGACAGACAGACAGAATCACAGAATGAGAGCCGTTTTGAGTGAAGAGACCTCGGTCCTCCGCTCCCCTCCGTTTAAAAATCATGATCTTAAACATGACTACTCTAAAAAGTGTGTCATCATTTGTTATATGATTCAATAATCCGTCCTTATCGAGCTGATACATTAGCTCTTATTTTGGGTCGTCCCCACTTGCCTGTTATGATATTTGACAGTATTCTCCCCCTTCTCCTTTTCTTCTAAAACTAGATCTCTGCTTAAAGAATTAGATATTCCCTATTTCTTTTCTGCATCAACCTAAACCGTATTGACTTGTCTAGACAGCGCGTCAGTAAGCGTTCGTGTTTCGCCTTTCCCGTTTTGTGAATTCCATCAAATTCGAATGGCTCCAGATAGTCGCAACCATCCAACGTGTCCATCGTGGAACGCAACTCTTTTAGTTTCAACATCGATTTCAATGGTGCATAAGTCAGTGTACATACAAAATTTTCTGCCGTCCAAAAAGAACAAAAGAATTTTGTTCCCCATATTCTGCGAGCATTTTCTATCGGTATAAACTTTCGTTCTTTTGGCTTTATTCAATTGTCCTACTTGTCCATAGGCAATCGGCATCTCCTCCCGTTTAACTTTTGGGAAGAACAGTCCCAAGTTGCCACAATGTGCCGCTTGCGTCTCTTGTTTATCAGTGAAAACTTTTAACCTCATTATCGCGTCTTCGCGATAATTCTTTCTTTAACGTGTCGACGCGGCGGCGCTTTTTACTTCTCCCCAGTTGATATGGTTTTGTTTGTCAGTAGATTTAACGCCTGTGAATTATCATATTTTTTTTATATACGTTCTTGTAGTATCCCATCAGCCCAAGGGCACCACGAACCTTCTTGACGTGCCTTGGTTGAACGTACTGTTTTATGGTTTTTTACATTCCTCGTGTCATTTTTACCTCCTTCACTCGTAACTACATGGCCAAGGTAAGTTCACTTCCGCCTGAGCGAACGCACATTTTCTCCGGTTCAATATGCCGGTTGGCTGCTTTGAGGGGTCCTTCACTAGTACTCTGGTTAGCATTTGGTAGGCGCTCAAAAAAGCAAAATGCTATACAGTATAGATTTGTCTAGAAACACCATGCCATTCTATACTCTTTCACCCACCAGCACTTAATCCATCACACCGTGGAAGGTGCCTGGTGGCCCCACTTTTTACTTTATCGTCCCTCTTCTTTTGATAAACAGTTTGTTTCGAGTATGCCACTTTTTTATCGATGAGCGAGCGAGGCGTAGGCGAGTGAAGCGAGACCTTCAATTTCACTGAGGCCAAAAAATTTAGCTCGGGTGTTTTTTTTTTTTCTGTCTGTTTGTTAGCTCCATCCCTGGCAAACGGCCATTTGCGATCTAGATGAGAAATTATAAGGGGCCCCTTCGTTTTCTCTGATTTAGAGTGTATTGTTTTTGGGTACAATCGAAGACATATGTTCTCATGAATATAGTAACTTTTAACGATTTTTTTTCGGTTTTTAGTGCGAATATTTTCGTGTTATTTGGTCCGAATTCCTGACAAAAACAGGTAAGGCTAACAAACGTTCATATTTCACTGGATATGGACATGAAAGTTATGGTGGATGTGTACCTTTGATAAGAAAAAACGTTGAAAAATTTAGCAGAATTAAAAAATAAAGGTTTTAATATAGTTTTTTTAATTTTAGTGCAATATTTTCGTGACATTTTGGCCGATCTGACAAAACTGGTGGGTCTACAACGTTCAGATTTCACATGGACATGAAGGTTGATGGTGATGTAGCACCTTTTGAAACAAAAAGTTGAAATAATTTGCCAGAATCCACAGAAATAAAGGTTTTAATATGGGTTTTTTGAGGTTTATAATACCTACCAATTAACAAGTAACAATAGAAACTTGACAACAATCACCTACAATGCATTCAAAAAGTACTTGCAAAGGAAAAGTGCAAACAAACGCAAAAAACGCAAACAAAAAACTTACAAAAAAACGCTCATCCATTAACGCGGTGGTACTTTAGCGTTTTCCTAGTTGCGTTGAATGCAGTTAGGAGCTTTTTTTCTTTTGGATGGTCGGGAAACACTTCAGTAGGTAGAATTGTTAATATTTAAATACAATCCAGAAATAAAAAAATCCAACCCGATCGGGGTTTTCAGTTATATTTTTTTAATTTTTTTTTCAAGTTTCAATTAAAGTTCTATAATGTAACGACAAAACAGAAGTTAAATAGTTACCGCCTTGGTGGTCTAGTTGGCTAAGGCGTCCACCCGGAAAGTGGGAGACTCGGGTTTCGTACCCCGATTGGGGATGGATTTTTTCAATTTCTGGATTGTATTAAATATTAGCAGTTAGTAGTGTTGTAGATTTTTCGCGGAGGCTTTTGGTTTGGCTGAGCTTTTTGCGGCTTCACATAACACGCTTATGTTTTGGTACAGTTACGTTTCATATAGCTGGGTTTTTTACAGACAGAACAAGCAATGATGGTGACTCTTGTCCCTCTGTTTCTGAAAATTAAAGTCGTAAACTACCTGCTCACCATTTAGCTTTTTTACCGGGGGGGGGGGGGGGGGGGTTCTATTGCACTCACTCACTGCCAATGCGTGTTTTAGTGCCTCGGAAAAGTTGGTATGGCATCATGTCAATAACTTTTTAACACACACTTACCACGCACTCAGGCCTCCAATGAACGAACACTGCTAGGAGCCTCCGTCTGCTACTTCTTTTTTAATTCTCTGAGCCTGGGGATCTCCCACCTTGCGGAGGTACCCAGATTCCTTTTCTTGACATTGATTCTCGCAGAGTCCCTGAACGTTTTCCTCAACGACTCTACGCTGTTTAGTATTTGCAACTGCGAGTACTAGAATTTTCCAGGCTGCCTCATTTGAATCGGCCTAACGAATCCTTGCTTGAATTCGTTTGTTCTTATTGTCCGATGATTAGATGTGACTTACTGCTATTTAAGAATGTCAATGCAGCCCCCTCTAACTAAGATCCCCAAAAATTTTAATTCTATCGGCATTGGTCCACCACACAAGTCACTAGCTTTTCTCCACCTGAGCGAGAAGTCGTCGTATCAGCAACTTCCCAAGCCGCCCTCCTCCCCATAGTTTAATTAATTACTTACAGTCAGGTTCTTTTATAATATGGTACCACCAGCCGATCGAGCTCCCTGCTTGATCTGATTCACAGCTGTACTTGCTTTTGAAATTTTGTTAACTCAGTGTTTAGAGTCCACTCACGTGAATTAGTATCATTTCAAGTTTTCTTGAGTTAAATTCTGCCATTAGATGTGGAATTACAAGAATCAGAACTGGTTCAGAGTACTGTACAAGATCACTCAATGCAAAGGATCTAATATGTTTGTAACTCGCCCATTTTCTGCAGGCACTTAACCTCCTTAACCAAATTAATCAGAAAAATAGTCTCCAGTGCGTTCTTTGGATTTTTTATTTGGGATGAGCTTAGCGAGCGAAGCGAGATTCCATTTCTACTACACTGGAGAAAACAATCCGTAGTTTTTTTTCCTTTTTTTGTATTTTTGTCTGTCTGTTAACACGATTCCGGCTAAACCAATTACCTCCAATTGTGATGAAATTTTTTCCTGGAGCCTTCCGAAATCTCTGAACTTAGAACTGCCACGTTTTGAGCATATTAGAAAAATATTTTTCATGAAAATTGCAATTTTCCGATTATTCGATTTTTTTTGAAAAATTTATTTTACTTATGTGTTATAAGTAAATAAATTCAAATGCTTTATTCGATTTTTATTGATTTTTTCATAGAACCTTATTTATGAATATATATATTTGGTGAAAAATTTGACACGCGCAATCGAAAAAAAAAATATATCGTGATAATCGCAATTTTAAACGATTTTTTTCGATTTTTACACCTCTACATTCTTTTTACATTTTCTAAACACATGCTTTATCCGCATTGTTAGTTAGTTTAGTTTATGTTGTTTTAGGGGCAACTCAACAGTATAGTGTGTCAGCGCCCATTTCATTGTATTTGGAATCTTCCAAATTTCTTTTTCCATAATTATGGAGTACCACCATGTTTTCTTCTTACCATGGGAGGAGACTAAGGGAAGACGAGGGGATGGGAATGAGTGAGGATGATGGAATATGTATGGGTTTACTGGGTGGGAACGGAGGAGTGCTCTTGCAGAGAGGGCCGGCAAGTATGGAGAAGAACAAAAAAGTGAAAGAAGAAAATAATTTGTGTAAGGCTGTGTGAATGAAGGAAAGTTGTGATAAAAAGTTGCGCACAGAGCTCTCTTTGCAACACGCACTCCACTGGCCAGACTCTTTCGCCCTTAGTTTTCGGGAATACCTACTCCCCTACTCCAGAAGGCCAAACCCACGGAAGGAAGCGAGTTGGACTTTGAAGGGCCAAGGCCCTCATCCGATTTGTAATGATTTTTTCACAGAAGCTTTAATTTCACATAAATTTATCTATTCGCTAGAAATTTTGAGCGTAAGCGAAAAATTATTTCGTCAGATGAAATCCAATTTTTTAACGTTTTCTTATCGTTTTTAAAAAAATTACGCCTCATCCACAACGCGCCCTAAAAAAGCGTTTTTGCAAAGCTTCCTGGAAGTAAAATTTCTGTAATGCCTGCCACCAATGTATTGCCGCGGAGTCTAGCATATTACGAAACTTGCCTTTAACCTGTGTTGGAAGACCTATAATGCTTTATCAAAAGGGGAATGGGAGGATTGAACACAAAACGATATTTAATTTCATAATGAATTAAAAACAACTAACACCAAAGGACAGAGCTAATTTTGGCATTTCCCTAACAGCTATGTTTAGGATTAGAATTTGAATCAATTTTCCCCTCCCTCCGCTATCCTTTACGCCGCACGTGCAAATAACTGTACAAACCGGTCCTACAACTACGTCATTTATAAATCATGGACTTTTAGTTCAAGTTCGCATCATATCGCCCTAGGCAGGCGCCCCATTCACTGCCGAGCTACAGTGGTGTGGGTAGACCACATCGTGTGTTTATAAGTTAATATTATTATTAGTGGAATAGTCCAAGACGTCGGAACAACTTTGCGACTGTATAACTGTGCCGTGCCCAACAAAGTGACTGTAAGTTGGAGTGCGGCTTCCTAAACAACAACATTCATTCCTAACTCTTACTGCTCGTAACGCCAACCTCCTGGCGACAATTCATTTTACAAATTTTACATTCGTATTTATGTCTCTCTGCATAGACATAGTTCTGGTCCTCCGTAGGCCCGATCAGGTTCGTAAGTATAGCATTTTCAATTAGGTTTGATAATTTTTGTCTTGATTCTATTCCACTCTTTGTGATAGGCGATCTAGCGCCAGGGCTATCGCTTTTGTTTTGTATTTAGGGCCGGTATTACAATCAACAAATACGAAAGTTAATTGTAACATATAAGCTTACTGTATCAAATAGCGTTTATTTCGGTCTTATAATCGACAATAGCACTATTCTTAAGAATAGAGGTGCACTTATTTGTCGGATTCTTATTGGAAGTTTCAACTGGCCGATAGCGCGCTATTCGATGACTAAGGGTGTAACAAATTCATAAAAAAACTGATTTAAAAATAAAAATAAGAAAAATAAATAAACAAAATGATTTTAACAACCGTTTAATTGATTTATCTATTACCATAATTTGAAAAAATAATAAATTATGAACTATTATTTATTTATTTAGCCTTATTTAGTACACTTAGGGGCGTAGGAACGGAGGATGGGTGGAAATCCCCTGCCCCCCACGTTGTTGGCTTGACCCCCCCACTGGGGGGGGGGGGGGTCAAGCGGCAAGCCAGGTATGGTGTCCTTTTGCTATTTAAAAACTTGTTGGGTGATTTTTAAGATTTGTACTTCATCGGGCTTGCAAACAAAAAGGACAGATTTTTGTTAACATTTTTTAGAAGATTTCGTAAGCGACCGTGGTTTGCGAGACTAGACTAGCCATCTGATTTTAGACTAGATTCATTATATTTTGTGTGCAAGTGTTTTCACTCCCAAGCAGACTGTCGACCGTTTTTCGGTCAAGTAATCAATCTTCATGCAATATAAGCTTAAAAATATAACCTATTTCATCATTAAATCACCTGATAAGTGTTTTAGGCACCTATCAAGGGGCACCTTTTGAAAAAATCTCGGCCTACTTCGAAAAACCTCCGACGGGCGCTGGGGCCTGTCGCCCAGACCCCGGTCTGCCCACCCAAACTCGTAGGCAAACTTTATGTGAAACCCCCCCCCACTAAAATAGATCCTAGCCGCCACTGACCACTCACTTCTAGGGGATATGGAAGAGGCCCATGCTGGTCAACCAGTGTCACGGTTATGTTAGGAAGGGGGTTTTGACGTCGCGGTCGTCATCGTCCTTTGTCCATCTGTCCGTCGGGGAGATTGTCAAGGAAGGGGGGATGTGTCCCGACGACTATTGCCAGAGCTCTCTCCTCTACTCAAGGAGTTATATACTGACTGTCCTTGCCCTCTTACTTGCTGATATTTGCGCGTTAGACTCTTTCTCTTTAATCGCCTTGTACGATTCGACCATGCTGCTGGGCCATTCCTACCCCGGCCCCATAGACGGTCATTAATTAATTAAAATATGTTCTTTTTGTCGTATACATTGTTAAATTGATGTTTATTATGCATATTTTCTCGTATATAGATTATAGAGTAAGCTTCGTGGACTTATTTTAAATAAAGTCTGTCACACCAAAGCCAAATAAGTTTGCATGTGGCTAGATGTAAAAAAATACTAGTCAATTTTAATTTTAGTAGTAGTAATAAGAACCAACGCCGTGGTAAAGACATATTATGTAATCAACGATCCTGTAAATATGAGCTTCATTTGAGGGTCGCCTTGGGTGTAGTCTTACAGACGTAAAGAGCAAAATGTTGAGGGAAAGTCTTTTTTCGAGTAAATTACAAGTGAAAATTATAAAATTTGACATTCATATTGATTAATAAGTTGCACACAATAATGATGTTTGATTAAAAAAAAGTAAAAAAGTTTTCCCAGACGGGACTCGGAACCGGCGACCTCTCGCGTGCAAAACTAGCCGCGCTAAACACTCGGCTAGCAAGCGTCTGCGGAGGGTCTGGTCTAGGCCGATACTCCATCCAGCCGGTAGATATGCATGCTGACTAGAGTCGAGTGTAAAAGCTTCCGATGAAAAGAAAAACAATTGGGAACGTTTCAATTCTTTTAAAACCTTCTGCCAATATTCCTTGAATGTAATTCACTAGCTGTACACAGCATATGTTTGCAATTACTGCTTATTTTGGTATTTCCACACTTTCGAAGTGGCAGTTCTTCGCGACGCGTGGACTATCCACTCGATCGAGATGTTCCAAATAGCTATTGGGAGATTAACTTCCTTTGTAATACGCGGACTAAGGTAGTTATTGGACGTATGGCTTATCCACAGATAACTATTGTTACAGTTAACGTTTTCATTTTGTTGATTGTAATACCGGCCCCTAAGAGTGTCCTACGTAAGTTGTGCTAACTATGCCGAGAAAGAACTCAAAACTAAACTTGAAAATAAATTAGCCCGTCTCGATGTACTTAAACAACGAGAATTCCGTAAGCTTTCAAACCTCTTTGACCTAACTAGGAATACCAGGAACGCAGCCAAAGTAACAACCTCAAAAGTGAGATTTGAACACATCGATAACATTTCCGAAGATTCACCAAAATCCGACGCATGCAATCGTTGAAACTCATTACTTCTTGATTCTGAGACTGTTTGTTGACTCGAAAGTCTTAGAATCATTCTATGATATTTTATTAATGAGGTAGAAGTGCATTGGAGAGTCCACTTAAGACTACGGAACTGCAACATCCTAGGGATGCCAGCACAGCAACCCCTCGTTTAAACCCAAATAAATATTACTACGTTTGATGGCAGCTAATCACATTGGGTGCATTTACGATACTTTATCGCTGCGTAAATCCATGACAATGAGTCACTTACGAACCTCGAGCGATTTCCAATACCTTATCACGTTAGTAAGCGGAACCGCTACAAGCATTGTATTGAGTCTGCCTATCACAGTATGGCTAATTACGTCATTGTTTGGCAAGCTCTAATGGCGAAATACACAACACGATCCTTGCCACTAAATATCTAGACAAAATGTTTGAGTTTAAAGACTCACTTCCTGAGTCTTTATCGGACTAAACTCATTTGTCTAGAAACTTTTTCAAGAGTGCGTCGTAAGCCCTATCGTCACCCTAACATTCCTGACATAGGTGACTTTGTGTATTTAACATAACATTACACAACTTGGCCGACCAACTCGGTAAGCTGGTTTGAGATGCCATTGCACATTGACGGCAGTGTTGTAAATTAACTTGAGTAAAAAGTAATTGAGTACAAGGTAATTAGTTACTTTTTGAGTAATTGAATTACAATTTCAATTACTTTTATTTTAATGTAACTGTACCTGTAACTGAATTACTTTTAAAGTACTTATACTCAGTTTTCATTCAGTTACTTTTTGAACAGTTACTTTTGCCAACCATGCTTGTTTACAGTTCAGTATATAAAATTAAAATTATATCACAACGTCTGAAACGAAACCAATATTTTAATTTTTTGATGTTTTTTTTTTATTAATTTTTTGTGGTGCTTTTAGTATGGAACGAGATTTTTCTGTTGACTTACTTGCATTCCTATTTCTGATTTGTCCTTGGGTCACATGACAACAATACACCAAAGCAACTGCTAGTTGCAACGAAAATTGCAAATAGATAAACAATTCCTTTGAATTCTACTAGGCCGCTTCGCGAACGCTTTTTTCCAGTCCGGTTGATTGATGAGCTTTTTTATTAATATTTCTGTCCAAGTTAAGTTTTTAATAAGGATCTCATACGTGTTTCTATGGTTACTTGATATAACTTTTATTATATTCTTGTAAAGGCTTATATTTAAAACCTTTATTACTATGAATTTTGACCAGCATTTTTAATTTGTTCTTTCAGATGCACTAGTCTCCATCACCACAATCTAATGTCATGTAAAATATGAACGTTGTATCCCTACCAGTTTGGTCAGAATCGGCCCAAATGTCACGCAGATTATCGTATTATGGACCGTGAAAAAAAATCTTAAAAGGTACGATTTCTATGAGAAATATTCTTAAAATTTCTCTAAAAATCTAACATATTAATTTTAGTATTTTAAGACGTTCCCTTAAAGTTTCATCACGATCGTAGTAGCCGTTTGCTAAATTCACGAAATATCCTCATTAAAAGATCGGACAAAAGTCGTAAAAGTACGATAACCATAAGACATATTTGATCGATTGTACCCAAAACGTGCAAGTGTTATTCGAGATTGTGAAAGGTTCCGATCAAATTTTAACATCAAGATCGCATATGCGTTTGCCAGTTCGACGCGCAACAAACAGACAAAATCAAAAATAATAAAATAAATAAAATAAATAAATAAAAAACATTTGAGCCAATTTTTTTGAGGGATCAGTCCGCTCTCCAATTAGACTAGGAGTTTCGCAAACGCTGTTTTTTAGTCCGCGTTTGATGGATTATTTGGTTTCACCCTCTATGCTTCTTCGTTTAATAAAACTATATTTTCCTTAATTTGCAATATTTTCATGAACCTGGTTGGTGGTTGCATCATCTGTATTATTATTATTATTATTATTATTATATTATTATTATTTTAGTATGATGGATTATTATTACTATTATTACAATTATTATTCACAACTAACAAATATGATTGTTTTGTTCCATAATGAGCTAGGGGTCCAGGAAAGATATTTTTTTAATTGAAAAATTATGGTCATTAAATTCAAATTATGCTTTTATTTTGCATTTTTCGTTATTTTTTTTAACATCCACTAAATGTACTTTTTGTGCGATTAAATTAGGTAAATCTAATAATCAATTCAGGCATGATTGGGTAAATCCGATAAAGACACTACAAACATTGACAAATGGTTGTTTTATAGTGGAAAACGGTCATTCAGTGATTTTTTTTTACGTGCTTTTTCTGCAATTAAATACTATAAAAAAACGGTTTAGCTTTGCTGATTGGGCGTAAAAATGATAAAAGCTTTATTTCATGATTTCATACAAAAATGGAAAATTTGTCCTTTTTGGTGCGGTTTCATTTGGCATTTTTTAATATCATGAGCCCTGAAACCATATGAAAAACATTTTTCATGTTAATTTTTAAGAAGTATCTAATTTTTTGCTGATTGCGAAATCCTGGATCCCTCATAATGAGTAGCAGTATAATGAAGGATGTTATCTATAAGCTGATTTATAAAATATATACATTAATTGTACAAAACACAGTTTGTGTTAATTATTTTTCGAAAAAAATCTGTTTCGTCATGCTTTTTAGTAATGAATTTTAAGAAGTAAACTAAAAGTAACTCATTTATTCCATAAAGTAACTGTACTGTAAACTCAATACTTTGGCAATAAGTACTGTGAACTGTACTGAATTACTTTTGCAAGCAAGTCCTGTAACTGTAACTGAATTACTTTACAAAGGAACTTTTAGACAATACTGATTACGGACATACCAAGTTATATGACAGTTTGATGAAGTTTATTCAAGTCTGTTAAAGTCCTTGAACTATGTCCATTGACAAGACTTCCTATAGTCCTCCCTCTGTGAAAGCCTACCAATCTATCCGGCCATCACATTCCTTTGATAATTAAGTTTTTCATGTCGTTCATTCGTGCGGCTGTTCAACCCACAACCAAGTCTGCCGTGCTGCAAGCAACAACAGTACTATCTATAAATGTCCTGAGTTTTTTAGACTCTGATCCTAGTCGACGCACGGATCGAGTGCGTTTATTGTTTCATTGCTTAAAACACGCACCTGATAACGCATATGTCCTTCAAACACGTCGTGTTTACAAATGTCAACTATCGTCATAACACGCTACTGAGGACTTCCTAGTAACCAAAACACAACGACCCAATGTTGTATCACCTTCAAGTTCTGACACGGGAGTCCATCAACCTCGACGATTACATCGTGCCATGCCCTCGCACATTCCGGTAACCACCTCCACCCCTGTGTTGTTAGGTACAGGCTGTTGTTCACTGCAAGGACAATTTTGGTTTCTTACCACCGGTAAGAGTTCTAAATTGATTCAGTGAGCTTCAGTCGTCGTTTCATCACCTCAAGTTGTGCTAAACGTCTTGGGCTGCCTGTTTCTTTCCTCTCTCACCTAGTAACATTGCTGGTCTACGTCAGACATGTGTCAAACCACGGGGTTGCCAGTTGTACATCAAGCCTAGAGATTTCGGAATCATCCATGTTGATGACAGATGCTATCGTTGTTGTTCTACCATTACCGTCGAACATGCCTGTTATTCACGTTCCTCTTCTTCTGCGCCCAATTTAAACATTTATTTTTGGCTGAATCCACAATTTTCACTCTTCCGCGACCTTTTGATTTTCTTCTTGGTTGCCGACTTATATCCGGAGGTTTTTTCATTGGTCCCAAGGTTTATTGGGTATCCTTCAGCCCTTCTTTTTAAGTATTTACGGCTGGTCATCATGGGTAGGGATGGACTCTCCATCGAGATCGGGGGGAGAGGGGCCTTCACTGTCACCACGTGCTAGCCTCAGTTGATTCTTCACTGAGTTCACATGAGGAGGTTGTGGGACCTCCACAAGCATGATAGCCGTTGACCCTGCAAACCATTTAATTTGAAGGTTTTTTTAACTAAATGTCATTATCGTGATAACACTGTACGGTATGTGGTTCCCTTGCCTTTTAAGAAGATGCACCTACACTAGGCGATTCCTATCCACGGCCCTCTCTGCTTCCAGCACTTGAACGTCGTCTTACTCACAACCTGGACTTCAGAAACTTATTCAGAGTTCAATGGCGGAGTAATGAAGATCTGGGACACAACATGGAGAGAGTTGTCCCTCTTTTCTAATTCGTCGCAGTTTGTTGGATTTCCTCATCTCCCGTTCTCAGGTGTCAGTTCTAAACTACCACTAAGCTACGTGTTGTATTTGACGCATCTGTAAAGCTTCAATGCAACAGATTCGCTCAACGATATCCTCCATACAGGACAAAAGCCTTCAAGCCGGATAATAACATATGTTATTTCTCAATTCCGATGCACCCGGTTTGTATTCTCGGCTGACATTTGCAGATGTATCGGCAAATCCTTTGTTTACAAAAGAGCACAAGGCTTTTCCCACAACATTTTTTATGGAGGAGTTCATCTGAACATCCCTCATAAAGCGTTTCGAATTGAAAACCGTTACCTACGGGTCCTTATCGCCCCTTGGTTGATATAAGAACACTTCATCAGCTACTCTCGAGATGAAGGTGCAAAGTAATCTCTGTGAGCAAAGATCCTTCGAGGAAATCTATGTTGATGATTTATTGACTGGAGCAGATTCCAATCGAAGAAGGGCTCTCCTTCCTTAAAATCACTTATTGACTCCTCAAGCCAGGCGGTTTTCCAACTGCGGGAAATGGAGCAGCAACTGCCCGGAAATTCCTTTTGATGATGTCCCACTTATAGACAGGGAGTTTTATCTTGCATTGACTTCTCCTGAACGATTCATTTGTGAAAATTCTAAGGCATCCACTGGTATGCACAGGCGGACGCATTTTCATACAACGTTTCTATGAAAAATGACGTTCACACCAAACGCGGCATTACTGTCCGTACTCGCACGCATCTATGATCCACTGGGTTGGTCACACCATCAGTCTTCACTGCCAAATGCATTATCCAAAAATTGTGGTCCCTTGGGCTCGGTTGGGACGATCCTATACATCAGCGATTTACGGACCAATGGATGGTGTTTGCAAACCAACTCGCGAATTAAGCAAAACTAAAGAATCGAACGTTTCATATTTTCGTCCACGAACGTAAAAGCAACCTAGTTTGGATTCTGCGAATGCTCGGAACAAAGGTAACTACTGCAGTGGATCTACCTTCCCACATGTGATTCTCATTTCAACACTATGTACGCTTGCTTAATGTGAAATCAATAGGTATAGCGCCATTGAAAACTCTTTACAATTCTCGCTGGATTTGTGGTGGCGGATCCGACTCCTCTCCAGGGGCGTAGAACGGGGGGATGGGGGGAAACTCCCCCACCCCGACTTGTGCTTTACCCCCCACTGGGGGGCCAAGCCAGTATGGGTGTCTATTTTCTAACTTATAACTTGTTGGGTGGATTTTTAGATTTTTATAACAGTCGGCTTGCAAACAAAAAGGAGTTTTTTGTTAAAATTTTTAGAAAGATTCAGTATAAGAGACGTGATTTGCGAGACTAGACTGCCGTCCCTGATTATCGACTAATAGTCCTTATATTTTGTGTGCAAATGTTTTCACTCCCAAGCAGACTGTCACGACCGATTTGTAGTCATGTAATCATCTTTCAATGCAATATTAGCTTCAAAATGTAACCTTATTTCATAATTAAAATTCGCCTTTGAAAACGTAGTTTAGGCCACCCATCAAGGGCACCTTTTGAAAAAATCACGCCTCCGGCGAAAAAGCCACTCCGCGGCCTTGGCTTTGCCCCAGACCCCAGTTTTTGCCCACCCAACCTCGTAGTCAACTTGAGTGTGACCCCCCCCACTAAAAAAATAGTTCCTACGCCACTGCTCCTCTCGAAATTGTTGCAGTATGCCATGCCCATACTCAGCATCAAGATTAATTGTATCGGTATCTATGCTTTCTGCGATTCGGCCACAGTCTTGGCGTGGCTTCGTACGCCCCCATTTACGCTGAAACCACATGCGTGTCTAACCGGTCTCAGATCCTTGAGGCAACTGAACGTCTATATGGAATTATGTTTAACACAATCATACCACCAGACTGACTGCGCCAGGCAGAGGGCTAACTCCAAACACCTACTCACTCTCCCTTGTGGTGGTGGGTCCAATATGGTTGTCGTCCAACACAGAAAGATGGCCCATTGCACTGTACCAATGCCTAAGCCTTGCGACATTTCCCAAAGTCAAAACTTTCATTCACAATTGGTAACGAGAATGCACCCCATTGCGTCCGAATGTTTTGGAGAGATTCTCCACTCTGACTAACCTCCAACGCGTTACAGCTTGGTGTTTAAGATTTGCAAGGAACGCCCAGTCATCAGTTAGTTTGCGTTTTGCACGGAACGTTGACGCTACCGGCTACGCAAAGCATCCAATATGGATTATCCACAAGTTCAGCAAGAACATTTCTCGGCAAAGATTTCCAACGGTCAGCAGGTGGAGAGTTACGTGCTCTCCTTTCTTTGCAGCGGATTTGATCCCTTCATCGATCATCTGGTTTGATTCGAGTAGGAGGTCGACCTGCGGAATGCATCTTGTTTATCCATAGCAAAATCCCGTCATCTCCTTGCTGCGGACCGTTGAAGAACCATTTGACAAACCTCATAATCGACCATTACCATCGCTCATACTTCATATCGGACCACGAGCTTTGCAAAGTGTGTTACAACGCCACTTCTGGGTACTTCAGCATCGCCCGAGTATTCGCTCAAGAATAATCAAAGTGTGTCATAGCCACAAGATGAGGGCCTCCACTCCCAACCTCTCTGGGAGATCTTCCAAGCTTCGAGAGTGGAACAAGGACGTCCATTTTTGAAACGTGGGAGTCGATTTGCGCCCATTTGGCATTAGAGAGTAAGAGAAGGAATGCAAAGATATCCAGGCATACATGGTCTTCTTTGTTTCATGGCAACGAGGCAGTGCATTTAGAAGTTTTTTTTCTGACGTTATCAACTCCTGCTGTTTCTTGGCTGCTCTTGGACCGATTTGTCGCTAGACATTGGGTTATGCACTGCATTACTCGGACTGCGGGCACTACTTTGTCGAGCCAATAGATATTTTGCTGGGAATCTCTAAATATTTGCATGGACGATCAAACTTGAATCACTGACGCCAACTCCGCTAGAGGCATCCTATGGCACTTCAATCCCCCTTCCGCGCCTCACTTTGTGGGTTATGGGACGGCTTGGGAAGTACTGGCGTCGGAGTTGAGAGGTGAGCACAACTTGCGCCGTGTAGTAGGTGAACCAAGCTCTTACGTTCGAAGAGCTCACAACTTTGCTTAGCAAAATAGAAGCTATTCTAAATTCGAGGCCCTTATTTGATCTTTCACCTGATGCTAATGATTTTTCGATACGGCTAACTCCAATAAGAACCAACGCCTGGTAACATATTATGTAATCAAACGATCTGTAAATATGGAGCTTCAATTGGAGGTCGCCTTGGGTGTAGGCTACAGGACGTTAATAAAGAGCAACAATGTTGAGGGAAAGTCTTGTTTCGAGTAAATTACAAGGAAAAGTTATAAAAATTGACATTCATTAATTTGATTAAATAAGTGACACAATAATGATGGGATGAGTAAAAAAAAAGTAAAAAAAGTTTTCCCAGACGGGACTCGGACCGGCGACCTCTCGCGTGCCAAAACTAGCGCGCTAACCACTCGGCTAGCAGCGTCTGCGGAGGGTATGGTCTAGGCCCGATACTCATCCAGCCGCGTAGGATATGCATGCTGACTGAGTCGAGTGTAAAAGGCTTCACGATGACAATTGGGCACACTTTTCAAGCTTTTTTAACACCTTTCTGCCAATATTCATTGAATGAATTTCACAGCTGTATACAGCATATGTTTGCAATACTGCTTATTTTGGTATTCAACACTTTCGAGTTTGGCAGTTCTCGCGACGCGTGGACTATCCACTCGATCAGAATGTTCCAAATAGCTATTGGGAGGATTAACTTCCTGTGTAATACGCGAACTAGGAGTTATGGACGTATAGCTTAATCCGACAGATAAACTATTTGTTACAGTTACCTTATCATTTGTTGAGTGTAATACCGGCCCTAAGGTCCACGTAAGTTGATGCTAACTATGGCCGAGAGAGAACTCAAAACTAAACTTGAAAATAAAGTAGCCTGTCTCGATGTACGTAAACAACGAGAATTCCGTAAGCTCAAAACGCTCTTTGACCTAACTAAGGAAATACCAGGAAACGCAGCCAAAGTAACAACCTTCAAAGTGAGATTTGAACACAGCGATAAAATTTCCGAAGAATTCACCAAAATCCCACGCAGAAATCGTTTAAACTCAATTACTTCTTGATTCTGGACTGTTGTTGACTCGAAAGTCTAGAATTCATTCTAGATATTATTATGAGGTAAAGCGCATTTGCAGAGTCATTAAGACTACGGAAACGGCAAACATCAGCTTAGGGATGCCAGGCACACCCCTCGTGTACCCAAAATAAAATATTCCTACGTTTGATGGCAGCTATCAACATTTGGGTGTCATTTTTACGATACTTATCGCTGCTTAATCCATGAAATGAGTCACTACGAACATAGAGGCGATTCCAAACCTTATCACGTTAGTAAGCGGACCGGCTACAAGCATGTATGAGTCTGCTATCACAGATGCTAATTACGTAATTGTTTGGCAAGCTCTAATAGTAGAAAATACCACAACAAACGAAGTCCTTGCAACTAAATATCTAGACAAAATGTTTGCGTTTAAAGCACTCACGTCTGAGTCTTTATTCGGGACTAAACTAATTTCTAGAAACTTTTCAATGAGTGCGTCGTAAGCCTTCGTCACCTAAACATTCCTGACATAGGTGGGACTTTGTGTTATTATTACATAACATTACACAACTTTGACGACAACTCGAAGCTGTTTGGGATGCAATTGCAAGGGACGGCAGGTTGGTAAAGTAACTGAGTAAAAGTAATTGAGTAACAAAGTAATTAGTTACTTTTTGAGTAATTGAATTAAATTTTTCAATTACTTTATTTTAAGGTAACTGTAACTGTAACTGAATTACTTTTAAAGTAATTATAAGTCAGTTTTCAGTTACTTTAAACAGTACTTGCCAACCATGCTGTTTACAGTCAGTAATATTAAAATTAAATATTATACACAACGTCTGTAAACTAAAACAATTATTTTAAATTTTGATGTTTTTTATTCATTTTTTTTGGGTGCTTTTAGTATGGAACGAGATTTTCTGTTGACTTAAAACTGGCATTCCTATTTCTGAATTTGTCTTGGTCACATGACAAAACAATTACACCATAAGCAATGCTAGTTGCAACGAAAAATTGCAATAGAGAAAACAATTCCTTTGAATTCGTAATATGGCCGCTTCGCGAAGCTTTTTCAGTCAAGTTGATTGATGAGCTTTTTATAAATATTTCTCCAAAGTTTAAGTTTTTTAAGTAAGGATCCATTACTTTTTCTATGTTACTGGGATATAAACTTGTTCAATTATATTCTTGTAAAAGGCTTTATATTAAAAACCTTTATACTATGAATTTTTGGACCAGCATTCTTTAATTTGTCTTTTCAAGAGGCACTAGGCCTACATCACCACAAATCTTAATGTCAATGTAAAATATGAACGTTGTAGCCTACCAGTTTGGTCAGAATCGGCCCAAAGTCACGAAATTATCGTATTATGGACCGGGAAAAAAAATCTTAAAAAGTACGACTTCTATGAGAATATTCTTAAAATGTCTCTAAAATCGTAACATATATTAATTTAGTAATTTTAAACGTTCCCTTAAAGTTCATCACGATCGTAGTAGCCGTTTGCTAAATATCACTGAACTATCTCATTAAAAATCGACAAAAGTCGAAAAAGTACGAAATCATAAGAAATATTGATGATTGTACCCAAAACGTGGCAAGTTTTATTCAGAGATGGAAAGTCCGATCAAATTGTCATCAAGATCGCCATATGCCGTTTGCAGTGCGAGCGCAAAACAAACAGACAAAATACAAAAATAAATCAAATAAAATAAAATAAATAAATAAAAACATTTGATGCCAATTTTTTTGAGGGATCAGGCGCCATCCAAGTAGACTAGGAAGTTTCGCAAACGCGTTTTTAGTCGCCGTTATGGATTATTTGGTTTCACCTCTATGCTTCTTCGTTTAATAAAAACATATTTTCGTAATTTGCAATATTTCATGAACAAAGGGTGGTGGTTGCATCATCGGTATGATTATAATTATTATTATTACTATTTATAGGATTATTATGTATGATGAGGATTAGTTATTATTATTATTACAATTATTATTCACAACTAACAAATATGAATTGTTTTGTCCAGAATGAGTAGGGGTCAGGAAAGATATTTTTTAATTGAAAAATTATGCGTCAATTAAAATTCAAATATGCTTTATTTTGGCATTTTCGTTAAGTTTTTTTTTTAAAACATCACTAAATGTACCTTTCTGTGCGATTAAATTAGGTAAATCTAATAATCCAATTCAGGCATGATTGGTAAAATCAGATGTAAAGACACTACAAAACATTGACCAAACTGGTTGTTTTATAAGTGGAAAACGGTCATTCAGTGATTTTTTTACGTGATTTTCTGCAATTAATACTAATAAAACGGTTTTTAGCTTGCTGATGGGCGCTAAAACAAAATGATTTTAAAAAGCTTTATTTCATGGATTCATACAAAAATGGAAAATTGTCCTTTTGTGTGCGGTTTCAATTTGCATTTTTTTTTATATCAGGAGCCATGAAACCATAGAAAACATTTTCAGTATTTTTAAGAATTATTAATTTTTTGCTGATTGCGAAAATCTGGATCCCTCATAAAGAGTAGCAGTAGTAATGAAGGATGTTAGTCTATAAGCCTGATGTTATAAAATATATAATTAATGTACAAAACCACAGTTTGTGTAATTATTTTTAGAAAAAAAAAATCTGTTTCGTCATGTTTAGTAATGAATTTTTAATTGAAAGTAACATTAAAAAGTAACTCAGTTACTCATAAAGTAACTGTAACTGTAACTCAATACTTTGGCAATAAAAAGGTAAAGTAAACTGTAACGTAACTGAATTACTTTTTGCAAGCAAGTAACTGTAACTGTAACTGAATTACTTTACAAAAGTAACCTTTTACACACTGATGAAGGACATACCAAGTTCTGGGACCAGTTGATGAAAGTTTATTCAAGGTTCATGTAAAGTCCCTTTGAAACTATGTAAAATTGACAGACATTCCTATAAGTCTACCTCTGTGAAGCCTACGCCCCCCCAATTCTAGCCCGGCCATCACATTCATTTGATAATTAATTTTTTCATGGTCGTCATGCGTGGCGGCTGTTCAACCACAAACCAAGTCATGCCCGTGCTGAACAAGCAACAAACATTCTATCTATAAAGTCCTGAGTTTTTAGCTCTTGATCCTAGTCGACCGCACGATCGAGTGCGTTTATGTTTCAATGCTTAAAAAACACGCGACCTGATAACGCAATGTCCTCAAAAACACGTGTGTTTACCAATGCAAATATCGTCATAACACGCTACTGCATTCTAGTAACCAAACACAACATGGACCCAAATGTTGTATCACCTTCAAGTTCTGACACAGGGAGGTCATCAACCTCGACGAGTACATCGTGCCATTGCCCTCGCCATTCCGGTAACCTCGACACCCTGTGTTGTTAGAGTACAGTGTTGTTCACTGCAAGGACAATTTTGTGTCTTACCAACGTAAAGAGTCTAATTGATTCAGGAGCTCAGTCGTCGGCGCATCACCTCAAGTTGTGCTAAAACGTCTGGGCTGCCTGTTTCTCGCTCACCTAGTAACATTGCTGTGTCTAAGTCAGACATGTTCAAACCAGGGAGTTGTCAGTTGTACATCAAGGCCTAGAGATTCGGATCCATCCTAGGGTGATGACAGGATGCTATCGTTCGTCCTACCATACCTCGAACATGCCTGTTATTCACGTCCTCTTTCTCCTTCGCCCCCAATTTAAACATTTAATTTTGGCTGATCCACAATTTCAATCTTCCCGGACCTTTGTAGTTTCTTCTTGGTGCGACTTATATCCGGAGGTTTTGATTGGTCCCATAGGTTAGTGGTATCCTTAAGCCCTGCTTAGTATTTACGGTGGGTCATCATGGGGTAGGATGGAATCCCATCGAGATCGCCTTCCACCTGTCACCACGTTGCTAGCCTTCAGTTGATTATTCACTGAGTCTCAACATGAGGAGGTTGTGAGGAATAAAAAAACCACCTCCCCCAAACAAGCCAAGATAGCCGTGGACCCTGCAAAATTTGATTGTGAGAGTTGTTAACTAAATGTCATTATCGTGATAACACTGGACAGTACGGTGGTTCCCTTGCGTTTAAAGAAGATGCACCTACCACTAGGCAGGATTCCTATCCACGGGCACTCTCTCGCTTCCAGCAACTTGAACGTCGTCTTACTCGACAACCTGGACTTCAGAAACATATGCAGAGTTCATGCGGGAGTATGAAGATCTGGGACACATGGAAGAGGTGTCCTCTTCTTCTAATTCGTCGCAGTTTGTTATTCATCATCATCCGTCTCAGTTGTTCAAGTTTAACACTAAGCTACGTGTGTATTTGACGCATCTGGAAAAAGCTTCATGCAACAGATCGCTCAACGATATCCTCCATACAGGACAAAAAGCTCAAGGGGGGCCCGATAAAACAGAGTTATTTCAAATTCCGAATGACCCGTTGTATTCTCGGCGACATTTGCAAGATGTATCGGCAAATCTTTGTTTACCAGAAGCACAGGCTTTTCCAACATTTCTTATGGAGGAGTTCATCTGACTTCCTCATTAAAGGCGTTCGAATGAAAACCGTTTACCTACGGAGTCTTAATCTGCCTTGGTTGAACTATAAGAACACTTCATCAGCTATCTCGAGATGAAGGTGGCAAAGTATCAGGATGCATCAAAGATCCTCAAGAGGACATCTATGTTGATGATTTATTGACTAGTGAGCAGATTCAATTGAAGAGGCCGCTCTTCTTAAAAATCAACGTATTGAGTCTCCTCAAGCCAGGCGGTTTCCAACTGCGGAAATGGAGAAGCAAACTGCCGGAAATTTTGATGATGTCCCACTGATAGACAGGGAGGTTATCTTGCATGAACTTATCCTGACGATCAGTTGTGAAAATTCAGGCATCCACTGCGAGAACAGGCGGACGCATTTTCACTACAACGTTTCTATGAAAAAATGACGTTCACACCAAACGAGCATTACTGTCGTACTCGCACGCATCTATGATCCACTGGGTTGGGTTCACACCAGCAGTCTTCACTGGCCAAAAATGCATTATCAAAAACGTGGTCCCTGGCTCGGTTGGGACGATCCTATACCTCAAGCGACTTACGGGACAGTCGGATGGTGTTGCAAACCAACTCGACGAAATAGCAAAACTAAGAAGCGAAACGTTTCTATTTTCGTCACGAACGTTAAAAGCCAACCTAGTTGGATTCTGCGATGCCTCGGAACAAGGTAACTCTGCAGTGATCTACCTTCACACATCGTGATTTCATTTACAACACGTATGTAAGATTGCTAATGGGAAATCAAAAGTTATAGCGCCATTGAAAAACTCTTTCAATTCTCGCCGGGAATTTGTGGCGGAGCCGTGCTCCTCTCCAGGGGCGTAGGAAACGGGGTGGGGATGAGGGGAAACTCCCCCCCCACTGTGGCTTTAACCCCCACTGGGGGGGTCAAAGCCAGGTTGGGTGTCATTTTCTAACTGATACACGTGTTGGGGGAGTTTTAGGATTTTTATAACAGTCGGGCTTCAAACAAAAGGAAGGTTTTTGTAACATTTTTTAGAAAGATTCAGTATAAGAGACGTGATTTGCGAGGACTAGGACTAGCCGTCTGATTATCGACTGAATATCTATATTTTGTGTGGCAATGTTTCACTCCCAAGCAGACTGTCGACCGATTTTAGTCAGGTAATCACAAATCTTCAAAGCAATATTAGCTTCAAAAATGTAACCTTATTTCATAATTAAATTCGCCTGAAAACGTGTTGTAGGCCACCCATCAAGGCACCTTTTGAAAAAAATCACGCCTCCGGCGAAAAAGCCTCGGCGGTGGGGCTTTGCCCCAGACCCCCAGTTTGAACACCAAAACTGTATCAACTTGAGTTGTGACCCCACCCACTAAAAAAAATAGTTCATACGCCAATGTCCTCGAAATTGTTTATGTATGCAATGCCCAACGCAGCCATCATATAATTGTTATCGGTATCTATGCTTTATGCGATTCGGAAACAGTATTGGCGTGGCTTCGACGCCCCATTTAAGCTGAAACCATTCGTGTCTAACCGTTGTCGCCACGATCACTTGAGGCAACTGAACCGTATATATGGAATTAGTTCAACAAATCATAACCCAGCTGACTGGGAGCCAGCAGAGGGCTAACTCCAAAACAGATTACGCATAATCACTTGTGGTGGGGCGGTCACAAAGGTGTCGTCCAACAAGAAGAATGGCCCATGCAACTGTACCATGCCTACAGCCTTGCGACATTCCAAAGTCAAATCCTTCATTCAAACAAATGTTTGTGTTGTGGAGTGACATGAAGCTGAATGATACCATTGTCGTCCGATGGTTGTTTGATAGATCTCCACTATGACAACCTCCAACGTGCGTTACAGATGGTGTTTAAGATTTGCAAGGAACGCCCAATCATCAGTTAGTTTGCGTTTGCACGGAACGTTGACGCTAACAGAGATACGCAAAGCATTCCAACCTAGGATTATCAAGTTCAGCAAAGACCATTTCGGCAAAGATTTTCCAATGCAGCAAAGAAGTTACCGTGGCTTTCCCTTCTCTTTTTTTGCAAGCGATTTTAAACCCCCTTTTTCATCGATCCTTCAGGTTTTTTTTGGGTTCGATTAGGGGAGGTCGGACTGGGGGGAAATGGCAATCTTTAAACCCTACAAAATCCCGGCCCATCCCCTTGCTGGCCTTCCGTGGAAAGAACCATTTTGGACAAACCTCAATAATCGACCATTTTACCCATCGCTCCAAAACCTGCATATCGGACCCACGAAGCTTTTGCAAAAGTGTTGTTTACAAACGCCCCACTTTCTGGGTTTACTTGCAAGGCTCGCCGAGTTATTTTTTGCCAAGACTAATCAAAAAAAGTGTGTCATATGCCACAACCAAGATGAGGGGGCCTCCCCACTTCCCAAGCCTCTCCTGGGAGATTCTTTTTCCCAGCTTCCGAAGAGTGGGAAACAAGGAAAACGTCCCCCCATTTTTTTGACGTGGGAAAAAGTTGAATTTTTTGCCCCCTGGCCCCCCATTTTTTGGCCAATTAAAGAATGAGTAAGAGAAGGAAAATGCTAAGATAATTCCCCAAGGCCTACATGTGTCCCCCCCACCCCCCCCTCTTTGGTTTGCAAATGGCAAAACGAAGGCAGTGCCATTTTTAGAAGTTTTGTGGTTTTTTTTCCTGACTTATCCAAACCTCCTTGCTTTTTTTTTCCTTTTTGCTTGCCCTTCCTTGGAACCCCGATTTTTGTCCCCCCCGCTAGACGTGGGTTTTTATGCCTGCCATTAATACTCGGACTGCGGCCACTAACTTTTTGTTTTTCCCCGAAGCCCATAGATTTTTTTTTGGCTGGAATCTCTTAAATTAATCTTGGCCATGACCCGAATCAAAAACAGAATTCAACTAACGCACCTGCTTTGGCCTAGAGGCCAAAATCCTATGGCCAACTTCCAACCCCCCCCCTGTTCCGCGGCCTTCCTTTTTTTTTTTGGTGGGGGTTATGGGAAAAGCTGGGAGTGGCAACTCAGTGAAAAGTAATCCACTTTGCGCCCCGTGTAAGTAGGTTGAAACACCTTCTTTTACGTTTCGAAGAGCTACAACCTTTGCTTAGGCAAAAAAATTTAGAAAAGCTATTCCTCCAAATTTCCGAGGGCCCTTGGTTTGATCCCTGTCCCCCACCTGGAATGCCCAAGTGAAGGTTTTCGAATACCCGCTTTGGAACTTTTCCCGGGGTCATTTTTTTCTTAATCGGGCTTCCACTAGTTTTTTTTCCCGCTCCCAGAGGAAGGACTTTTGTTTTTTTGATTGATTATTCCATTGAATATGAAACTGTCTCTTGGCAAACTGGATTTTCCAAAGAAGGCGTTCCCAACAATTTTTTTTTGGAAACAAAATTGGAAAAAAAACAGAAATGATCTGCAAAATACCTCCCCTTTGCAACAACGTCCCAAGAAAAAATGGTTCCCTTGTCCCCCAAAAACCAAATTTTGAAACGAAACGATTCGCGTCATCATTCAAGGAACGGAAAATCTCCAAAAAGAAAAAAAAAAAACTTGGAATGGAAAAAACTGGGGAAGGAGTACATCCGAGGTTTCCCAATCCTGGATCGGACCTAACAAAATTGTACGATCCCCCCGCCCCACTGTTTTTTTTCGCACATCTTCAGGGGAAACAAGTTTAACAAATAACCGAACCCCGGTAGTGGGAAAGCTACGTCCCCCCATCTACCAAACCCCCGTAAGAGTTGAAACCCAGCCCCCCTTGGAGAACGTTTTTTTTTTTTTTTTTTATTTCTTTTATATTTTCGAAAAATTTAGAACCTTACCTTGGTTTAGAAATTCTTTACATCTTTTTTCCTTTCCATTTTATTTTTTTTTTGGAGTTAGAAAAAACCTCGACTTTTTGGTTTTCGGTGGGGGGTATGTTTTAGGATTAGATTTTTGAATCTATTTTCCCTCCCTTCCATATCCTTACGCCGCGCTGCAAATATAAAGTGTAGTACAAACCAGTCCCGACAACTACGTCATTAATATCATGTGAGTTAGTTTCAAGTTCGCGTCATTCGCCCTAGCAGGCGCCCCATTCACTGCCGAGCTACAGTGGTGTGTAGACCACATCGTGTGTTTATAAGTTTAAATTATTATTAGTGGAAAAGTCAAGACGTCGGAACCAACCAACCCGAGCTGTGCTGTGCCTTGACCAACAAGTGACTTTAAGGTGAGTGCGGCTTCCTAAACAACAACATTCATTCCTAAACTCTACTGCTCCTAACGCCACCTCCGGCGACAATTTATTTTAATCTTTTGACATTAAATAAATAAATAAATAAATTTTTATTTAGAGTCTGCCCACTCAGTTATATAACTGATTTTCAGTGGGGGACTTTTAAATCAAAGCGCCCAAAGCCAACCCTGCAGGCCCCGACGCAATCGACGAGTGAGCGAAAACCCAAAACCAAAGATCGATATTTATAATAGGAAATATAGCAATAAGTGGTATGGACAGTGCGAACAACCCGCGAATCAACGCCAGAATCAACAAGGCTGATTCAGAACAACTCTGAAATTTATTATGTGCTTCGTTGCTAGGACGGCTCCAAGTCACCGTTTACAACTGCTAAGACAAGAACTGATGGACTTTAGTCCAAATCAGAAGTTAAAAAACTTCTGACTTTAGCGGGAATCGAACCCTGGACCTTTGCATTGGAAGCAGATACGCTAACAACAAGACCAACGAGCCACACAAAAAGACCAACGAGCCACACAAGACCAACGAGCCACACATTATTATGATATGATTATGATATCGTATTATGTCTCCCTGCATAGACAGGTGGAAGAACAATCGTGCTGGATTGAACCTCGCCTTTTTGTTGTTAGGTTACATGTTTCTGTATGTATATCAAACAACAAATAAAGTACTACTACTACTATTACATTTACTATTACTATAAAAGTTGTTATAAGTTCACTAGTTTTGTCACTTCTAAGGTGTCTGAGCGGGCCGACGAAACGTGGTTTATACTCAGCCCTGTAGATCGTACAGAGACGCGAGTCTAAGCACTGCAAGAAGGCGGTGACTTGTAGTTGGCGACTCGGCCGTACGGCGGGTTGCCCGTCGCGCAGGCGTTCGTAGCATGTAATCCACCCCCCCAACTCGACGGACGTCCTTCGCGCGGGTCGCTGGCTGCAAGCCCTATCTTCTCCCGCAGTGCTGCAAACCTGGGACCCGGCAGCGGCTTCGTTAGTATGTCCGCACGCATGTCTTCCGTGGGGCAGTATTCCAGGCGGACGGTGCCTTGGTCTACGACGTCTCGGATATAGTGGTATCTGAGATCTATATGTTTCACCTCGGTTGCCTATTTTCTCAGACGTGGCTAGGTTAATGCACCCCTGGTTGTCCTCGTGCAGTACCGTTGGGTCTTCCTGGGCATGTCCTAGGTCGCTTAGGAGCTGTGGGAAAGCCATGTAGCCTCTTGGCAAGCTAGAGTGGTGGCCACATACTCTGCTTCGGTTGAGGAGAGGGCTACGCAGTTTTGTTTTCTGCTCAACCAGGATATTGTATTGCTTCCTAGTTGAAATATGTAACCGCTCCTCGATTTTCTGTCCATTTGGTCACCTCTCCAGTCTGCGTCGGTGAATCCTGAGAGAACAGTGCCCCCTGAAGCGCTGATCCTTAGTGGGAGAGCGGCGGTGCCTTTTAGGTAGCGTATCACTCTCTTTACCGCCGTCCAGTCCATGGCCCTGGGATTTTCGAGTCTCCTACTCAGGATGCTTATGGCGGTGGCGATGTCTGGGCGTGTGACGTTTGCAAGGTACAGGAGTGCCCCCACTGCTTGTCGGTACTCTTTGTTATCGGGTAGTGGGTTTTCCTCTCCGGTTTGGCTCAGGTAGCTGGCGTCCATAGGTGTTGTGCTACACTTGGCACTTGCCATTCCGAACCGTTCGATAATGGTAAGTATCTTTCCGCGTTGGTGTAGCAGCATGTCCCCGTTTGCATCTCTGTCTATTTCAATCCCTAGGTAGTTTGTTTGCCTCGCCTAGGTCTTTTGTGGCGAAGAGCTATTCAGGTCTACATGAAGTTGGTCGAGCTCCTCTTCCGTGGTTGCGCATACTAGCAGGTCATCTACGTAATGGTGACGTAGGTGTACGTTTGTCCGCTCCTTTTCACGTACAAACAAGCATCAGCTTTGCTTTGTGAGAACCCCAACTTGGTTATTGTATCGTGGGCTTGGAATTCCAGGTCCTGGCCGATTGCTTTAGACCGTACAAGCTTTTATTGAGCTTGCACACCATGTCTTCTTGTCCTGGAATGACGAACCCTTCCGGCTGCTTCATGTACACTTCCTCGGATAGGTTGCCGTTGAGGAATGCAGTCGACACATCCATGTGCCTTATTTTAGGTCTTTAACAGTGGCTATTGCGAGTAGGGTTCTGATGGTGGCGTATTTGGCCACTGGGGCGAATGTCTCGTCGTAGTCTTCTCCGTACTTCTGAGAGAATCCTTTCGCGACTAACCTGGCTTTGAAGCGTTCTATGTTTCCGCTTGCATTTTCTTTGGCCTTGAAGGTCCACTTGCTTCCGATTGCCTTCTTGTTTTCGGGCAGGGTAGTCAATGACCAAGTGGCGTTGGCCATGAGAGATTCATATTCCTCGTTTGCCGCTTTTGTCCACTCTTCCTTCAGGTCTCCCTTCATTTGGGTCATTTCTCTCCAACTTCCTGGTTCGACGACCTCTTCTCTGGCTAGGTACGATAGTCTCTTGGGAGGAATCCCTTTGCTAGGTCTTGAGGATTTTCTGGTGTCTTCGGAAGCCGGTTCGGCTGTCTCTTGATCATTGTCGCTGGGGTTATCTGCGTGTTCGACGGCGGCTTCCTGGTTCTTTGTGAGATTGAGGTTACCCGAGTCTACGTTCGTTGCTTCTTCCCATTCCGGTCTTTTGCTGATAACTTCGAAGCTGTCTTTCATCCTGGTTTCTGTGAATGTGACGGTTCTGCTGACGATGATTTTCCCGGTAGCTGTGTTTAGTATGCGGTATCCCTTGGCTTCTTCGCTGTATCCAACGAGAGTTCCTTCTTCGGCTCGGGGGTCTAGCTTCGTCCTCTTCTCCTTGGGGATATGGCTGTAGACTTTGCTTCCAAAAACTCGGATGTGGGAGACGTTCGGTTTACTGCCGAACCACAGTTCATACGGAGTTTTCTCAACCGATTTGCTGGGCAAGCGGTTTTGTAGGTAGTTGGCGGTGACTACTGCTTCTCCCCAGTACTTTGTTGGGAGGGACGCGTCGATAGCATGCATCTTGCCATTTCTGTAAGGGAGCGGTTCTTCCTTTCGGCTACTCCGTTTTGTTGGGGAGAGTACGGTACAGAGAGTTGCAGTTCGATGCCTTCCTCGTCCAGGAACGATTTGCGGCTGCATTTTTGTATTCTCTCCCTTGTCGCACCTATCTTCTTAATTTTGGTGTTAAAGATGTTGTTGACTCTTGCCGAGTAAACTTTCAGCTTGTCCAAACTTGTCTTTAGTTCTCAGTAGGTAGACCGTGCAGTATCTGGAGTAGTCGTCAGTCAGTGTCATGATGTACCTCTTTCCGCCAGGGTTTGGGTATTCATCGGTCCGCACAGGTCAGAGTGGACCAATCCGAGAGGTTTATCTGCCCGTCTGCCCGTTCCTCGCTTTTCTTCGGGAAAGGCTTTTGGTTAGCTTACCCTTCACGCATGTAAACTTTTCCCGCATGTCGCAGTCCACCGAGTGTCATACATTGCTAGATTTTCTTTCTTCAGTCTTCTGACGGCGTCGGGTTTCGGTGTCCATGCGTCTGTGCATAGGTGGATGCAGTTCTCATGATTTTCCTCTTGGATAGCAGACTTTGCGCTTGCCTCGTTTCGTCACTGTCTAGCCAGACTTCGAAGAGTTGCTTTTCCGGAGGCCTATGGCTAGGGGTTCTCCCGGTTTTGAGACCGTGCACTGATTGCTGTCGAATTTTACTGAGACCCAAGCTTGGTTAGTGTGGGCACCGATATCAGGCTGCCGTCGAGGCTGGGGATGTACAACACGTTTTGAGCAGCACGTTCACGGGTCTCCTGGGTGACGGACCCACCTTGCATTTCAGGAAGCCCTCCCCACTCCCTCGGACTGCATGGAGCTCCCGTTTGCGAGTGAGACGGTGCACGACTTCTCGTCGAGTCTTGAAAAAATGCCCTGTCATTAGTCATGTGGCATGTTGCTCCCGAGTCAATGACCATGTGGTTGTTTTCTTTACTTCCTCCGCCTTGAAACATACGTAGCGCGGTTCTTCATCGTCGCTTGATCCGGCCTCGCTTCTTATGGCCTCTTGACTTTTTCCCTGTTGAACTTTGTTTCTTTTCCTTGAGGGGCAGTCCTTCTTTAGGTGACCGTTTGTTGCAGTGGAAGCACTTCATTCTTTCCACTGTCCCGTATTGAGGTCCGGTTTTAATACAGCTTCATTGTATTCGACCCCCAATTCTGTTTCCGTTCTTCGGTTAAACTCGTCCTTGAGCTTGCCGATAACGAATTCGAGTGTTATGTCACCCTCGGGTCTAGCCTCAAGTGCTGTGATTAGCATGCCATAGTTCTCTGGCAGCTACACAACAGGAGGGCTGCGACGTGGTTTTCCTTGAGCTCTTCGCCCAGTCCCCGAGCTCATTAACTACTCAAGTGTTCTGTTGATGTGCTCATCCATACTTTGCTCATTTTTGAGCCTGAGGCTGTACAGTTTCCTGAGGAGATACAACTTTGAGGTTAAGTTAGACCTTTCGTCACCTTTCTCAGGGCCAACCACACTGATCGGGCGGACGTTTCATTCCGCACGTGGATCGCTGGTCGTCGTCGAGAAGTAGGCAAATTGTGGCCCTGGCACTTGGTCTTTCTTTTTCCATGCTGTATTAGGCTGCGATGGCGTATCTTCCTCAACTTGTCCCAGAGGTCGTCTTGCTCAACAGCATTTCTATTTTGAACTTCCACAGCTGGTAATTTTTGTTGTTGAGTTTTTGTATGGGGACTTTCCCGTCCGCGGACGACATGGCTAGGCCTTGGGGCTAGGCCTAGGCTAGGCTATAGGTTAGGTTGGTCCGCTCACCTGCTTAGGCGCCGACTCTGCTGCGGGATTAGCAGGGGTTTCGCTGAACTGTGCTGGGTGAATGACTTATACACTTTACCTACAGATTTAACTATGAACTGGGCCCATAACCTATTATAAGTTCACTAGTTTTGTCACTTCTAAGGTGTCTGAGCGGGCCGACGAAACGTGGTTTATACTCAGCCCTGTAGATCGTACAGAGACGCGAGTCTAAGCACTGCAAGAAGGCGGGCTTGTAGTTGGCGACTCGGCCGTACGGCGGGTTGCCCGTCGCGCAGGCGTTCGTAGCATGTAATCCAACAAAAGTGAAATAAAAAGTTGAGCGAGTGTATTCACTGTAGTCTTGTGGGTAGTGAGAGTGACACAAACAAAGAAGATGTAGATACAGAGGACAATAGTGACGATTACTATAAATTTCTTAAAACTACTCCTGTCAGAGTTGCTGCCAGTAATAACAGTTCAAACACCTTCAACACTTCAGTTGCACCCTCGCTTAATACGACAACTACCTCTAATAAGTCCCGTGCAGCACAATGTCAGATGCAAACATTGGCATATTTGGAAGACAAAAGTAAAGATTTACAAATTACAATGTCTGCATTAGTACCCAATCATTAAGAAAATATTCCTAGAAACAACACTATACTTCCTTCATCAGCTCCAGTCGAAAGAGCTTTCAGCACAGGCGGCCAGATCCTTACCCCCCGAATGAACCGATTGACTTACGATATGTTCGAAAGGCTGCTGTTTTTAAATATAATTGTAGTCAGTAGAAGTCTATAATATAGGAATAGGATAACCTATTTTGCTATCAATTTGCAATCTTTTTCACACATCATATTATGCTTATTATAGAGAGGCGTAAGATTATTGTTTATTTATCTACTTTTTTGCTGTATTGTTATTTGTTTGTAGCCTACTATTGGGTCTCAATTTTTTTATCTTATCTATTTCCCTGTTGAAGTCCTATCATTCTTAGTATCTAGTAACTTGACTCATGCCATATTTAATGGTTTTATTGTGATTGTTTTGTGACTTCCATGGTGTGGAAGGCCTGGCCACTGTAGGGTTATGGACATGTCCATACCCTCTTAGCATTTGTGCCTACTTATCTTTCTTATTCAGCAAGTTACTTTAAAAATACTTATTAGTAAATAACTTGTGTTAAATTTATGTTATTTCTTATTATCTGACACAAGAACTGTTTGATATCCATATGTATAACCTGTTAATGTCATAGTGTTCAAAGACAAGTGGATGCTTTTAAAATTTCAGAAAATTATAAAAATATTTATTATAGTATTATTTCATGTAACACGACGTTAAAAAACGACGTTAAAAAAAGTATCTTGTATCTGACAGGTACTTTTTTAAGTAGGACTATCTTGAATTTTTACCTAGGTAGGCCTACATTTCTAAAAAGGATCTTGTACCTGGATCTAGGTACATTTGAACAAGAGTATAGATCTATATCTAGGTACAAATAAAGAGTATCTTACCCAACACTGAAAATGGTTTGTACCATCCATTGGTATATTTTCAATTGGGATTTTCTTAAAAGGTAAGTAAATAAATAAATAAATAAATAAATAAATTTTATTTAGAGTCTACCCACTCAGTTATATAACTGATTTTCAGTGGGGGATTTTTGATTTGGGTGTTTTGAGGATTGTTACTAGGGATGGGCAAATGCGTGTACTTTCCTAAACCTGCACACTCTTGGCTGTCAGTGCGTGTACTGTGTGTGTGTGTGTTTGCCACTTGCTGCGTGCGTGGTTAGCGACACACGATTTGTTTAATTGGAAAGCGTAGTTTTGAGATCGTCGTTTTTTTTCAAGTTTTCTCTCGAGAATGGCATCAAATGTTTTTTCTTGAAGGAATTTTATAGTTTGGTTCTAGAAAGGTCAAGAGGGCATTTAGAGCCCTGCTCTCAACAACTTAATTGGTAATGTGTACAATCATAGACAAAATTGATTCTAATTTTGCCTGATCACATGCCCTTGGTTTAATGAAGAAGGAATTAATTTTCGTCTGGCCCGGCTCTTCTTTATCCAAACTTTTGAACGGGTGGACGTGCTTCAGGTGATTTCTCATCGTCCCCGTGCTGCCAGAATTATGCTGTAAACCCTTCCCACACAATCTACATGTGATGGTAGCTGTATCAGCATTATTGTCAAAGTACTTCAAACTGAACTTCCACCACTAAGTAGCCCTACTCACCGGCTTATTCTGTTCTGCACACATGCACTAACTTCTCAAGACCGAAGAAAAACTAACAAGTAACAACCCGTCAAATAAGATAACACCAGTAGCGGGTAGATTTGCGAGTGCACGGCATGTAACAAGTCACGTGACCACTGACCTGCACCGATTGCACGATGCGACGAGATTTGGCCAGTTTTTTTCAGAGTTTTGGCCGGCCGGCGGCTGGCCGCACACAGCATAGGGACAAACACACACATGTTTATTATTTTTGTGCAAACAGTCAACGTGTAAACGCTTTAAAACGTGTACACGTGCGGCGTGCCATCCCTAATTGTTACTTTTACTAAACAAGAATACAGTCAGTGTTTTCTTCCCATATGCCTATAGACCTACTTTTGATAAATCACCTCTGTATGTAAAAGCATATCACACAGGTCTAGAATTTTAGTTTAATTTTCTACAAATATCATCTTATTCTATATTTTTACTTTTTAATATTTCAACATAGGCCTATATTTAACATTATACCCTACTTTACTTATAATTTGTCTACAAAAAATAATTCTAGTTAGGACCTGAAATAAAAATAACACTTCAATGTACAAAATACTATTAAATCACCTCTCGATGATTGGTAGAAATCTATGACAATGTCAAATATTTGTTACCTTATATTATGTTTCTTTTCTTTTTTTCTTTAATAATATAAATAAATTTTATTTAGAGTCTACCCACTCAGTTATAGAACTGATTTTCAGTGGGGGACTTTAAATCAAAGCGACCAAGCCAACCCTGCAGGCCCCGACGCAATCGACGAGTGAGCGATAACCAACCAAAGATCGATATTTTTAATTGGAAATATAGCAATCAGTGGTATGGACAGTGCAAACACCCGCGAATCAACGCCAGAATCAACAAGGCCGATTCAGAACAACTCTGAAATTTATTATGTGCTTCGTTGCTAGGACGGCTTCAAAATCACCGTTTACAAACTCCTAAGACAAGAACTGATGGACTGAAGTCCAAATCAGAAGTTAAAAAACTTCTGACTTTAACGGGAATTGAACCCTGGACCTTCTGCATTGGAAGCAGATACGCTAACCACAAGACCAACGAGCCACACACAAGACCAACGAGCCTAATCTACTAATCTTCTATAGGCCTACACAAGAATTTAATTGATCTTTTTCACTATCTGTACAAACATTTTATTGCAACTTTACCATAGGTAGGCCCTATCTGATATGTTTATTTATTATATTATTATGTATTAGGTACTAGGAAAACGCTAAAGTCCCGTCGCGTTGATGGATGAGCTTTCTTGTAAGTTTTCAGTTTGCGTGGGATCTCTTTACTTACCAAGTGCTTTTTGAACGCATTGTAGGTGATTGTTGTCAAGTTTCTATAGTTACTTGTTAGGGGTAATTGTTTTAAATATCTCAAAAAACTTGATTTAAAACCTTTATTTATGTGGTTTCTGACAATTTTTTCAACTTTTTCCTTCAAAAAGCAATACATTACCACTATCTTAATGTCCATGTGAAACCCGTTTGGTCAGAATCAGCCCAAATGGCAAGAAAATATTGCACTAAAAATCGAAGAAAAAAAACGTAAAAGTACGATATTCATGAGAAATATTTCTTCGATTGTACCCAAAAACAATACACCTCTAAGTTCAGAGATTTCGAAAGGTCCCCTTCAATTTTCATCAAGATCGGATATGCCGTTTGCCTGGTTGTTAGCTAACAGACAGAAAAAAAAAAAAAAAAAAAACACCCGAGCTAAATTTTTTGGGGGTCAGTGAAATTGAATTCTTCGCTTCGCTCATCCAATTATTGATTCATAGCCGTTGTCGTAAAAATTTGACCCGGCTGGGGTTCGAACCCAGAACCTCCGGCTTAACGTGCCATAGAGCTCTACCAATTGAGCCACCGGGACAACAGAACAAACCTTTACTAAACTGCTAGTTGTTGTGACTGTTGACTTCCATGACATAAATCCAACAGAAGACTGCAATGTAGCTGTCAAATCTGAAAGATTGCATGGATAAATCCAATCACATCTCATCTCCGATGGGTTGGGTAGTATGAATAATTGAATATAGGCCTAAGGCTTTTTTGTAAGTCTTTATTGAGCATGAGATAGATCTCTTTAATTAAAAAAGTCCGCCCCAACCGGGAATCGAACCACGGATCTCCCACATTCCAGGTGAGCGTCTTAACCCGTGGGGCGGACTTTTTTAATTTCTGAATTGTAGTAAATAATAACAATTACACCTACGGGAGTGTTTCCCGACTAAACAAATCGAGAAATAGATCTCTTTACTTTTCAAGTCCCATTGCAAAATCATTTTTGTTAAATTAGGATAATTTTTATAAAGTAGTATTAATTGCTACGGTAATACCAATTAATGCAGGGTTGCCGTTTTCACGGATTTGATCCGTTTCTCCGGATTTTTAGTGTATTTCAAGGATGACAGGATATTTGGGGAAATTCACGGATATTTTGTTAATCTTACTTTCCAAGCTAATTTTCGTAAATTTGAATTTGCGCGGGCAAATTTGCATTGAAAATGTTGAAGGCAGTGAGGTATGTGCACAGTGCAGTAACTACAACGGCTGGAAATTACTGAATATGAGCTCCCATTGGCCGAGGCAACCGACCAATCAAAGATGTGTCCCAGTCATTGTAGATACTGCTAGAGTAGCAATAATAAGTGACAAAGATGGGAAAATGGTGGCTGTGAATTTATTTCGCTTTGTATTTGTTTTGGTGGTGTGCAAAATGTACATCTTAACTCTTTATCAATTATTCAAAAACTAGCCCTTAAAACAATGATGAAAAAACCTAAGGATTTCTCTTCCACTATTACCTTTGATCAAGCAAAGGTTCTTGACATTAGACAATTACGTATATATAAAAAATATTCTCCTCTTTATTCATAAAAATCTCAAGGACTTTAAACAGCTGAATGTGTCTGGTTCACGCTCTAATACTAGGCTTTCAACCAGACATGGATTATTCCTACCTAGGAAAAACACGCGTCTGGGTCAAAGACATGTTTCTTTTCTAGGACCCTTAATTCATAATACCTTACCTGAAAAATCTTTTGTTTCTTCTCTATGTTCTTTTAAAAAATAACGTGAAGAAATGGCTCTTTGAAAAGGGATTAAAAAATAACAATAATAATGCGGCCTAATCTGTTCTAGCCTATTACTTGTCAACTTAGTCTAAATTTTATTATAAAAATTCCTTTGTCTATTTCTTTGGTTTAGTTTAGTTTAGTTTTAAGAATTTAACCATATAAATTGCTTCCTTGCATAAATATATATATATATTTTTTTTTTCATATTGTACGTAAACTACTATAAACTCTAGGCCTATCTTTGCTAACATCTTGTAATTATTTTAAATTTAACATGTATTATAACTGCCCACACACGAGCACTGTGCTTATGTGGGCTTCTCTTGACTATTCTCTTCTCTTGTTTGTTTATGTAGCCTACCATTGTATTTATTTTCTTGAGAATAAAAATTTTTCTGAATCTGAATCTGAATCAAGTTTGCATCAATGATATTTTTCTTGTAAATGTGATTGAACAGTTAATAGGAAGTTCTACAATGTTATCTATGCACATAATGGGTGGGCGTAGGTCAAAATCTTAGTGCATCATTCATCAGGCCTGCCCTGCCTAGGCCTCTTTTAACTAGGGCCTAGAGCAGAAATGATGATTTCATGTTTTAAAAATTGAAATTTTTCTGTTGGAAATACACGTTTGTATGCATTTTAGTTTGTGAAGCAGTCACAGGCGTTTTTGGTCCATATATTCAAGTCTGCAATTGGTAGGCCTAGGCTATTTTGTAGGTTATGATGGTAAAAACGAAAATATTGTCATTTTAGCCTTGCATCAAAGAAATTACCGTTTTTTGTTCTTTTCACGGATATTTGCGGATATTTCACGTCCTCTTACAGGATTTGAAAAAAAAGTCGGTGGCAACCCTGAATTAATGGATCATGTAAAATATCTGGAGGCCCGGAGACTTGCTTTTTGTAAGCATTGTAGGTGATTGTTGTCAAGTTTCTTTATAGTTATTTGTTAATTACTATACACCTCAAAAAAGTTATATTAAAATTTAAAACTTTTATTTCTATGGATTCTGACTAACTTTTTATTTTTTTCTTTTAAAAGGTACTACATCCAATGTCCATGAAAAATATTAATGTTGTAGCCCCACCAGTTTGGTCAGAATCGGCCGAAATATCACGAAAATATCACATTAAAAATCGAAAAAAATCGTAAAAGTACGATACCCTATTCAAGAGAAATATTTCTTCGATTATGCCCAAAAACGTGGCAGGTCTAAGTTCAGAGATTTTGAAGGTCCCCTTTAATTTTCATCGAGATCGCATAGGCTATGCTGTTTACCCGGTAGGCCTACAGAGCGAACAAACAGACAAAAAACTAACGAAAAACAAACCACCCGAGCTATTTTTCTTGTGGTAATGTAAGAGGAAAAAAAAGTAAGTGAAATTAAAGTCTTCGCTTCGCTCCTCGTATAAGTATAAATGATAGGGGTTTGAGTTTAGTTGTCGTAAGGGCGCGTCAACACTGTAAGGCCTAATGCGCCACTCTAGTCTAATAGACTGTGGAAGAAATGCCCATGCTAGCTAGATTCAGCCTTAGGTTTTGGGGTGGAAAAGGTATGTTTCTAGGTAGGCCTACTCAGTACTCAACACATGAGATGGCTTGATCACTCGTCTAACAACGACTTTGGCATTTTCATAGTTATCTATAACTGTGCGTGTTAAAGCTAGTTATAGTACCTATATCATAAACAGCTTTACGGAATATTCTTACCTTATGAGCTTTCAGGGACAGATCATTACATGCAAGGGTAACATCCACAAACGCTTCTGTCCGCAATAACTGATGGAATACTGATGTCATATTAGACTGGTAATTATTCCAACGTAGGCAATAGTGTTGGCTGCCCATTGTCACAAACAGTCCGGCTGCACTGCAGCAACCTAAAGAACAAAAGAACATTTTCAGCTCAACAGCAGCCACAACAACCCGTAGCTATGACACTGCAGCAGCCTCTTATGCCAGTATAACATTGATTATTAATGCAATAAAACTTAAATGCTGCATCTTAACACCTCTTAGCTAAGATGCAACATCACCTCTCTGACGGCCAATCAATTAGGCCTAAAGGTCATCACAACCCTGGGATTTCCCGGAAATGTAAACAACCTGATTTTCGGTACTTGTTCATTAACGGGACCCCCGCCGTCAATTTTTTGTTAATTGGTCCCCCCTATCGTCGTTTTTTTACTTATTTCTGTTAACAATAAATAATTACAACTTGCGAGGAGTTCAATATGACTCTGACAGTGAACTTGACTCACACGTTCAACGTGACTCAGGCGAGTACAGTGCATTGAAACGCGTAGGCCTACATAAGAGCCGTCGTCGCCGTACAACTGACATTGACGTTCATGGACACCAAATGAACCTTCAAAACCTTGAATGTCGCTATTTTAAATGAAAGTACTTTTCCATTGGCAGTCCTTTATATTTGAAATGGTGACGTTAAAGGTTTTGTAGGTGGAGTATGTTGGCGTAGGTCGTGTCACTCCTGGCGCAAAGTATGTAGCCGTAAAGGATGTTTTTGAGGCTTTGTTCTAAATAGTAATTGTGTTTTTCTGACCTCCTGAAACTCAGATGGAGTAGATGTAGTAGTTATGATTGTCTAATGAAATGTTTTAATGAATTTTTACATTTTTTGGAGGGGGTCTCGTTAATGAACAAGTACCTGATTTTCACATGAATTGTGCAGAAAACTATAAGTTGCAAACTTGTTGCAGTAAGTTATTCCACATGATTTAAAAATAATAATACTGGTGGATGCGCGCGCATCCGCTAGTGACGTAGATATTGTGCACCCTTCGCGTCCTTGCTGACGGAAAAATATTTGACAAGCGCGGTAAAGAACTATCTCTGTAGACAAAGATAAAGTGTTTAGACAAAAACAAAAAGTACCAAATTGTATTCCGTGGTATTTCTTCTACAAGAATGATGTCAAAGTAAACATTCTTGTTGAAAAATAAATATGATTTTGGTTAATATTTAAAATTTAAATGTACCTACTGCAGAACACGTAGGCTATTGATAGTGTAAGAATTTAATAATTTTTATTGTGTTACTCATTTGACTAGTTTGTATTGTATGGATGTTCGTTTGAGTCAAGTAGTAGTGGACAATGCAAGAGACGCCACCTTGCGTAGGCTGGGCGCAAAAGATATCTGAGTGATATTATTGTTAAAACTGAGTGTTAATTCAAACCTTTCATTTTAATGTGTGTAAATTAAAGAAAGCTCACAATAGTGTATTTTCAATGACCTCCAAACTAAATAAGATTGACAAAATGTGAAGATATTTTAACACTGGCACATAGCCCTATGCATGCAGAAAAATTGAACAATTACTACGTATAGTTCTTGTGAATTGGGCTAGTACGCGTGAAACATTGATGCGTGTTCGCGCTTCGTTTCATCCAGCGAGACCCAGCAACCAGCTAGCTAGTTTAGCGAGTGCTACGCAACTTTTCAGAAAACATTCGACTCGCTTCAAGCTACTTAATGGGAGTTTTAACATAGGCTATATCACTTGACTGTTAAAGCTGGCATTTTAAACTTTTGATTAAAATGTGTATTAAATTATATAGTTTTAGTTGCCGTTACCAAAGATAAGTCATACTAGGAAAACGCTAAAGTCCCGTCGCGTTGATGGATGAGCTTTTTTTAAAAAAAAATTTTAGTATGCGTGGGATCTCTTTACTTCTTAAAGTTCCATTGCAAAATCATTTTTGTTTTATTAGAATAATTTTTATAAAGTACTAATTGCTAGGGTAATTAGAATGTCAAATATCTGTAGGCCCAAAGATTGCTTTATGAACGCATTGTAGGTGATTGTTGTCAAGTTTCTATAGTTACTTGTTAATTATTGTTATACATTTCAAAAAACTCATATTAAAACTGTGGAAGTCATAATGAATACATTATTTGAGTAAGCTAATAATAACATTTATTGAGTTTCACATTGAAAGGACTACAGAGAAAACACATCTGCTTTCCAAACCAGCAGTTGAGAGAGTTAAGACCTTCATTTGTCTTTAAGCTCAACAATGATCTAACATAACAATTGGCTGGTGGTTGGAAGTCACAGCCTTCTAAATAAGTAACTTGTCAGGTTGTACAATTAGTAGATAAAGTAGGTCACTACAGGACCCCCCCTCCAGTGAACGAGCGTAGCAATGGGAAAGAAATCTCTATGTGCCGAGGCGAGCCGGTGCGCACACGCGACGTCCTGCTCGTGTCGTGACTAGTGGTGGGGTAGCAGTGACGGCAGCATAAGTCCCGACCAAAGACGGATTGGCGGATGTTGATCCAAAATTGTTGCGGACAACGGAGGCAGGTACTATCCTAGGTAGCCGGGAAGTGCTTGATGTTCGGTCGATTAGATTGAACGGTTTGGTCGATGGTTGTGCGGTATCAGGAGCTGTGCTGTCAAGAATGAAGGCAGGCTTCAACCGATCTATGGATACTACCACTCTTTTCCCTATACGCAGAATAGTGAAATACTTCTCGTGCCTTGCTATGATTTCGTATGGACCGTCATACGGTTGCTGAAGCGGAGTTCGGACATCGTCATGGCGCACGAAAACGTGGGAACATGTTGCGAGGTCCTTGAACACAAATACATCTTTTTGCCCGTGTCGGGTAGGGCGTGTCGGTCGGAGCATCTGGAGTCGTTGGCGAAGTCGGCTGACGTACTCTGATGTGCTGTCTGGCGTTGACGTCGGAGGCGACAAATATTCTCCTGGAAGTCTGAGAGTAGTTCCGTACACCAACTCGGCAGATGTAGCTTTTATATCCTCTTTCCATGCTGATCGAATGCCCAACCCATGGCAAGTTATCGGTCCAGCGATCCTCTTCATGGCATTTGAGTGCGGCCTTGAGCTGGCGATGGAGGCGTTCGACCATGCCATTGGCGGCAGGGTGGTACGCTGTAGTTCGGATGAGAGTAGTGCCTAACAGGTGGTTTAGAGACCTGAAAAGGGCCGACTCAAACTGCCGGCCTTGATCGGTAGTGATCCGAAGGGGCGTCCCAAAACGCGATATCCAGCCTGTGATGAGGGCAGAAGCAACTGTATCCGCAGTGATGTCGGATAAAGGAATTGCTTCCGGCCAACGAGTAAATCGATCTACGCATGTAAGCAGGTAACGAAATCCAGATGACTCAGGAAGAGGACCCACCAGATCGATGTGGATATGGTCAAAACGAGCGTCTGGAGCGTTGAAATGTTCAACAGGTGTCGAGACGTGTTGTGTGACCTTTGATCTCTGACACGCTATGCAGGCCCTTGCCCACTCCTTACAGTCTTTCTTTATCGAAGGCCAGACGTAGGTCCTTGAGACAAGACGGACTGAGGCAGCAACACCGGGATGGGACAGACTATGAAGACTGTCAAACACCTGGCGTCGGAGAGTAACTGGCACGAAAGGTCGGTCTATTGACGTGGATGTGTCACAGTATATCGTAAGGTCTGTGTCAACAAGGCTCCGACGTTTCAGTTCGAGTGCAGTGTCAGAATGGAGAAACGCTTGGAGTTCGGGATCGTTCACTTGGGCTTGGGCAATTGTCTCATTACTCACAGAGGCCGAGATCGCTTCCACCCTGGACAGAGCATCGGCAACGACATTTTCCGTACCGGGAACATGCCGAATGTCTGTTGAAAATTGCCCAATGTAGTCAAGGTAACGAAATTGCCGCGGGGAACACTTGTCAGACTTTTGCTTGAACGCAAATATCAATGGCTTGTGGTCGGTGTAGATTGCGAACGTCCTGGCTTCCACCATATGACGGAAGTACCGGATTGCCTCGTAGACTGCGAGGAGCTCACGATCGTATGCGCCCAGGGGCGGCTCGTGTATAGGTGCACAGGTGCACGCGCACCCCCAAATATCTGCGCGAACTAAATTCCAAATTTAAGGTTCGAAGCAAATCTCGTAATATTCCCAATAAATCGTTGGATTGTTTGCATGGATATTTTGGCCGGCCCAAAGCAAGGCATATTCGGCAGGTGTCATTCTTCAGTAGGTAAGTGCTGCCATCGGAGGGTGCTCTCCGAATGTGAGTTCATTTTTATTATCGTTTTCTACAGTCGGCATGGCAGAACGAGCCCCGGGCCATCTTTTGAAATCACATCTGAAAAAGGTTGGTGGATCGCTCAAGCGAATGGGTCAAAACCAGTTATTTCATTCAATGCCTTGGTATTTTGCTCGCAGGCGCAGCATTCATTCACCCCCACAAATACAATCCGCTCAGTAGCTAGTGAAAGTTGTTGCGACAGGGTTGGTGAAGTGAGCAAACAGTGTTAAAATTATTATCGTGCCGTGAAGTGAAATCATAATATGACTTCGGTAATAAGCGATCTAAAAATAAACAGTTTTTTAAAACGACCATTGGACGAAAAATTAGAAATGGACTTCATTTTAAAATAAATATACGATGTGATGTTTGAGGCGCGTGTCGGAGGAGATGTAGGACATTATTCGGGTATGTAATATTTTAATCAACCATATAATAATTAATTTTTTGGATGGTTTTCCATAAGTAACAATTACACAGGGGAGTTTTTCCCGACCAATAAATTCAAAAAATATACTCTTAAGTCGTTTTCCGGGTACTTCAGACCATTAGTATCTGAAAAAATACGAAGGTAGATCGCAACGTCGATTTGATCGATGCGAGCAAGATGGCTGTGCAGTTCGATTGTTGGATAGCGCTGCGACTTGTCGTGATAACTCCTCCAACTGCGTTTGATAGCTGTCGACAATCGCTACCCGAGGAGAGGTGGGCGCCATCTCATGTATTCTGTCAGCAATCACTGCGAGTGCATCAATGGTCATCAGGTGGTGATGAAGCCAAAATGTCATGCATACATGACGCGGCAAGCGTTCAAACCACAATGTTCGTAACACCTTGTTTGTTACCTCTGACCCAGCTAACATGCGTAGGCGAAGCAGAAATTCGGAAGGTTTACCATCACCCATAACCTCATGTTGAATTAGCTGTTTAATACGTGCTTCGGGCGATGGCGAGAACCGACGAATGAGCTCAGTTTTAAGAAGCTCATATTTACCTACGCTTGGGGGCTTGACGATGATGTCGCGTACCGTCGTGGCGTACCGTTGTTCAAGGGCGCTTGCTGCATAATTAAATTTAGTTGAATCCTGCGAGATCCCTGCTAAATCAAATTGATTCTCAATTTGCGCAAACCACAAAACAGGATCATTTGCCCAAAACGGTGGAACTTTCACACTTATTCTATCGACTGAAACAGGTGCTGCATTGTCGGATGAAGCCATGTGTCGTTTGTGTTAGTATGGAATAAGATTTTGATGAGCAACACGAAACATCAAAAATGCCTTCACACACCAAAAATAATAATAATGAAACTGAACTTCCATCAGAACTTTTGAAATGTTCATTGTCCTACCTCGTTGATAGATCACGTCGGGGTCACCACTGTAGAAGTCATAATGAATACATTATTCGAGTAAGCTAATAATAACATTTATTGAGTTTCACATTGAAAGGACTACAGAGAAAACACATCTGCTTTCCAAACAAGCAAATGAGAGCACCGCCGTCTGGATGTATGTAAGATACAAAATAGCTGCTTGTCATGGCTCAACAAAATTCGGTCGTGACTTTCAGTGAACTTTCAGTCGGTAAAGAAGTTCATGCCCCCCTTAACTAACACCATCTATGATTCAAAGCTGGAACTAGATCTGTGAAACTTCCTTTACATACCTGAGTTCGTTATCATAATTCATGGAAAATAAACAATTCCTTGATATAAAACGTTCCAACTAAATAAAAATATAATTATCACCTTTATTATTCATTAATTAAAAGCCCGGCCATAAGTCCCAATCCTAAACCTGAAATAAATCTACTTCCGCCCCCCTTAACTAGCCCTATCTAGCGGCAGACCGACAAAGCTCTATTACTTTTGCATGTCAATCATTTAACATGGGGAAATCCGAGCCATGACAAGCAGTTATTTTGTATCTTACATACATCCAGACGGCGGTGAATGAGAGAGTTAGACCTTCATTTGTCTTTAAGCTCAACATTGATCTAACATAACAATTGGCTGGTGGTTGGAAGTCACAGCCTTCTAAATAAGTCAGGCCTTGCGTTGATGGATGAGCTTTTTTGTAAGTTTTTAGTTTGTGTAGGACCACGTTTCCTTTGCAAGTGCTTTTTGAATGCATTATAGGTGATTGTTGTCAAGTTTCTATTGTTACTTGTTAATTGTTATTATAAACCTCAAAACAATCGTATTAAAACCCTTATTTCTATGGATTCTGGCTAACTATTTCAACTTTTTCTTTCAAAAGGTACTACATCACCATAACCTTAATGTCCATGGCCTATAATATGAACGTTGTAGCCCCATCCGTTTGGTCAGAATCGGCCCAAATGTCACGAAAATATTGCACTAAAAATCGGAAAAAATCGTAAAGTACGATATTCATGAGAAATATTTCTTCGATTGTACCCAAAAACAATACACCTCTAAGTTTCGAAGGTCCCCTCCAATTTTCATCAAGATCGGATATATGCTGTTTGCCTGGTAGTTAGCTAAAAAAAAAAAAAAAAAAAAAAAAACGCCCGAGCTAAATTTTTGGGGGGTCAGTGAAATTGAAGGGCCTATTTGCTTCGCTCATCCAATTATGTACCTCAAAAAAGTCATATTAAAACCTTTACTCCATGGATTCTGGATAACTTTTTTAACTTTTTCTTTCATAAAGCAATACATAACCATTACCTTAGTGTACTTGTAAAATATGAACGTTGTAGTCCCACCCGTTTGGTCAGAATCGGCCCAAATGTCACGAAAATATTGCACTAAAAATTGAAAAAAATCGTAAAAGTACGATATTCATGAGAAATATTTATTCGATTGTACCCAAAAACAATAGGCCTACACCTCTAAGTTTAGAGATTTCGAAGGTCCCCTCCAATTTTCATCAAGATCAGATATGCCGTTTGCCTGGTAGTTAGCTAACAGACAGGAGAAAAAAAAAAAAAAAAAAAAACGCCCGAGCTAAATTTTTTGGGGGTCAGTGAAATTGAAGTCTTTGCTTCGCTCATCCAATTATGTACCTAAAAAAAGTCATATTAAAACCTTTATTCTATGGATTCTGGATAACTTTTTTAACTTTTTCTTTCATAAAGCAATACATAACCATTACCTTAGTGTACTTGTAAAATATGAACGTTGTAGTCCCACCCGTTTGGTCAGAATCGACCCAAATGGCACGAAAATATCGCACTAAAAATCGAAAAAAATCGTGAAAGTACGATATTCATGAGAAATATTTCTTCGATTGTACCCAAAAACAATACACCTCTAAGTTTGGAGATTTCGAAGGTCCCCTCCAATTTTCATCAAGATCGGATATGCCGTTTGCCTGGTAGGCCTAAAGACCTAACAAAAAGACAGAAAAAAAGATAAAAAAAAAACGAGCTAAATTTTTGGGGGTCAGTGAAATTGAAGTCTTTGCTTTGCTCATCCAACAAATATAGAAGGTAGGTGGAAGACATTTTGTTTGAATATAGGCTAACTTTATTTTTCTGGCAGTGGCAGGCAACAAATGCATTTTTTTGCTTTGAATGGCAAATAAGCTGATGAAGATACAGAACATTTTATGAGCAACTAACAGTGCTAACAAGATGATACAATGGAATGACTTTTGGCCTTGGATGTAAAAATGGTTAGGTATTCAGATACAAGAACTAAAAAATCACAATTTCAGAATATAAAAACAGAATATAAGAAAATGAAGTTAATGCCATTTAGGATTTAAGTAACATTCTGTATTAGGTCTACAAGTCGAATTAAGTATTGATTTAGGCACAGAAAGATTAACGTAACTTTGTAGGCCCTATATGATGCGAGATTAGGCCTATTACAAAATAAATAGTTTTCTCTGCGATCCACTGATGGCTTATCAAGTAGGTAGGCTAAACTTCGATGTCTTCGAAATTAACAGTGCTAATTTCTTCGTTTAGGCTACTGGAAAAATGAAAGTTACAGCCTTCTTACCTTTGTATCATAATTTCACATGCATTTCTTTGCTATGTAATACTATATCAGATAATGTAAGATGACCAACCTCTATCATATTAGCAATGAAAAAATATTTGAAAATTTTCTGAAAAAGTCTCTTGAAAATTTTCTGAAAATTTTTATTTCACTGCCAACACTGGGACGTTTAAACGAGTTGTGGATGATTAGAGGTTATTAAATTTGCAAAACGTTTAGTAGGCCTATTTTTTTTTTTTTTATTTAAATTTATAGGCCTAGATGAAATGTTATTTTGTTATCACTTTCGGAACCTACACAAACACGGGCTAAAAATAAAGCCGATAATTTTCTAAAAATGCGTAATTTTGGTGGAGGTGCCGGGTCCCAGGCTGTATTTAAAGACATTTTGTCTGTTAAACATGGTGGAAGTGCCGGGTCATTAAATGCGAAAGTGAGAATAAAACCGTTGTTAATTCGTTGGCCGGTCATTGGATGAGCGTAGCGAGCGAAGCGAAGATTCCATTTCACTACACTGGAGAAAAAAATCCAATTTTTTTTTCTTTTTTTTCTGTATTTTTGTGTGTTTGTCAGCACGATTCCGGCTAAACCGATACTCCATTTGCGATGAAATTTTATAGAGACCTTCGAAATCTCTGAACTTAGAACTGCCACGTTTTTGAGCGCAATCAAAAAATTATTTCTCATGAAAATCGCAATTTTACGATTTTTTTCGATTTTTTGAAAATTTATTTTACTTTTAACACCTACATGCTTCATCCGATTTTAATGATTTTTTCACAGAACCTTAATTTTATGAATTAAGATATCCGTGTGAAATTTGAGCGCAATCGAAAAATTATTTTTCATGAAAATAGAAATTTTGTGGGTATTTTCTTTTTGGATGAGCGTAGCGAGCGTAGCGAGCGAAGCGAAGATTCCATTTCACTACACTGGAGAAAAAAATCCGGAATGTTTTTTTTTTTTTTTTTTTTTTTTTTTCTTTCTTTCTTTCTGTATTTTTGTCTGTCTGTTAACACGATTCCGGCTAAACCGATACTCCGATTGCGATGACATTTTATGGAGGCCTTCGAACTCTCTGAACTCAGAACTGCCACGTTTTTGAGCGCAACCGAAAAAATATTTCTCGTGAAAATTGCAATTTTACGATTTTTTTCGATTTTTAAAAATTTCTTCGACTTATAACACCTACATGATTTATCCGATTATAATGATTTTTTCACAGAACCTTAATTTTAAGAATTATTATATTCGTGTAAAATTTGTGCGTAATCGAATAATTATTTCTTATGAAAATTTCAATATTACGATTTTTTCCTTTTTTAAAATTACGATTAATTAAAAAAAAAAAAAAATTTTTATTTAATTTGATTTAATTAAAAAAAAATTTCAACAAAGTTCTGATTTTTTCACAGAACAACAGAAAATCCGCAAAAACACTGGCAGCTCAATTCACCAATTACGCTCATCCAACAACGCGGCGGGACTTAAGCGTTTTCCTAGTTTAAAACAATTTTTTTACTTATAACACCTATATGCTTTATCCTATTCGAGAAAACAAGGAACACTAGCGCAGCCAAGTGGTCGAACCGCAAACTATTATTTCGGGGGTACTGATCGCGGAACATCATGCAAGAGGTAGGGGTTTTGCACATATCCCGACCTAACACAAAGAAATAATGTTCGGTGCCAGTGCCACAGTGCCCATCAAAGAAAACAGATATTATATACTTTCATTTATTTCTGAATGGTACAAAATGAGGAATGAGTGGAAAAGGGTGCTGTTAATTGCGAAACCAATCACTGTACACATGTGTGTCTGCAGTCTGTACTTTCGTGGTCTCGAACAACATTGTTCTGCTGAGTAAGGCTTATACTACCGGCGAGTTATTTTTCTGGCAATTTTATATTATGCACATAACGTTTAAAGGTGGGGTAGGCCTAACATTAAAACGTTTACAATTTTTGTGGTAAAATAAACTTTTTGATTGACCTACTTGGTGTGTCTAGCCGGTGTTCTGAGTCCTGACACTGTCAAACTATGAATATCCTACATAAAATTCAAATACGCCAATATAAAATCATTATGACAGTTCTAAATATTTGGCCCAGTAGTCCTACTCGATACCTACATCTATTTGTAATTTACGGACACTTTAATGGGCCTACGCCGCGGCTACAAGTGTTAGTATTTAAATGTGAATTTAAATGGCTTTGCGCGGAGCTTTTACAGGCTGTGATTTTTTATTACTGAGTGTAAAATCAGTCGTAAGGTCAGCCTTACGAATAATAATTATGCACTATTTGTCGTACGGTCATCGACGATACCACCACCTAACATATAGGCTAATGGACCATGGTTTTGATTATGACTGTGCATTGTGGCGAAGTGGTAGCGCGTTTGAGTTTTATGCGAAAGGTCGTCAGTTCAAATCTCCGTTCGGTAGTTTTTTTTTTTACTGTTCTATTTAGACATATGTTTTTCAGCAAATGATTTCATTAGATTCGGCCTCGTCGCGGACGCAATTCTACGTCAAAGATAATAAAAGTGTGGAAAGTGTTATGTGAAGTGAATCGCACTTCATGAACATAACACAAATGGCGTTTTAATTATTACTATGTGAAATAGTTTGTCAATGCATTTTTCGAAAGTGCAACTGACCGTAGGCCCTATACGCATTCATAGAGGTGTGTATGTTTTTCCCCTAAATTCGTTTTGGAAATTGTAAAAAGTGGTGTTATGTTTTTTATTGTATTTTTGCATTTCTCGCATTGCAATACAGTGATATAATCAATCGTATTACTTAAAAATAAAAAATAAAATAATAATAATAGTAAATTGCAATAATAGGCCTACGTGCATAAGTCACCCCAGTTTTTATCTCGCATATACCACCTATAGTGATTGCTCCTGAAGAAGTAAAAAAAAGTGGAAACACAATTACTAGCACTATTTAATCAGAAGAAATCATTTTTTTTTAAATTGCAAGCAGGGCTATTGTTTTCGTTTTAGCTTGTTTTTATCGGCAAGTTTTTAGTGAAAAGTGACTCAGAAGTAAGAATAGAATTAACTGTGTTATTTTTAAAGCCAATATAGGAGAATATGGTTTTATTTAACCATTTGGCCGTGTTATTTTGGTTTTATTAAATAAAACCAAAACACACACCTCTACGCATTCATACAGCTGAGCAACAGCCTGTCACATCACTGTAGGCCACACATTCATAGTTTTGCCAATTGCCTGTGCAACCACAAATGATGTGGTTTGCATTACTAGGAAAACGCTTAAGTCCCGCCGCGTTGTTAGATGAGCGTAATTGGTGCATTGAGCTGCCATTTTGTGTTATGCGGATTTTCTGTTGTTCTGTGAAAAATTAGTACTAAGTACTAAGATTTTTTTAAATTAAATTAAATTAAATAAAAAATAAACTTAAATTTTTAATTTTTTTAATTAATCGTATGAATTTTAAAAAATTGAAAAAACAAATAATTGCGATTTTTATAAGAAAAATTTTCCCGATTGCGCTCAAAATTTCACACGAATATATATAAATTTATAAAATGATGGTTCTGTGAAAAAAATATTACAATAAAATAAAGCATGTAGGTGTTATAAGTAAAAGAATTGTTTTAAAAAAAGAAAAAAACCCACAAAATTTATATTTTCATGAAAAATAATTTTTTGATTGCGCTCAAATTTCACCACGGATATCTTAATTCATAAAATTAAGGTTCTGTGAAAAAAATCATGAAAATCGGATTAAGCATGTAGGTGTTACAAGGAAAATAAATTTTCAAAAAATCGAAAAAAATCGTATAAAATTGCGATTTTCATGAGAAATAATTTTTTGATTGCGCTCAAAAACGTGGCAGTTCTAAGTTCAGAGATTTCGAAGGCCTCCATAAAATTTCATCGCAAACGGAGTATGGGTTTAGCCGGAATCGTGCTGACAAACACACAAAAATACAGGAAAAAAAAAAAGAAGGAAAGAAAAAAAAAAACATTCCGGATTTTTTCTCCAGGTAGTGAAATGGAATCTTCGCTTCGCTCGCTACGCTCATCCAAAAAACTACTTCTCCCTCAATAAATGCCCGCAATCCTTCTCCAATCCATAATGGCTCGAATACTAACGGAGTGTATTCCATTACCACTTTTAATATGCGTTCAAACACAATGTTTTCAACGTTATTTTATGTATTGCGCCTATGCTGTCAGCTAGACTACCCCCGAACGAGCGGCCATATTGACGAACGCGCGCGCTATCTACATTCTCTTGTTTCCTCGAATTGTAATAATTTTTTCACAGAACCTTAATTTTATGAATTTATATATTCGTGTGAAATTTGAGCGCAATCGAATAATTATTTCTTATAAAAATCGCATTTTTTTTTTTATATTAGTACGATTAATTAAAAAAATTAAAAATTAAAGTTTATTTTTAATTTAATTTAATTTTTTAAAAATCTTGAACTTTGTAATAATTTTTTCACAGAACAACAGAAAATCCGCATAACACATGGCAGCTCAATGCACCAATTACGCTCATCCAACAACGCGGCGGGACTTAAGCGTTTTCCTAGCGTTTTCCTAGTAAGTACAAAATTACAATTTTTGTTGTAAAACCTAGGAGGCGCTACCTAATTTTTTAAAAAAAATTTTTAGGAAATGGGGCTTAAATCGTTTAAACTTGATTATTTTTCAATGGGGTTAAACGTTTAGGAAATTAAAACGCTTTTTCCCATCCCAAATAGCCTACCATTGTTGCTACTCCCATCAAGAACGACCAAAAGTTACACTTTTAGTAATGAAACCGAGTCTGAGAATGAGACTGAGACTGAGAAATAGTTCAGAGTTCAGACACGTCCTAAGTACCGTATGTTGTTTTGTGTTTTATTTTGTAAACTCTTGTGTGTGCCTGTTAAAAATCATTTAAAATTAGTGTACTCTGCTAGGGCCTACATGGTTGTTCTAGTGTCTATTCAACAAAAAAAGGAATAAAAACTTCTTCTTTTCATATGCCCACAATTGACATTATTCATGTCATCATGTGTTTTCTAGTTAGCCAGTAGAGACAGGACTCCTGTTCCCTCCGATTCATGCCATCTGGCATTTTGTCCCGTTCCGTCTTGATATATGTACATTAAAAAAGATGTTTCCTGTCTTGCTCGCCAGCTCCACACATCCGACAGACACTAGATTCCAAATATCCAAATCTATGGAGGTGCTTTCCAAGCAAGTCATGTCCCGTTTGAAGCCGGAATTGAGCTGTTCCAGTTTTTTTTACTGTAGCCCCATCGGCCTCATTTCAGTGTACTCTTCCCAAGTTCCCATGGTTTATTCCGCCCCTTCTCTTGCCATTCTTTACGGACCGCTTTGCATGTCGATGCATGCAGGTGAGACTTGAGAGATTTATGCGACAGTTTTTTACTTTCTTGTTGCTTTTTGCTACCTTGTTTGGCTAGGTAGTCAGCCTTCTCATTACCATATATGCCACAATGGGCCGGTATCCGGCCGGTTCCCATCGTTTATGAGGCGTAGAATCTGTAGTTTACATTGTCTAATTTCGGGTTCTGCTTCCTCCCTATTTGCAATGGCTGCAATGACAGTCTTAGTCAGATAGGATCACAATTTTCCGGCTTTCAGACTTTTGATAGTTTCAATAGTGACTTCCACTATTGCTTGGATTTCTCCATCATAATTGCTTCCATTAGCACCAGCTGGGTGGGAAGCCTCAAATTCTCGGCTGTATATCCCTGCACCTGCATTTCCTTCCCCTGCGGATGCTGATCCATCTGTATACAGATGTAGCCATTCATTTTCGGGATATTCCTGGCGAATGTATGCCAATGTCAATTTCTTTAGTTGATCCAATGAGTGGTTGGTTTTCTTACCATTGATGTCTGGTATTGTCAATGCATCTGGAATTTCCAGCAATGCAACATTTAGGCCTATGTTTGGTGGCAGGAAGTCTTGTCTATTGTTGATTGCCTTATTCCCAATTAAATGCTCATTGATTTGGCGTGCCTTTGTTATGAATGTTATGGATGTTCAGTTTTTCACATGGTTCTCTATCCCAGTAGTTCTGATCCAGTCTGATAAAAACATCGCTGAGCAGGGGTCGAAATTAGCGCTCGCCCGAGGCTAGTGAAACTTTGCTCGGGCTAGTAAAATTCTCATTTCACTAGCCCGACAGGCGAGTACTTTTTCCAGAGTTCCCAATTACCGTTCCAAAAATCACAATATTTTGCAACGACGATAACCTAATAAGTTTCCACTTTCCAGTAGGCCTAGTTGTGCACTAGGCCTAGGCTACATACTATGAAAAATCTTTCCAAGAAGCCTACGGTAGGCCTAGGGCTATGTAGGCATACACAAAATACAAATCTTTTCATTTTGGCTAATCTTATTGGATGAGCGTAGCAAAGATTCCATTTCACTACACTAAAGAAAAAAATCCGTAATGTTTTTTTTTTGTTTTTGTAATTTTGTGTTTGTCCACACGATTCCGGCAAAACCGACACTCCAAATTGATTAGGCCTACATACGTGACAACATAAACACTCAAGTGTTTATGTTGATTTTAGTTGAAAAAAACGGTATTGAAAAGTTGGGTCACACCAACTACACAAGTAGGGCCTACCATAATCCCGTAGTAAAGTAGGCCTAGCCTAGTCAGTTTCTCTATAAAACCTTTATCGTCGCGATTTCAAACGAAAGTCCTTTTGCGTTGAAAGTACCTTATATTTAAAATAGCGACGTTTAAAGGTTTTGTAGGTAGAGTATATTAAGAAACGAGGAGTGGCGCGGCCTAAAGATATAGTTGGACCGCCCCAACCGAAGAAGTACCGGTTTAGGCCTATTCCCTATGCTAGACCTAGCCCTAGGCCTAGGCCTAGCATAGGGCCTAGACCTAGTATTGAAGAACACGCTTACGGCTTCCTACAAAAATCAGAACAAAAATATTCGTTTGAAGTGAAACGTGTTAGAAAGCAGATTTGGAGAGAGTAACTAGGGCATGTTGGCCTAATCTCAGTTTCCTTTCTTTTCTGTTAGTTATAGTAGGCTAGGCTAGGCTAGGCCTAGGCCTAGGCCTCTGTAGACAAACCTTTCTCCTAACACAATGATTATTCTTTCAGCTAGGCCTAGGGCCTAGGCTAGTAGGCTAGCCTACCCTAGGGCTAAACAAACGTAACTGGTCTTTAAAAAATAACCATTTAAGCTTAGGGCCTAGGTAGGGAGCCTAGGTAGGCCTAGCCTACTTCATAACCCAAAGAATTGCATGTTTAAGCCTGGTTATACCCTAGTAGGCCCTAGGGCTAGCCTAGGCCTAGGCTAGGTCTTACTTTACTCTAATTGTATGACTACTATTTTTATCTTACCAGAAAATGAAGATGTCAGAGCGATATTTCAACAAGTAACAGTGCCGAAGCAGACGATTTTTAAGCTATTTTGTTGTGGACCTACTTCTTCTCTCGGCTCTCTCTCGTCTCCTTCGACTTTTCACCATCCATCCTCCTTGTATGCTCCTTGCGCTCTTTCTCCTAGATGAACACATTTTGAAAAGGTGAACGCAATTTGAGCGAAACTTCTTAGAAATCTACTGGCGGCTCGTTCTTAGATGTTACTAAGGCTCTGATTGGTTAATGTCAGCCAACCACTTACTGAAGGTTTTCGTAATAAATACTAAAATTAATAATTATTGTTGTTAAAATACAACTAAGAAATTCGAAATTATGTTTAATTACTACAAATATAAACGTAATTATTTCAAACTAGTACAATTTAATGCATGTAAAGCATCAACCTCGCCTTGGCTAGAAGTTAGACCAATCGGAAGTATATACTATAACCTGACAATAGCCTCTTGTAATTTATATGGAAGGAGAGTGAATGCGCACTCAACGTAAAATGAGTTCTGCGCGTTTTTGAAATGATTCCCCCTCTCCTGGTCGACGACAACATGGATCGAAGTAGCTACGTAATTTCAACCTCTCCTCCTTTTACAAACGCATCATAGCCGAAGCTGGAAGCTCTTTTTGGACGCTCCGCTGATCTGCGTGTAAAAACCTTTTACAACATATGAAGTGCCATAGGTAAGTTTCACACACGTTTTGTTTTCTAAGCAAACCGGTATGTTTCGTTTTATTTAATTAATCTACATTTGTGATAACCGTTGATTTTTTGGCTGTGGTAGGGCTTCCTAGAAGCTCAGGACGCCGCCGGTTCCTCGTCTTTAGGCCTTGCGTGGTCCTGCCTATTGGGTAGGGCTAATGCCCCTTTTCAGATTTTCTATTGGGTCTTCTTGTAATTAATTCGTCATCATGATGGGCCCTACTAGTCCCTCTGCTAGCCTAGGCCTAGTAAATGTTTTCCTAAGAGAAGATAGAACTGAAAATTGCAAGACCAGGGCCTGCAAGCAATGACGCTTCACCTTCCACGGCGGCCATTTTGGACGCGTCCTGTCAAGCCATTTCACACACCCCCTCCAGCTTTAGAAAAAAATTTGGCAGTGGCTTGAGTAGGGCTAAGCCTAGATCTAAGTGGAACTTTTTCGGTTGGTATGGACCGGTTTTACAAAACTACTTGCGTTAGGTTAGCCTAACTTTCAGCTGGTTACCCTGCGCCCAGTGTTTTTATAGTACCGCCTAGGCTAGGGTGGCAAAGTACCAAATTGGTTAATATATTCATTGGGTTGTCAGGACAGATTTGAGATCTTGTGTTAAAACGTCGCTCACTGATGCAGACTGGAAGGGATGAGCAGTAATTTGTCGCCAGCCTCCCGGTCAGTTGTCTGGCAAACCGGGTGGCTAAGCGATCAGTGTGACAAGTGTTGAAACGATGTTGTTCAGGAGAATTTATTTTTGAACAAACTGCATTACTTATCTTTTCCTATTAAAGCGAAGAATAGAAGGGTTAGCCTGTGGTGGCCAACCCAAGTGAATTAGAAGATCACCGTTTTCGTTTTGATTGACAGGTAGGCCATAAACTTCGCACTCCCGCAGTGCTGAGTGTCTTTGACTGCATGTGCCGCACTTTGTTTCTCAATGGGGAAAATACTATTAGTCATATTGTTAGTTTATTTTACTTTTCTAGTTTATATTCCCACCAGTCTTAACCCTACCTGTCGTAGGGTGGATGTACCGGAATTCGGCAATTGGCCACTCCCACTAATTTATCATTATATAAATGTTGACCGACACATTTTCCTAGATTTAACTCGTGTATGTCGTAGTTTGTTGTATTTTCTTTCAGAAATGCCTTCGTTTTCGATATTTGGTTAAGAAACGGTCGAGATATAAATGTTGAAGAGTCTATTTGTGCGCGAATCGAGATTTTCGGCCACTTACGGGAGCGGAGCTAAGACAGCCGCGCTGCGTGCCGTGCGTGGGTCTAAGGAATTTGTCTTTTTAATTAATCTGTATTTGAGTCAGTGTGAAAAGATGAAACCTTGATGCATACGCGTAATAATATATGTACCGTTGAAAACAATACCATAAAAACGGATTGAGCGGACGGACGGCGTGATGCAATGGAAGCGCACTCATTTCCTCTCCAAAGACTTCAACCAAAGATATTCCCCACCATTTGACTCATGTATTCGATAGTTAGGATATTTTTCTTTACGGAGCTCTTTGGTTTTCGACTTTCGATCAAAGGACAGTTGAGTTATTCAAGATCATAAGACTCGAATGCGTGTGGCCGACCGAAGATCTAAAATGGCGGCGTTGTGAGCGTCGTACGTAGAGCTGACAAACTTTTCATTTAAATAAAACCCTTTTAAAGTTAGAGGAAAACGGATTTATTTATCTTCCAGCTAAAACTCCAATTCATACGTGGAATAGTGGATGTATTAAAAATATTCCCTGATATAATAATTACTGTAAGCCACGAAATTACGATGACGCAATGCACACGATAGGGTGGCCGAATTGACATCTAACCTGTTTATAGGAACTTTTAGTCTATTTCAACCGCTCAAAACATATTTTTATAACGAATTTCAATGATTAAATTCACTTCACACGTGTTTTAATATAGTTGTCGGTTACCACGGGTCTAATAATAGGCCATTACTGTAGCTCGGAGTGCGGACAGATTCAGGAGCAGAGGGTGGTCGGATTGGGACACATTACGTATTGGTCAAAGATATTCAAGAAATTACTGTTATTATGCACATATGTCAAGTGATATAGTTTGAAACTTATAAAGGACACTCTGACCTATAAATAGAGGGACTTGGGTATGATCTAGTGACATTAGGAGAGATAGGTACTATCTTGATTTTAGTAGGAACTAGGCCCTTAATGGTCGGATTTTCGGTATATAATCGTGGATCTCTTAGTACATTAAACACGTTCAAAGTCGGTAGACTAAAATTTTTCAGATTCACCATCTTCTTTTAATATTTACAGGGGCATTTTATAACCGAAAAATTTGGCCAACGGAACCGAGAATGACTAATTTTTGTACCTTTCAGTCTTCATTTTTGTAGTCTTCTGAAATGGCAGTGTTTGAGCGTTGATCGAGAAAAAACTTTGGCACATCAGAAAAAGAGTTTCCTCCATGTTACCTGTGCGAGATCGACTGTGAACTATCCCAAGGCCTATGTCGGTTTTGCACGAAATCAATGACTTAACTAACACTATTTCAACCGTTCCCGGGCCAGATTCGCATTTACTGAACGGTTTCGTATCTCTGGCGGAATGGGTTTAAACGTTTAGGTCTACTAGGCTAAAGTCGCTATTCTGCCGTGGCCAATGGCATGTTGACATTGTCGAGACTACCGCTGCAAATGTAGCAATCTTATTGCCCTACCACGCCGTGTGTAGAGCTATCGCTGAACAGTAAACGTGACTTCAGTGTCCCATTCCTACAGTCATTATTTGTAGAAATAACAGCCCCCATACCCACCTTTGTAATGGACGACTGGTGATGGGCGGAGCTTAAAACGATCGATGGGCCAAGTGTCGAGAGTTGGGATGAACGGCGCAACACTTATCACGCTTTAAAACTCTTGATCTATTCATTATTTGGACAAAACTTAAGAGGAATATTATTTAGCAAACATATCATTGCTTATAATAGCGATTATTGCGAATTTTTTGACACAGCCGTTAACTTGTTAGTACAATGTACGCATCATACATAAAAAATAATCAAAACGACTAAACTTTCTCGACTTCAATTGACAAAAAACTACTTATCGGATTTTGACAAGACCTCTTTAATAAAATCCATCAGACTGTTTAGACAAGAAATACATTAACTTGCTACACACAAAGTGCACTGAACGAAAATTTACAGCATGGGTTAATATGCAGGGTGCAGTTTTTCACGGCTCATCCGCACGTCAAAAGTGCGTGTTTGTCATTAAAACACATAACACTGTGTATAAACCTTTGCTATAAAATTTCGTTCAGTGCACTTTCTATCTAGAAAGTTGATTTATTTCTTGTCTAAACAGCCAGGTGCATTTTTTGAAGGAGGTCTTGTCAAAATCCGGTTCAATTGAAGTTGAGAAAGTGAATACCTAGTCGTTTTGATTATTTTTGATGTATGATGCGTAGGCCTACATTGTAATAACAAGTTAACTGCTGTGTAAAAAAATTCGCAATAATCGCTATTTTAATCAATTATATGTTTGCTAAATAATATTCCTCTTAAGTTATGTCCAAATAATGAATAGAATAAGAGTTAGAGCGTGATTTGTGTTGCGCCGTTCAACAGACGTAAACTTGGGAAATGAGGATTTATCCCAACTCATTCATTCCACCATGTTGCCTCGTGACGTCAGGAGGCGGGTAAAATTCTAGTCAATTGATAATCTATCTTTCTTACAGACGAAGTGCGTTCTCAAAAGACAGACCTGGACCTCATACGTTGTGTTTTTGGTTGATTTTAATCTGTTCCCAAAAGAAAGTTGTGGCCAAGAGACCTAGGCTTCAAGCATTTTGTTAAATCTAAATTTGTGTTTTTGTAAGTATCCATTATGTTTCTTTTGTTGCAGAACGTGATCGATCATGGCAAATGACCAGCAGTTCTGCCTAAGGTGGAACAACCATCAAACTACTTTGGTCGAAATTTTTGACAAACTTCTTTCTAATGAGAGATTAGTTGACTGCACATTAGCCGCAGAGGGCCAGTACTTGAGGGCGCACAAGGTTTTGCTGTCTGCATGCAGCCCTTATTTTGAGGTGAGTTGCTCAATACCAAGTGTTTAGGCCTAGCCTGACCCTAAATGAAATATTTGTATCCCAGGCCTGGTATATGATTCATACCAGGCATTCTGAGGTTTTATGCATTTTTGTTTGTGTATCGCCAATGTTCATAATATGGGAAATGCTTTATTACTTAAAGTAATTATCCTAAGCTAATTAAAGGTTCATTCAGCCTCATTTGTTTTATGTTGTCTGCCACTCAACTGATTTTATCTGAGGCTTTGTTACCTTTGATTGTCTGAATAGACGATTTTCAAAATCACCAGCGCCCTCTATATTGCTCGCTCAAAGCATTGTGTGAGAAAGGGCATTTACATGCCTTATGCTCGGATGTGTTTGAGGACTGCATTTCCAACAATGCCAGTGCAGTCGGCCACAATCCAAATCATTACATTTTTCATGTAAATGCCCTTTCTCCCATAATGCTTTGCAACGGATTGCGCATGGGCAGTTAATTCTGAATATGGTCTATTGATAATCAATTCACCTTTTGAGCATGAAGGGGATTTGTCAGTGCAAAAGATATTTAGTAGGGCCTAGTCTTCCAAACTAGGATATCTTGGTTGATACTACCAACAGTTAGCACAAGTTTAGGCAAGGCAAGGCTTCTAAAGTTATATACATTTTTGTTGTCTGCCAAACAGCAGTGGTGTTGGTGACTTTCGAAGTGCTGGTGTTGTCCTGGTCTTGGAACATAGTTTGTCTCCTGTGAACTGTCTGTTTGTATTGCCTAAATTGATTTTGATCAGCTTAGCATCACATTAACATACGTTGTGCTTTTGTGTGTTGCAGTTGATACTAAGTCAGCATAACGACAAACATCCTATTATAATTCTCAAGGATGTAACGTTTCGCGAGTTAAAAGCTCTAATGGATTACATGTATAGGGGAGAAGTTAATGTATCTCAAGACCAATTAGGTGCACTTCTTAAGGTTGCGGAAAACCTTCAGATAAAAGGACTCTCTGATAGTGGGGGAGGGGGAACGGAACCTAAAGAAAAACCTCCGGAAAAGAGACCATTGCCACCGCCACCTCCTGCTCAACAGCCAACTCCTATCATTCCTCGTCCTGGCTTGACTATTGAGCATCGACGTTCCAATCAACTTGATCTCTCTCAACATAGTCCGTCTGCGCTTGACGGCTCACCAGTGCCTAGGAAACGAAAGAGGACGCGCCGCCGTTCAAGCGACGATGAATCGAGCCTTGGACACACTCCTATTGAATCTCACCATGACTCGTCTTCACGTGAATCTTCCTCTCTCAGTATTCCGCCAAATGTTGCCTCAACTCCTTTATCAAAGTCTGCTGCTGTGATTCCTGAACCGCCACCTGTACTCGATCGTACAGACCACATCCTACCAGAACCTGCTCAATCGATCCACCAAGAAATTGTACACAAGACGGAACCAAATACGGAAATGCTACTCGAACCAAAACACGAATATCCGGATGATGACATGAACGAAGATAGCGTTGAAGATCTTACTCTGGAAGACGACATGAACGACCTGGATCAATCTCAAGCAGGACCCTCCGGTGAAGGATCCAGTAGTCAAGGTGGGCATAACTTTTATATTTTTCTTTCCAAGCAATAGCCTAGGCCCAACCCCCTTATTTGAGGAAAGGGCCAGACCAGTTTTCTCAAGATTTCCCCTCCTGAAACTCGTCTGGTTCTTTCCAGGCTCTTTGGGTCAGCTGTATTCGCTGATCAAACGTCACGTTCCTCCACTTGTCCCCCCTTTCATCCCCCCGTATTATTTTCCTGAAACTTTCTTGTATCCTCGAAGCCCTAGACCTACGAGAGCGTGCGATTTAACTTCTGCAACCATTGATTCCCTCCTTCATTCCCTGGCAGGGGATGTCGCTTTCCGCAAGTATGATGTTCAAAATGTGCTCCTGGCATTGGAAGCTGTTTTAAAGGGGGGATGCACTATAAGTTTGGCATCTACCACCTATGGAATTAATAGATCAACACTAAATTTCTATTTGAAGAAATTAAACATAGCTACCAGAAGAAAACCTCTCTTGAAATAAGTTTCGTGGTTCTATTCTATATATATTGGCTTATTCTAGAGGCCTAGACCCACATGTTGGTATCAATAGTTTCACATTTTCCCTAAGAAACAAATGTTGGGATTGCATTTTAATTTACTTGTTTAATTTGCTAGGCTTCACTCCATGGCACATGGCAACGGACAGATCGACTGACGAAGTTTTTATGCAGGCACAAGAAGCTGTAGGAGCTCAAAGGGACTCTCAAGGTAAGAATGCTTACTGCAATGACACTAGTTTTCGAGGGGTACCAGCCACTTGTGACCTGTACACAAAAAAGTTATCTTTGCAGTTGATTTTATAACGGGCATTTGGCTCTACGAAAGTAGGATCTAGAAATTTTGTTCTTTGTAATTACAGTCTGGTAATTTTAGTACTAGTTCAAAATTATTAGGCATTTCTAAATTATTTTTTAAAGTGGTTTGGTTGCTTGTAAATTTTGTTCTTGGAAAGTATAGTCTGGAGATTTTAGTTGTATATTTATAAGAGGTTTAGTGGCTTGTATCTCTCGATTATTATGTTGCTCACGTGACGTGACTAGCTCGGAATTTTATGGTTCTATTTGAGGATATATCTGTATTTGGTCACTTTTCTCAAACATCGCGACTGGATTTTGATTTGATGCTATATTCAAAATTGGCATTACTATTGTTCATTGAGTATGGAACCTTCATAGGCAGGCTTGTCACACCGCATCATAAATGAATTTGCTCTGAGCTACAAGCATAAAAATCAAAAATGCAACCGAACATTTTGACCGAGCTAGTCCGTGTTGTGATGTAATACTTACAATATACATTATGCGCACTGGCAAACCTTCAGGGCATAAATGAAACTGCATTCAGAGTAGGCCTAATTTTCACCAGCTACCCATTTGTGAGATCTTGGGCTATTAATATACCTGCCTATTTGAATGTTTGCCCGTGTTTTGGTGGTGGTTGTATTGTATGTACAGTATTGGGATTGTTTGACATTATCTTTCTTCTTGGAACTGTGCATTATATTGGCATGCTATTGCTTTATTTGTAATGACTTAATCAGTTCGATATTTGCTTCCTAAATTACTGCCACATGGCAAGGGGTTTCAAATTACTAACATTGAGAAAAAGTACTATATTTGTATATAATTCAGTTAGTTTTTCATACATGTTTCAGAGGTGAAACATAGCTTTTCCTTTGTTTTTGTGGTTATTTAAATGGGTATGCAACTGCCTACTGCAGCTCAGTTAACGAGTCCTGGTAAGACTATGTAAAAGGTCAGTGGTTGAAGACTGAAGACCCAATCATCTTGCTTCAGTCTATATGCTGTAATGAAGAGAGAAGACTGTATAAGCTCCATCAATACTAGGAATTCGTAGGTATTTTTCCTTTACTTCGTTCGTTTCCTACCATAGTATCTAGAATTTAAATTCTAGCTCATTCTCTGGTATGCTTCAGCTTTCAATGTAGTATTCATTGGATGTTACTGCAATGATTACATGAATCAGCACGGCAATTCTCTATAATACGCGTTAAAATTTACCGTGTCCTCCCCCGCGTATCCCCTTCGGCATACGTTCCTCCCCTTGGAAAGAAGTATGCACTTCTAGAAATTATTTTATCTTGGAGGTGCTACTGCTCTAAAAATTAAAGCTAACTTCTCGACCGGCGCCTGTTCTAGTATATCAGTTTAGCCATGTTCTCAAGGAGGCTGTGTGATTGCAATCACCTGGCAAATGAAATATATATATATATTGAATATACACACATTGTATTTTCGGGTAGTCCGTGTGGTTTTATTTTATTCGGGTAGTTATCCCGTCCGAATAAAATAAAACCACACGGACTACCCGAAAATACAATATATATATTGAGTCTTGATGGAATTTGGTTTATGTTATTACTAGATTTAATAAATGCAGTGTAGTGACCACTTTATTAGTATTACACTAAATTGTATATTAACCCCAAAATTGATGTTTAGGTAGCCATCGCTACAAAATCCGATTATTTAACGCTACGGAAATTTAGAGCGAGTGTGCTTTTTTAATGCAGGGGTTTGGTGTGTTTTTTTTTTCACAATGTGGTTTCTGCTGAAAATTTGTAACGTGAATCACGAACTCTCAATGTTATTGTTAACTGGTAGTATAACGCATGTTCAAGTTTGATCAGGAAAATTTGCAGTTTGAAGTCGAGGTTATATTTATTATTTGATTGCTCATTGTGGAATCTGGATTCTTTTAACTATAATGTACGAGACTGGTAGTGATGGGTGCGATACGGATACTAACTTTGTTTTGCTGGACTGCCAGTTTGGATCTTAACACTGTTATATCTTGTGCCAAGATAGCTTTCTCGTACTGAATAAATCTGTATTTGCACAGTGATTCTCTAAGGTCCGGTCCGCTTTAACGTTAATTATCACTTTGGCGTTAATTAATAATGACCTTGCAAGTTTGTGATTCATAAACTAAATTTATTGTCAGTGGGCGGGACGTTGTATGTGACGTTACATTTAACACTATCCAAACCCCTGCGTTTAAAAACCCACACTTCAAATTTTTAAGCATTTTGTAGTGATGACTTTCCAAATAATCAATTTTGGGTATATATTTTAGTGTAATAAAGTAACCTCTGTACTGCATTTATAAATATACACATAGCAATAACATAACCTCAACTCTCGTCTATTATTCCTCTTCATTCAAGCAATTTCATTGGACGAGTGATCACGATCACACAGCCTTCTCGAGAACATGGCCAAACTAATATAGAATGTGTGCAAGGCTTGACACTCCTTACAGTTTTATTTTATTGCGCATAAACTTAACGTGCAGTAAATTTAAAGCGGATTTTGGAGAATCGCCGTGCTAGACACGTTACGACTTTCAGGGCCAAGCAAAATTTTACGTTTGTTTCAACCTGCACCTCAAAGCAAGCAACGCATTTTGCCATGCTTCATCTTGCCCTTTTGGGGCATGGTTTAATGTTGTCTTATATCTGTTGGGTTACACAGGTACAAAATGTGTATTCTATTTTGTAATTGTGGTGACCGTACAGTATATAAATCTTTGCTTTTAGTTTTTATTTTGAACCGGTTATTTATTTGTCCAATCTTTTGTGTACATGACTATGAGCACTATACATTTTATATAATGGCATGTTTTGTTTGATTTCAATGCTTGCAGACATTTGCCAAATGAATTCAAGCAATTTTGAAATTGTTCAATTCTGTGCCATTGTTCAAAGTCATGTTTTATAAGACGAGACTAGTACAGACTCTAGTTCTGGTGAGAGAGTATAAGCCCTTTTCTTTGATATTTTTTGCCAAACGCTGGTTTGAATCTGTTTACTTTCCGTAATATGTTGCCTTCCGATTGGCACTCGCCTGTAATGAAACCAGTGTCTGTTGTTCAATGAAGAATGAAGACGTTGCCTTTGAGATGACCACCAGTACTTGGGGGTAAAGTATAAGGTATTTTATTATTTATTAATTTTAAGCAAACTGAGAATGTAGATTATGAATTATACTGCCGCTGTGCAGTAATGGTAAGTTCTCGAGTAATGATTCCACATTCATATTGGTTGTTTTGGCGTGATGTATACATTCTACTGTCGACAATGCTAGTTTCCCGATAAGAAGCAAATACTATTTTGATTATTAAGATTTTCAACTAAATGTGTGCACACTGCGACATTTGCGTACTATTTTTCTTATTCAATGCGCGCGATCCAAATAGACATTTCGACAATGCAATTTGTGCGGTTTAATGCAATAATGATCAAATGGAACCATTTTCAATGTCTGCGGTCTATTGCGTGAAACTGGAATGTGACACAATTTTATATCTTTCTTTAAACACCTAGTGTCTGAGAACATTTGGGAGATTGCTTTCACTGCATTTCGAGCGATGCTCAGTAAATGCAATTACAGGATCTGCATTCATCAGCAAGCCAACTCTTCACCACTGCAGCCAAGGAAGGGATAGCTGTCTCATTAACTAAGGTGATTATTACATCAATTTATTTCCATTTACTTTACCACCCAAACAGAACTAATTGTATACAAAACATACTTTGGTAAAATTGCAACTATGTTCAATCTTACTATTGAATGAATCATGTAAATTTGGTCAGATGGCTCTGATCATGCCATCTGGCTGAATTTTCAGCGTTTTCAGCATGGTGCTGATCACACCAGCTGCTAGGGCATACCCTTGCCAGGCCCAAGGTATATTTGATCAACTTGCAAAACTTTTAATCTACAGGAGGAAGTTCAACATTCTTGCTAGAGTGGTTTTTGCAAGCTGGTTTGATTTACCTGCAGCATGTAGATTGTTTTGCTAATGACTTTGTATGTGCATATATTAGGAGCCAGCTGTTGTCATGCGTTGCTGTCCCCAAGAGCATGTTTACGAGCTGTACCACGACCGAACTGCCTGAATACTCTTGAGCTTCACCACACCTGACCACTATTTATAAAGGTAATGCTAATTTTTATAGCTCCCATTTCACACGCATGTACCTTGTTGGCTTTTTGCCACTGACCGCCCAACCTTGATGACTAATTATTTCCACCGATTCTTAAGATTCATTAGTTGGGATTCCCATATTTTAGGCCATTTTAGTGATTCCGATTCCTGTTGAATCGGAATATAAAAAAGATAGCACGACGTACGCACTCCCGAGCCCCACTCGGCAGGCCTCTGGTGGTCTTCGAAGAGAGTAGTTTTTACAACGTTTTCGACAGACTTTGGGGGATCATTCCATGTCAAATCAACCAAAACCAAGCTGAGCCTGAAATAAAACTTGGCCACCTTTTAACATGTAGATAGATCGTGGAAAATTTTGTATTTCTGACTCGCTTAGTTTTCGTGTAACGCCCAGCCCAAAAACTCAAATTTGGCAACTACGAGCGTCGTACATGGATTGCAGAGTTGGTCCTTTTAAACCGTACGTAATAAGCTGATTTTTTTTTGGCAATTTAATTTACAAATACATTCCTAATTGTGAAACCATGTAAAATATCTAAATTTGTTTTTAAACCTACCCTACGAGAAAAAGTATCTTAAATTTTAAAGAAAAGGGGTTTTTGTTTAGATGTTTTTTACAATAACAAAAAATATGGGATGGCATTGGGATCATGATGTGGGTCATGCACCAAATGTGTGTTATGTGTCAATTTTTACCTTCAGTTTTTATTTTTCAAAGAAATAATTGCGGCAAATTTGAATTTCACTAATGGTAAATCCAAAAACCAACACATTTGGTGAATGACCCTGTGATATATTATCATGATATGATCCCAATCCCAAATTTTTTTGTATGTGTAAAAGACATCTGAACAAAATCACCTTTTTAAAGATACTTTTGCCAATTGCCAACTGCCAACTTATTATTTTTTTAAATTAGCCTTTTACGTCCAACGGTTTAGAACTTTCCAATTACGGTACGTCGCTCTGCGTCACCAAATTTGAGTTTTTGAGCTGGGCGTTACTCAAAAACTAGGCGCGTCAGGAATACAAAATTTTCTAAAATCAATGTACATTTAATTTAAGTAAAGAGTAGATTTGCCAAGTTTCATCGAAATCAGAGATGGTCATGGAAATGGCCTGGTTGATTTGACATGGAATTACCCTATGTCCTGTGACATCTTCAGCCGATCAACAACACTTCATCCATCCGGCCTTTTCTGAACGAGGGAGACTGTAGCCGATCAACAACACTTCATCCATCCGGCCTTTTCTGAACGAGGGAGACTGTAGGCCCAAACTGTAGGGGTGGGCGAACCTAGGTTTTTGACTTTCGAGCCGAACTCAAACTTTTGAACCAAAAATTTTCGAACTCTAGCCGAACTTTTGAAAATCCATTATTCTGTAACGAATAGACAGAAAGAATTTTTTTTTAAAGTTATAAAAAATCTTTAATTTAAATATAAAGGCTCCATTTCGTCATAAAAAATTCAATTATTTGAAACTATTTTTTTCAAATTTTGCGTATTTTCAAATTTCCCGCCGTTAAGTTTCAATAATGTTGGTGCTTCGTAGATCAAGAAGCAAAATTTCTAGTTTGTGATTGTTATGTTGCCGACCCTGCACGACGAGTGTGAATTGTTTTTGAACGCTTGAAAACGCTTCTAACAGATGGCTTCGTCGTGACGTCATGGCGTGACAAAACGAGAACTTTTCAAGGCGCTGGAGCTTGGAAAATCAGCTGTTAGAAATATCCAGTATGGCAATCGCTGCTTTGTTGTTTTATTACGCGAACGATGTATTCAATCGGTTTTTGGCGTAATTTCAAGACTAAGTTCGTTTAAAGTTCGAAGTTTTGATAACAACCGAACTCTAGCCTAAGAAGTCTAGCCCGAGCCGAGCCGAACTTCAAAAAAAGCTCTGCTCGGGCTCGACTTTTCGAACGTTCGCCCACCCCTACCAAACTGTCAAAACATAACATTAACATCTATTATATCCGCTGGCCTTTTCATAGACCGGCACTTATCACGTACCAGTACAGAGATGGGCATCGTTCAAGTAGTAATCCTCGCCATGTAAAGCGAGACTGACTTAAGACACTGCGCCCACCTGCAACCCTCGACAAATCAACGAGAAGTACTCTCGCGAGGGGTAATATCCACTCGCAACGAGGTGGCGCGGGTAAACCGGGATCTGGGGCTGGCGGAAAGTTTTTGGGGTCCTGTGTTATATTTGGTGGCCTAAAACGCAATTCGTGGCGACATCTGATCTTTAAAAAAACGATTAAAAGAAAGCAAACACGGCATTATTAACTCCTTACGTCACATAATAGGAGTTTGATCCTCGGTCAATGTGAAGTAGGCCTAGGACCGCGGCACAATGCGAGTTCAAATAGGCCTAGACCAACCACCTGCTGGATTTACGTCTGTTTTCATGAGGATGGGCAAGGTCACTTATTTAATAATTATAATAAACACTAGGCCTACTTTCGTTTATTAGCAGCTGACGTTTGCAAGTTTGCGAGATGCTCGACAAGTTTCACGATTTCATTATTACATTTATTATCAGAAGGATGTTGCACGGGATTTAGGGCTGTCGGTGGATTCTCATATTTCTCTCCAATAACCTCAGATGAAGTTAAAAACATAATTAAGAATGGTTTCGTCGTTCGCGTCGATTTTACACCTAGTTTAGGCGTCTCGTTCGTCTCTTTGTTACGTGCGTTGTTGGGTAGCCTGGAACTTGACCTTGACTTTTTGATACTTCGTTTTTAGCGAGTGGTTTGTAACAGGCTATGCGCGGTAGTTGTATTGCAGGCGCGGCGATTCAAATGCTAGATCGTAAGAAAAGCGCGGTTGCACGATAAGTTATCTGCGAGTGTCAATTTGCCAACTCGCAAGCACCAAATTTTCACTCGCAAATTGCGAGCTTGCGAGTGGGATTGTCGAGGGTTGCCCACCTGCCTTCCGAGTCTGCAGTCGGCTAGGCCTCGCGTTGCGACACAGCTGCAGGCATCGTCCGAGAGAGTGCACTGTCGTTTTTCGAATGCTACTTGTGGGAAAAATGCATTTTCTTGAACAAGACTCTGAACGGAAGTTCTTCTTTTACATACGCGGTGGCCATATCGATTGCAAACTATACAATCTTATGTATTTGCGAGTTTCTTTGTGCTTGGCGCCGTAAAGCTTCTTACACACCTAATATAATTCCCTACATTATTCTTATAGAGAACCTTTCTACTAGTAACTAGTACATGTTTATCTGAAGGCTATGTCTAAGTTTGGTTGTATAGGAATCTGATCAAGTCTGGAATCTGCCTATCTCTACTAATTATATATTCTGCACTCTGAAAGGATTTGGAAATTATGTGTCCTGTGCATATGTGACTTTATAGGAGCAGTAAACTGCTTTTCTTTTCCCATACCTTATTTCTCTCTGTGGAATAAGAACACACTGGGGCACCCCACCTTTTAAGCCGGCGGAACCGACTTAATCAATGTCCGTTTCTGTGAGCTCTGGGTGGGTACAGCAAGCCGGGTTCCGTGTATGGCCCATTGCATTTATGCTATTAGCCAAAGGGACACCTGGTACATCACCCAGACAATTTTTTTACATTTACTTTTCCAACAATTTCCTTCAAAACGTTATATATGATGTACCGTATCGTCCCAAATATAGCGATGTTTTTATCCAAAAAAAAATCCTCCAAATTCACACTCTCGCTGTATTCGCCTCCTAGGCATTGCCTTTTGAGCACGTTTAAATATTTCACACGAGTTCTAGCAATCGCGAGCGCGCCAGTTTTCAAGTAACGCCCCCCTCAAAAACTCAAATTTGCGACTCCAAGCGGCGTACCTGAATTGCTAAGTTTTAAACCGTTGGACGTAAAAGGCTTTTTTTTAAAGTTTTGTAATGGCAATTTAATTGATATGTATTTTAATGCATTCCTAATTGTGAAACCATGTAAAAAATCAAAATTTGTTTTTAAACCTACCCTACAAGAAAAAGTATCTTTTAAATTTAAAAGAAAAAAGTTTTTGTTTAGATGATTTTTACATGTACAAAAAAATTTGGCATTGGGATCATGAGATATCAAAGAATCATGCACCAAAATGTGTATAATGTGCCACTTTTTACCTGAAATTAAATTTGTTGCAATTTTAACATGCACAAAAAAAATTGGGATGGGATGGCATTGGGATCATGAGATATCATTATCAAAGGGTCATGCACCAAATGTGTGTTATGGGATCATGAAATATGCGAATTTTTTTAAGTTACAATAATCCCTTCAATCAGTTGCACATGAATCTCATGAATGTGATTGAATAGTACCAATTCCAATTCGCGAAATTTTAGTTGATACCGCGAACTAGTGGCGAAATAGCAATTATGTCCTTAAATGCGAATTGGGTCGCGAAATTTTAAAAAATAAAAAAAATTCAAAGTTTGGTGGAGGTGCCGGTGTCGAAACTAAATTAATTTGCCTACTTGCTGGTAGATATGTGGAGGAAGCCGGGTCATACAAAGCGATTGTGAGATCTTAATAATCGTTTTGAACGAGAGTAAGCTCAAAATACTTCAAATCCATGTCAAAATACACGTAAAAATGCATAATTCGTAATTTCGCCGGGTAGACCAAATTAATTCTGGTAAAAAACTGTCTGAAACTTTGAAAACTGAAACTGAAATTGAGCTTAAATTAAAACTGATTCTGAACTTCACTCTCATGAACTTTTTTTTCTTTAAATCATTAAAATCAATCAATCAATTTTTTTTTTAAAATTGTGCATGAGAAAATGTGTTTTTTGGTAAATCGCGACAAATTGCGAATTTTTATTTTTAAGGCCGAATTTCAAACTTTATAAAACCATTTTGCACATCTCTAGTTATGTGTCAGTTTTTATTTTTCAAAGAAATTAATTGCGGCAAATTTGAATTTCACTACAAATGGAAGGTAAATAGTGGCACATAATGCACATTTGGTGCATGACCCTTTGATATCTCATGATCCCAATGCCATCCCATCTCAAATTTTTTGTACATGTAAAAATCATCTAAACAAAAACACTTTTTTTTTACATGGTTTCATAATCAGGAATGCATTCAAATGCATATAAATTAAATTGCCAATAAAAAACTCTTTTCATTTTTTAAAAAATTAGCCTTTTACGTCCAACGGTTTAAAACTTGCCAATTACGGTATGCTGCTCAGCGTCGCCAAATTTGAGTTTTTGAGCAGGGCGTTACTTAAAAACTAAGCGCGTCAGGAATAATCATCAATAAATATAAGTCGAGTAGATTTGGCCAAGTTTCATCAAAATCTGAGATGGTCATGGAAATGGCCTAGTTGATTTGATATGGAATTACCCCTCTGTTATTGGCTAGGGTCGTCTCGTTTCCATCCAATAGCGTCGCTCGGTGAGTTTGACCTTCCGACAGTCTGTGAATCAAAGCAAAATGCTAAGGTGGAAAATGTCTAAAGTCCGCGTCAAATCAAGAAGGCCTCCTTCTGAAAGAGCGACTTATTCTATGCTCTCTTTGTGCAACGTTATAAACATCAAATTATGTTGTCGATTCTCCTAATGGAGAGAAGGGTGATCCATCGCTTCAAATACAAAGTGACCTCAAAATACACGTCAACTGTGCCTGTGCCCATGTCGCGCCACCTGAGTGAATAATTATTATGTTTAATTTCCAAGAAAAACAAACAAACAAACAAACAAAGCAATAGAAGGTCCATGCAGTTTGGAGTGACCGGTACAACAGGGTTGATATGGAAGACATGATTGGACAGTTTATGGTCTCCACATACCAATATTTCCTTTGAGCTAGCATTTTAGATTGGTTTAGGAGGGCTACTTGATATGAACACAAGTATAGCTACACGAACCACAATTTACACGAACCACAATTTTAAAATACTAAAAAAGTGCTCGACTGGAATTCTCCGGCATTCTTTCTTTACTGAAACTGATCAGGATGTTTATTTTTGACGCCGTGTATTCACGCTCTCTAGTTCCAACATCCAAGTCTTAGCTTTTACACCCAGATGAACATACAAAGATTCGTAATTGAATACACCGACTAGTGCCTAAGCCTAGGCTACTTTTTGCCGTCACAGTACACACTTAGTAGGCCTAGCATGTGCATAGCTATCAATGATGTGACGCTCAGGCCTAGGCCTTCACATACGCTAGGGCTAAGCCTACGCAATGTCCAATCGGCAGTCCTAGGCTAGCCGAAGTAGGGACTAATTATTAATAAAATAAGAATAATGCTTGCCAGATTCAGGTAAAATACAATATCAGTTTATTTTTAATTGGATCAATTTATGTCAATTTTTTATCTTTATTTTCTGTTCTCAAAAGCACTACTCGCGCATCATATCCCCCCAACCTCTTGTACAAAGATTAACCGGCGGTCTCGTTTAAAGATACAGCTGGCTTCGAGACAAATATCCATGCGTTGCATCATGTAAGCCATTAGGGTTATAAGTTTAAATGCCTCCCCAGGTACCAGTCGACCTTGCGGCAGGGTCCCTAAATTTTTTTTTTTTACACTTCAAGTCAATAAATTACTTTATATGAACACAAACGTGTCGCTCTCGCGCACAGAGATGCTGTGTTCCTACTCGCGCATCATATCCCCCCAGCCTTGGTACAAAGACTTACACCGGCGGCTCGTTTAAAGATACAGCTGCTTCGAGACCAATATCCATGCGTTGCATCATGTAAGCCATTAGGGTTATAAGTTTAAAATGCCTCCCCAGGTACCAGTCGACCTTGCGGCAGGGTCCCTAATTTTTTTTTTTTTTTTTACAATTCAAGTCAATAAATTACTTTATATTGACACAAACGTGTCGCTCTCGCGCACCAGAGATGCTTGTTTCCAATATCCAGCTTCAAACGCACTTCCAGAAGGAACTGATGTTGCCAGAATGCATAAATGATTTGTCAAAGTCACTTATCGGTGTATGACTATAGTGGTGCGCACACAGCGAGGGCCTCCCCGTAATGTTTTGCCTTTCGTCAGTGTTGTTGACATCACTCACTCGAGCTCGACGTATACAAAATGCAAGCGCTTATCACTTTCTGCCCCTGCGTGAGCATTTGAATTTTGTATGCGTCGAGCTCTAGTGAGTGATGTCGCCAACACTGACGAGAGGCAAAACATTACGGGGAGGCCCTCGCTGTGTGCGCACCACTATTGTCATACACCGATAAGTGACTTGACAAATTATTTATGCATTCTGGCAATATCAGTTCCTTCTGGAAGTGCGTTTGAAGCTGGACATTGGAAACAAGCATCTCTGGTGCGCGAGAGCGACACGTTTGTGTCAATATAAGGTAATTTATTGACTTAACTTACAAAGAACTATTTTTACTTTCTTTGTAATCGTAAAAAAATTCTTAATTTAGGGACCCTGCCGCAAGATCGAATGGTACCCGGGGAGGCATTTAAACTTGCAAGTTACAACCCTAATGGAAGCCCTACATGATGCAACGCATGGATTTTGTCCCGAAGCCTTCTGTATCTTTAACGAGACCGCCGGTTAATCTTTGTACATGAGGCTGGGGGGATATGATGCGCGAGTAGTGCTTTTGAGAACAGGAAAAAAGAAATGACATACATTGATCAATTAAAAATAAACTGATATCGTTTTTTACCTGAATCTGGCAAGCATTATTCTTATTTTATTGATAATTAGTCCCTACTTCGGCTAGCCTAGGACTACCGATTGGACTTCGTGTAAGCTTAGCCCTAGCCGTATGTGAAGGCCTAGGCCCGAGCGTCACATCATTAATGACCTATGCACATGCTAGGCCTACTAAGTGTGTACTGCGACGGCAAAAAGTAGGCTAGGCCTAGGCACTAGTCGGTGTATTCAATTACGAATCTTCGTATGTTCATCTGGGTGTAAAAGCTAAGACTTGGATGTGGGAACTAGAGAGCGTGAATACACGGCGTCAAAAATACACACCCTGTATCAGTTTCGGTAAAGAAAAAATGCCGGAGAATTCCAGTCAAGCACTTTTTATTTAGTATTTTAAAATTGTAGTTCGTGTAGCTAAGACATTTTCCACCTTAGCATTTTGCTTTGCTAAGTGAAAGACTGGCCAGCAGTAGTAATTGGGCAGAATTTTAGACCAACCGGACGATTCATGCGGGTACCTATTCAACCCTACCATGCAGGTCTATTACATACGGGCGAATAAAATAATCAATATACTACAATGGCCAAGACGTCATTATTCAAATCAGATTTTTATTATTAGCTTTGGTTCCTCGCCAATGCGTTGTAAAACCAGTCTAAAATGTCACCATCACAGAACCAAAGCATCAACAAACCACGTGTCCTATGATTAGCAGCTCATGGCTGGATACACCCATGATGTATCGAATTATTGCGGCAAAGCGATTAGTCGGAACATTAGAAACCACGCAATTAGTAGAGCTACTTAAATTTCAAATATCGCAGGAAATCGATAGCTGAATGAATATTATCAGCCTCGCCATTCTCTCGCATTGCCATAGCGGCAAGTTAAAAGTTTGGCTATGTGGCCATCTAGTATCCTAGAGTTCCAAAATGCTCACACTTGTTGCCACAGAGAACTGTTTCTCGATTTGGTTAATCAGGAACGCGCCCGTGGGTCCATTCAGATGTATAATGCAACTAAAATTAAGAGGTTAAAATCTACTCGTCCTGATGGTCTAGTGGTTAAGACGCCTGTCAGGAATGCGGGAGATCCGTGGTTTGATTCCCTGTTGGAGGGACTTTTTTAATTTCTGAATTGTAAATAATAACAGAACTGTGCTGTACTAGACGAGATAGCTGTATTTCAAATTTTCTCCATAGCGTAGTACAAATTTGTGAGAGGACTTCGTGGGAGCATGCAGCATAAATAATTTGTTGTATTTTACAAAAAGTCATGAGTGCCCCCATGAAATATTCGACATAAAAACCAAGTTTAAGTAGTTTAGGATGCAATTAACTATTCGAGGATTAGGAAGCAATTTAAATTTGGTTCTTGTTTATCGCCTAATTACACGTGTTAGGAATCAAGTATTTGCTCAAAATACCAATGGCAAATATTCGATTCAAAACCATGCATTGAAAATGTTTAACCACTTGCAAATTTTTCATTGGTTGTATTTTCTCTTGTCTTCAGGTTTCCCCAGCTGCAGTCTCGACTTCAGCAACACAAGAGTTCGTACCATGGGCTTCTAACCCCACGACCATTCCTCAAATGAGATGTGCACAAGAATTCATTCAGTTTCTTCGTGCAACTAAATGCATGTCTTTCCTATTTTTTTCTGTACATAATTAAATATGATATTTTTGCCTACTTTCTGTACATAATTAAATGTGATATTTTTCTAATAGTTTTTTTTCTTTGCCTTGGTATAGGACTACTAGCTCCAACAAAAGAATGCATATGCTTTGCAGTGGAGGGGGGGGGGGGGCTAGTATGGCGTGGTGAATGGAATGTTGCCTTTGTATATGAAAGAGAAAAACTAAATATCTTTCATCAACATAAGCAAAAATTATATGTATTAGATCAGTTGTTAAGTTGGGAAAACAATTTTGAGCTATCTGCATTCTCTCGTTGGGACTATTGTAGTGTATTTTGCTGGCACCAGCTTTCTATGTGACGCAAGAACCCATTTTTAGTTACAACTACTGTCTGTTCATACAAGTATAGGCCGTGGGTATGTTTTTAAATATCAAGTTCAAAAGTGAGGCCATTTAGCAGCTTATAGTTGAATAAATAAATTTGAGTTTATTAATTAGGTCATTCATTCATGAAAACTATTGTGTGCTTGTGTGGCTATTAGTTGGATGGTGTCTGCAAACTGCTTTCATGTCTCAACAATCAACAAAGTAACTGAGCTCCAAGTTGTCCTATATTTCCTATATACGTATTCAGAGTGGTGGTATATAATTCCTATATTTTTTTAATTATTCCTATATTTTTCAGCAATTTTGAAACTAAATGGGCATTGTTTTTATGACTATAGTATAATATTCAGTAAAAATATTTTTTTATTGTTTTCCTAAATACTAAAATAACTAAATAAATTGCAGCCTAAATGATTGGTTCAGATCAATAACATTCAATTAATATGCTAAGTTCTTAGTGTAGCCATTGGGAGCGTGCCAGTTAGAAGCCATCATGAAAGGAGAAAAACAGCTGCATGGGCGCCCGCAGGAGGGGAAGTTACCCCCCTGGCTCCGAGCAAGCAGAGGTGCTAATTTGCCCTCATTTGATTTGAGGTTTTATGATTGATTAAACTTGTAGTAGTATTTAAAATGTGTATGGTAAGTCAATTTCTTTAGCTTGGATGTGTCTTTTACCTGCAATAGTTCGTCTTGAGTTTTGAAAAAAGAAAACCACTATGGAATAGTGCGAGTTTTGACTTTTAACCATCGCAATAAAAGGCTTGCAAAAGCAAAGTTGAATTATTTCATTGGACTAAAAAGCTAATAACCGTCTAACTCCATGCTGGCAATCTGATGCCTTTGAATAAAGGACAAAAATGGGACGTAAAAACTACACACAAATTACATAATTTTGATATTGTATTCAACCCACAACTGTTTTCTAAAACTCGCCAAACGCATTCTACAAACTCTTATTTTCAAAATTTCCGCCTGCATTGTTGGGGGTTGGGGGGGGGGCAACAAAAGTACAAATTGTACTCCCCTCCCTGCCAAAATTCTTGCAGACTCCTGAACAGCCGTCTAAATATAGGTAAATCTGTGCATATTTATAATATACAAACTGTGCACTCTCCCATCTGCTCTACAACACACAACTCCACAGCCACTTAAATCATATTGGCCAACTTGCTGAAGTATCTATGTGGCATGAAATGATTTTCCCCTTTCATAATTGCTTCTAATCGGCGCTCCGAGTGAGATAGGTGACTTGAGCTTCTAGCGCTTTGCTACTCAAAGCTTATTTATGTGATTGATTCAGATGAACCAGCAGACATGAATACAGTAAAAGCTAAAAACAGTCTGCCTTATCTCAATCGGTACGTGTAGGTATATCCTCCCAACATTATCCACAACTCATTTGGTAAATTTCTCGATTTGGTTAGTCTGGAAACACTCCCATAGGTGAAATTTTTAATATTTAATTTATTAGGAAAAGCTATGGATACAATTCCTACACAGGAAATGGAGGATTTTTTTAGTGGAGCTTCATAAATGGTTCCACAAGTATCCTATCCTAGTGAAATGAACATACATAATGAATTAATGACAATTAATATTTAGGACATGAAGTTAATTTAGAATTGGCTAGATTGTTTGATGATATGTTTAACCATCTTGGGGCCAACTATACGTTATATTGGAGATGTTTATTCCAATGCCCAATTGTCAAAACTACTGTATTGTTTGACCCCCTATTCTTGTTGAAATTTAAAAAAAAATCGTAGGCAAATATTAGGTGGCAAGGGACTTGCAGTAATGAAAATAGGTATGCTTGTATTCAGAACAATAATGGTGATTTCATATTTTGGAACTAAAACTTGCATTGCTCTAATTCAGCATAAAAGAATGGCATTCGTGAAATTTTTAGGGTCCCTAGCTATACGATATATGTCCATGATGAAAATTATCTTTGCCCAACATCTTTGGTACTGCTGCACTTGCGGCTGGGAGGCCTGAAGCTGTTGATGCACGAAGATTTCAAGACTGAATACTGTATTATGCAATAACAATTTATTTGGGGTGTGCGACCAACATTTACATCGAATACGAATCGTGATACTTTTAAATATTTAGAGTTCGAATAATAGAACAATTATTTATTTAGGCAAATTGTCACTGAGATTTCAAGACTGAATAGTGTAGAATGCAATAACAATTTGTTGGGAATGTGCGACCAACATATTTGCTTCGAATCGAATACGAATCGTGATATTTTAAATATTTAGAGTTCTAATAATGGAACAATCATTTAGGCAAATTATCACTTATTGAGGTCTCAAATCTAATTTAAGATGCAGTTGTTTGAATTTTCCGATTGACCTAACAGTAACACCCTACACACACTACAAGTAGTATTGAAAAATAGTTTCCTGCTAGTGCACATAATTTCCAAATTCAGGCTCCGTTTTGCAATGGTAACTACTTGTTTAAAGGATCTGAATACAGATGTTTAAGCACTTTTATTTGTTAATTTAAATTTAGTACTCTCCCACCTCCTGATAACAATGTAATTAAACTGAAAATTATGTTGTATTGTAATTTTATGGAAATACATTGCACCACCATTGAAACTTGTATTGACTTGAGCTGCATTCTCTACCTGGACGTCTGCGATTGCTCGCTGCCAGAAGTAGCTGTTTTGACCAATCACGATGGAGCGGCGCTGGTAAGTTGGTCTGCTTCAACTTCTGGGCCGGCGCTCGATCAGTGTAAATAGATATCGAATGTGTTTGGATTATTTATTACTCAAAAATCAAAATGGACAATTTACCATACAGTTTAAGCAAAAAATAATATATTGATAAACTACTTGAGAAATTCTCTGCACATGCACTAGTATCCAAACTTGTCATGTTCTGGATGTGTGAAGCCCGCAAATGTTAGTAGCTGAAATTTATCTAAAACAGTTAAGTGATTACGTAAATTATTATTTATAGGCATAATTAATTTTTTAATTTTATTGATTTAAGTATATTACATGCTCATCGATTATTAAAATACATAATGCACTATTTGAGACTGTGAATGGTAATTATTGATATGGATGAACAACATGCGGGATTCGAGGCCATGTCCACCAGAAAAATATTACAATTCAGACCTGCGCCCCATGCACCCATATGAGACGCCGAGGATGGCATTTGTATTGGTATTGCAATGCCCTAATTATAATATGATAAATCATTGGTGTATAATATATATACCAAATATAGGCCAATAGGGTACAATAACAGGGCTGCCACTGGCAACTATTTTCAACTATTTAGCAACTTTTTTAAACAAAGAAACTATTCAGCAACTATTTTTGGTAAAATTCTCCAAAAGCAACTATTTCTAGCTTCACATGTGTTTTGAACATGCATTAAATGCCAAATTGCAGATTTACCAAACCCAAATCTTGCTTTTCCATAAATTACAAAAATATATGCTATTTTTAGGCTATTCCACCGCGTTTTTTTATTTTCCAAAATATGTACTAAGTCAAATATAGTGAATGGGTTTGAAAAATGGCTATTTTAGAAAACAAAAATATTTTTTCCAAAATTTTTTTGATCGGTACACGGCCAAAAGCCACCCAAAATAAATTTTAAAATCAATTCGCCGGGCACCCCATTCAATAGGGTGTTTGCTTTGTGACGTTAATTTTTAACTGTTTTTCTTTGGCTGATAGGAAAAATATTTATTTAACAATTGTCTTTCCTGCGAATTTTTGTTTGGCGGTTTCAAACGGTAAAAAATACCGCCAAAAAGAAAAAAAATTTGCTGGAAGACAATTTTTAAAATAAATCTGTTTTTTCTCAGTCACCATAGAAAAACAGTTTTAAAAAATTAAAGTCACAAAAGCCAACACCGTACGTTGAATGGTGTGCCCTGGCGAATTGAAGTTTGAAATTATTTTGAGGTGGCTATATTGGCCGTGTACCGGATCAGAAAAATTTGGAAAAAATATTTTTGATTTTCTAAAATAGCCATGTTTCAAATCCATTCACTATATTTTAACTTAGTAGCATATTTTGGAAAATAGAAAAAACGCGGTGGAATAGCATTAAGAGGGTACGCTGAGCTTGGCCCAACTCAAATGCGCGCAAACCAGGTGTAGATGATTTCTGCTGAACGGTTGGTAATATCATTACCAAATTTTAAATGGATGTTTTAAAAAAGTACTTTTTATTGATATCCGTAATTGGTTGCACAAAAAATTAGCGGTAAAGATACATTGCGAGACATAAGTTCAAAACGTGAAAAATGGGAAATCCAAAACATGGATTACAATTCTGGAAATTCCCACCAAACCGTTTATCTTACGATAAAACCAAATAAACCTGCGCGTTCACATTGATTTTAAACGTTGGGTTCTTTTATGCAAATTTGAGTTTAAAAAAATCGGTTTCACTTGGAATAAATTCCCGAAGTTGACCAAAATTTACTAAATTTTGGTGATTTCACTATTTTTTATTCAAAATCAATGGATTAAATTAGGAAAACGCGTACTGGCCGGTCAACATTGATTTATTCTTTATTAATGTTAGTGTGCAATTTTATAATGTGTTTATAAACCGTTTACCCAAAAAATCCAGAAAGCTGAGCGCTTAAACTTCGCCTCGTTCTAGCCTCAGCATCCCTCTTTAAGCCATGATTGATTTTTTTTTTTTTATATATTATAATTATATAATGGTTGCATTCAGACTCGAAATTTTTTTCTAAAACCCAAATGCACTACAAACCTGATTTTCAAATTCAAGTTGAGATTGTTGCCCCCCCCCCACCCCCACCCCCCCCCCCCTCTGGACAAGATTCCTGCGGACGCCCTTGCATGTACAAACAAAACTTTTTTACACAATTAATTTATATTGGCCCTTCTCAATAAAATAAACGATGTGGGGCATTCTTCATCAAAAACTATTAATGTTGTTTCATATTTTAATATCCATAAATTCAGTTTCAAAGCAATAAAAAATGAAAATTCTCCGCGCTTTGCCACTATAGTATCTTGTAGTAGCCTATTTTGTTTTGTCCTGGATTTTATTTTCAGGAATATGGTCACCCTAATCGAAGGCTCCTATATCCAGTATCATGTTTTTTTTTTAACTAGATTGTACCCCGATATTTAGATTTTTTGCTAAAATCGTTTGGAATTTGGCTGCATGGGCAACTTATAGGCAACTAAATGGCCACTTTTTTTCAACATTATAAGCAACTATTTTGGAAGGTGTTCTGCATTGGGAGCCCTGTAAATACTAAATCAAATTCAAACCGTCAATAATGTTCACAACACCCATTATCGCTTATGGCACTTTTAATTGAGATATACTTCTTTAATTGTTTAGTATTGCTAGGAAAACGCTAAAGTCGACGCGCGTTGATGGATGAGCTTTTTTTTAAGTTTTTAGTTTGCGTAAGACCACTTTTCCTTTGCAAGTGCTTTTTGAATGCATTGTAGGTGATTGTTGCCAACTTTCTATTGTTAATTGTTATTATAAACCTAAAAAAACTCATATTAAAACCTTTATTCTATGGATTCTGGCTAACTTTTTCTTTCGCAAAGCAATACATCACCAACCTTAATGTCCTTGTAAAATATGAATGTTGTAGCCCCACCCGTTTAGTCATAATTGGCCCAAACATCACGAAAATATCGGGGAAAAAATCGTAAAAGCACGATTTCTATAAGAAATATTTCTTCAAATGTCCCTAAAATCAAAACATCTAATTTTAATGATTTCAAACGTTCCCATAAAATTTCATCAAGATCGGATAGCCGTTTGCCCGGTCGCGAGCCAAATAAAATATCGCATTAAAAATCGTAAACATTGTGAAAGTACAATATTCATGAGAAATATTTCTTTGTTTGTACCCAAAAACATAGCAAGTCTAAGTTCACAGATTTTGAAGGTCCCCTACAATTTTCATCAAGATCGCATATGCCGTTTGCCCGGTAGAGAGCGAACGAACAGACAAAAAAAACACTCGAGCTAAATTTTTTGGGGGGTCAGTGAAATTGAAGTCTTTACTTTGCTCATCCAATTATGATTATTTAATTATATAAATAAAGTAATAATAATAATATTAATAACAAAACAATAACAAAAATAATATTACTACCGGTATTCTATAAGAGTCTAATGCACAAGTCCCAATATAATAATTAATGTAGGCCTAAATATACCATTTTCCGTCGTTTTTCATTTATTACATAATATTACACATAATATATATATAAATAATAATATGGCCTACAACATTTTAAATTGTCTACAGAAATAATGATGCGTGCCATTATTAAACGAGTGAGCTCAGCGAACGGAGTGATCTCCATTCGACTTAAATGGCCCTTATGGTTTTTCTGCGTGCGTGTGTGTGTACGTTGAAAATCAGCCGAATCGCTGAACAGATTGCGCTGAAATTTTAAACGGACATCCGGTACGAGTTTATTGAGAACTGCTAACAAAATCAGCAAGATCCATTGCGATTTAAACCTACAAGAAATAATAAATTGAAAAATAGGCTTCCAATGTTGAGAAATTATTTTAACGACAATGGTTTAGATTTTGAAAAGATATTTTTTGGTTGTTATTTGCCTGGCCGTGAAATGCCGTGCCCATGCAAGGTCTATCAAATGTTTCACGTCAAGGTACCCCCCAAATTCCGCTCGTAAATGAGTAAACCTTGCTATATTTTCACGTATTTTGGACTGGCTATGTTTACCATAGTAGGCCCTATTGCCACAGATGATTGACTACACTGTGTTATATGCATTTCAAAACATGTTAAAAAAATTTGAAATACAATCCAGAAATTACAAAATCTTTCCCGACCAGGGGATTGAACCCACGTCTTCCACATTTCGGCTATAAGGGCACCTTAGCCAACTAGACTAGGGAAACGCCAAAGTCGTTGTTAGACTAGCGAACGAGTCATGTGTTGAGTACCCGGGAACATTTGCATTTAAGTTTGATAATTATATTTGTTGGATGAGCAAAGCGAAGACTTCAATTTCACCGACCCCCCAAAAAATTTAGCTCGGGTGTGTTTTTTTTTTTTTTTTGTTTGTTTTGTTTTTGTTTTTTTTTTTTTTCTCTGTCTGTTTGTTCGCTCTCTACCGGGCAAACGGCATATACGATCTGGATGAAAATTTGACAGGACCTTCGAAATCTCTGAACTTAGACTTGCTACATTTTTGGGTACAATCGAAGAAATATTTCTCATGAATATCGTGCTTTTACGATTTCTTTTCGATTATTAATGCGATATTTTCGTGATATTTGGGCCGATTTTGACCAAACGGGTGGGTTACAACGTTCATATTTTACATGGAATTAAGGTAATGGTGATGTATTGCTTTCTTGAAAGAAAAAGTTGAAAATTTTTGCCAGAATCTATAGAAATAAAGCTTTTAATATAAGTTTTTTAATTTTTTGTGCGATATTTTCGTGCCATTTGGACCAATTCTGACCAAACGGGTGTGGCTACAACGTTCATATTATACATGGACATTAAGGTTATGGTGATGTAGTATTTTGAAAGAAAAAGTTGAAAAAGTTAGCCAGAATCCATAGAAATAAAGCTTTTAATAAAAGTTTTTTACGGTAAATAATACCAATTGACAAGAAACAAAAGAAAATTGACAACATTCACCGCGTAGGCAGCAAAACAAAGCACTCGCAAAAGTAAAGATATTCCACGCAAACTAAAAACTTTAAAAAGCTCATCCATCAACGCGGCGGGACTTTAGCGTTTTCCTAGTATAAATAATAGGGTATTTAAGTTTAGGCCATAATGCTCCACTGTAGCCTATGATAGGCTAGGGAGGCCTAATGTAAGGGGAAGAAAAGAATTAATGTTACCGGGTACTCAACACATGGCTCACTCACTCGTCGAACAACCACTTTGGCATTTCCCTAGTTTGCATACAAAACAATAAAAATAGGCAATCAGCTATTCAATTGGCCTACTTTTAATATTAATTTATATATTAAAAACTCTTATTCCAAAGTGTAAGAGTATGAATATATATAGGCCTACTCCAATAGGGAAGTCTCACCAGTTTTAGATATTAGCGCTGGTGTACAGAATCAGTAGATATTCACTTAATAACACCATCGCCGTAGTTTACTAGGAAAACGCTAAAGTCCCGCCGCGTTGATGGATGAGCTTTTTAAAGGTTTTAGTTTGCGTGGGATATCTTTACTTTTGCAAGTGCTTTGTTTTGCTGCCTACGCATTGTAGGTGAATGTTGTCAAGTTTCTTTTGTTTCTTGTCAATTGGTTTTATTTACCGTAAAAAACTTGTATTAAAAGCTTTATTTCTATGGATTCTGGCTAAATTTTCCACTTTTTCTTTCAAAAGGTACTACATAACCATAACCTTAATGTCCATGTATAATATGAACGTTGTAGCCCCACCCGTTTGGTCAGAATTGGCCCAAATGGCACGAAAAATATCGCACAAAAAGTCAAAAAACGTATATTAAAAGCTTTATTTCTCTCGATTCTGGCTAACTTTTTCAACTTTTTCTTTCAGAAAGCAATATATCACCATTACCTTAATGTCCATGCGAAATATGAACGTTGAAGCCCCACCCGTTTGGTCAGAATTGGCCCAAATGGCACGAAAATATCGCACTAAAAATCGAAAAAAATCGTAAAAGTACGATATTCATGAGAAATATTTCTTCGATTGTACCCAAAAATGTAGCAAGTCTAAGTTCAGAGAAAACGAAGGTCGTGTCAAATTTTCATCAAGATCGCATATACCGTTTGCCCGGTAGAGAGCGAACAAACAGACGGAAAAACGAAAAAAAAACAAAAAAAAAAACAAAAAAAACAAAAAAACACCCGAGCTAAATTTTTTGGGGGGTCGGTGAAATTGAAGTCTTCGCTTCGCTCATCCAATAACACTCTAAAGTAAAAAACTGTATACTCCACAGAGGTACAAAGTTTTACGTTTACTCTTTCCCGTGCTTTTATCGTGAAAAGACGTGTGACGTCATAATCCTAAAGACATTGTTGGTAATGAATGAAATTGACCACGGTCTTCTAGATCACGGAGCTAAATTCACCTCTCGGCCGTTCACCAGCTCGTGTTAAAACAAAAGTCCATTGTTGACATTTTCTTTATAAATGTTTTCGTAAAACCATTAATTGTTAAAAATGTATACACAAATGTGCAAATTTACATCTTGTTGTACAACTTATTTTTTATTATTTAGTATTTCTTAATCATACTACAAACAAATTTTATTCTAAAAGTGCTTCTAGAAGTAAGATAATCATCAAAAATGTGAGCACACGGTGATTGGTTTGTAGGGTTATGACGTATTGCCCTGTTTTTCCCGCCATTATTACGCTAAATCTTTAAGCTCACTTTAGTGACTAAAAATGTTTTTGAAATTACGAAATTGTTATATTTATGTAATCAGAAGCAGGCCCTGAATATAACAGAATAATAAAAAAAATTGTGAGTCTTTCCCTATTGTATTCACATTGTAAAATAAAGTAGAAAAAGTGCAAACCCAAGTGTAGGGCTATAATTTGCTAGAAGCTTTTTGATTTTTGGATATCGAGTAAATTATTGGAATTTTTATTAAAAGGCTACATAATCTTGGCAAAATATTATGGATTTTCATCATTCAACATTATTTGATACACGTGCTCTTGCATTGTTTCTTTACATTGTTTTGTTTTTTCGATCTAATTATCATCAAATAATCTGAAGTATTTGTTGTAATTTAAAATGCTATTAAATTCCCATTTTTAATCAAGCTGATCCCCAAAACTTACTAATTTTACTTATAAATAAAATACGCGGACAATATGACATAATCAATGTTTTTGCAAATGATCAGAAATGTACCAAAAATAAGTTGAAGACAACTGAATAGAATATACAGCGCCCGCCGTAAGCAGCTCGCCTCTATCACCGATCGGGCCGACGAGTTGCATTTTAGTGATGCCATCTATCTTTGCTTGGAATCGCGTATAGGTGATTGACTGGCTGTAGCTACCTTTCGTCAAATAGTCTTGTGATAAAAAAAGTGTCTAAATAAGTTTTCACACTGTTATTTATATTTTGGGAATTGTGAATGTGTTGATCTTAGTATGTTCATCTCACGCTTACAAGATCTTGTAAACATAATACACAAGAGCATTGAGACCTAAAAGGGTCCAATCATGTACCTTCCCACATTTGTACGCTAAGAATACGAAAATCACTGAATTTTGCTTTTGAGTAAGTTTTAATGCAATAGGTCATCGCACAATTTTGCCAAGTTTGGCAATGATCAATGCGCCAGGCAGAGTGATTTTATTTATTTATTGCACAAATTGTAGAATGGCGCATAAGATTGGCATTTATTTTAGATCTCTATTCTTTTGAGAATAAACCCAAGACTTGGGTTTGTTTTTTTATCAGGTTTTTGTGTAATTTGGCAGTTTCAAGCAAACCATTTTTGACATGCAGAGATGGCAATTTTTAAACAAGTTTCAGGTGCAAATTATTATTAATTTTGTTTGAAAAGGAGTATCACTTACGGGAATGTGAAATAGTAGTTAGGCACCATTATTCAAATAATTTTTTTTAAATACCGATATTTCATATTTGATAATTTTATTAACGGAGTCCGGCAACCGGCCTCAAGTGACTAAAAACCGGCCAGTTCGCAACCCAATGAAATCTAGGCCTAGATTTCATTGGTCGCCGTGACGAGATATTCTTCAAGAGTGCTTGAAAAGCACACAAGAAATCATTATTTGCATTTGCAACATTATTTTCCAAGAATATAGCTTTGTTTGCCTGTCCAACACTTTACACTAGTGTAAGTCAGTGTAGACGAATGGCTGTTTTTTTGTGTCAGTGTAAGTCAGTGTAGTTAGTATGTGGTCGTTTTTCTGTACCTTCAGTGTAGCACTAGTGCTGCCAGTGCTACACTAGATTACACTGGCTATTTTGGTCGTGTAGGAGGAAACTACACTAAAAGTGTAAAGTGTGTTTTTTTGTGGGCAACACTCGTGCTACACTGACATACTGTTTCCTTTAAAAAGAAGTACTTCCGCCGTACACTGCTCAGTGCACGTGTAAAACAGTGTAGCACTAGTGGTGGACAGGCGAACAAAGCTAATGTCTTGTCGGGTAGAGCAACCATATAAGTAAATAATACTTAATCTTATTACAATTTTGATACTGTATTTAATAATTGTGATTTACTCTTTACTTTTTTTATTTGTTTTCTAGTGGTAGAAACTTTATTTAACTATGAAATGATAGGAAACATTGTCAAATAGGTACTAGTATCGTGCTATATTTAGCACAATAATACAAATTTCAATTAAATTGATGATGATTTCTGTTGCTTAATGTCTCAAATTAATGCAATAAGGCTATTCGAGACGATGAATGGCGATAGATGACGAAGGACGATTATAAAAAAGAAAAAATGCCTTATGCAGGATTCGAACCCACGTCCGTCTTGAAGCCATACGCTTTTGACCAGCACCCTAATCGCATGTGTTACTGCGGACGGCATGCAATTAAATTGAACACATTGATCTTACAATTTGAATTCAGCAAGATATATGTGAACAACTTTAAAATCTACATTTACAATAAAACATATTTTGTGTACGAGTAAAAAAAGCTCAATACGCGAAACTTTCAAAACGACTATCCTTAACTCATCTATTTTACTCTAAAATGAGAGGCCTATGCATGGCAATATTATGGATGAGAGAACATATATTATATTTTGCAGTTATGTTATGCGGGAGACCCGGGTTCAAATCCTGGTTGGGGCGGACTTTTTTAATTTCTAAATTATAGTAATTAAAAAGTGTAGGTAGTAAATGGAGCTTTAAACTGTTTTGGCTGGAATTTGTAACTACAGTTGTAACCCCGGGAAACCTCGTCGTAACATTTTAAGGACATAATTCTGATTGAGCGACGATTATTTCACTGAACTCCCAAAAATTCGACTCGGGTGTTTTTTTTTTTTTGTGTATTATTATTTTGTCGTTCGCTCTTAACCGGGCAACGGCTATGCGATCTTGATGAAATTTTACAGGACATTGAAGTTATCTGACTTAGACTTCACGTTTTTGAAATGAAAAATATTTCTCATGAATTATCGTAACTTTTATAGGGTTTTTTCGATTTTTTGTGCGATATTTTCGTGCCATTTGGGCCAATTCTGACGAAACGGGTGGGGACTACAACGTTCATATTATACATGGACATTAAGGTTATGGTGATGTAGTACCTTTTGAAAGAAAAAGTTGAAAAAGTTAGCCAGAATCCATAGAAATAAAGCTTTTAATATAAGTTTTTTACGGTAAATAATACCAATTGACAAGAAACAAAAGAAACTTGACAACAATCACCTACAATGCGTAGGCAACAAAACAAAGCACTTGCAAAAGTAAAGATATCCCACGCAAACTAAAAACTTTAAAAAGCTCATCCATCAACGCGGTGGGACTTAAGCATTTTCCTAGTTTAAAAAAATCTTGCAGACGGGAAATCTTTCCAGCGGGAGCACACTAAGAGATTGAATTTTGTGGTTTACAGTACGCGGTCTTAATTTGTTGGTGGGCGCCTATTCATGTGTCAGTTGGTAGCGCAGGTCCCGAGTTCCGTGTGATGATGCAAGACGCGTCAGTCCGACCTACACGGAGAGCTGTAGAGATGGCATTCTGCGCAGTGCGCTGCGTCAGTCTGGTAGACCGCTATCAAGACAAGCTCGCTCCTCTCGACTCCACGTCTGCTGCACAGTGCTCAAAATGATTGCAAATTCACATTTTTTTGTTGGAAGTGTGCTAATAATATGCAATAAAATCTAACGAATTTACTTTTAAATAGGGCTGGGCGAGTTCGAACAAAATTGAGGTTCACTTATTTTGAACTAGAATATTCGAGTGTCTATAAAAACAGCACTTTCACTTACCGACCCGTTACAAGTTAACGTGTTTCCTCCGTTGGATAGCACACGCGGCAAAGTTTGTGATACACAACAAGTCGAACTCCTTCTGACATGAAACTCGTGATGATTGGCTGGCTGAACTTTGCGAGATCCAATTGGATCTAGCCATCCATATACATGCGAGCGTTGATTGGCTGTCAGTTTTTGTGAAATCATTCACGTCTACCGTGTATCGCCACTTTTGTGTCAAAAATGTTAACACAGCTCGCTTTTGTTTGCTATGAAAGTAAAATGGTCACGAGACGAGAGCAGAGGAGCCAGATGATTCGTAAAAACATGCGGCGGACTAGGCTTGAGCGTGATTCCTTCCTTAAAGCATAGGCCTAGCATAGAATACAATTTTGAAATATTCATGAGATGGAACATTTGTCACAATGCAGGTAAACAATCAAACTCAGTGCCAGTGACAACAGGCAATATAAGTATATTTAACCAATCTTGGGCCCTAGCTAGGCTTACAAACTCTCATTGCCATACCAAAATGCACCCAGCATAGACTTGGCCTATTGCACCCTCCAAACCAAGGTTAGTTGTAGGCCTAGGTCTCCATAACCAAAAATATTTGACCCAGAAGATAGGTATAGGCTTTAAAACTGAAGAATTTGTTTGATAGGCCTAGTAGATTGGTAATTAACTCAATTTGAACTCCGTTTGAACTCGAATACTCTGAACATTTTGCTCAACTTGACTCGAATTAAAATTCTCCATTCACGCAGCCCTACTTTTAAGAGATTTACAATTGAAATAATAAGAATTTTCTACCTTCTACCGTTGTAAGGGCACAAAATAAACAACTTTTCAAACACCTAATTAGCTGCAATACACCCAAAATAAATAAAAAGCAATTGAAACAGTAACAGATAATTATCAACAAATGTCATTGTCAAATTTGAAAAATAACTTTCAAAAAGGCTTTACTAATCATCACTGGTCGACAGATTAACGTTTCACAACGGCGCTTACCTTGGAAATGTGTAAAAAGTTAGAAAAACATTAGTGTCACCTGCAAGGCTGTAGGCCTCGGGTAGTCGACTACGAATCTGCGTGCGCTAGTGGGGTGATGGGCCTGATGGCCCATTGTCAAGTTTAAACTATATTGATGTTATTTGTGTAATCACCAGTGGATTTTTGCTGGGAAAAGAAGGTTAGGCAGTTTGTGGGGGGTGGCGCTAAGCGCCGTGGTGAGGTTGGTACACCACTTTATAGCAACGTTAAATAGGCCATGATAAGGAATTATTGTTCATAATTACCAAAACTGATTTTATATTGTTGGTTATTCCACAATCTTGATATTCTTTTTAAAAAAGTCTTCCTCACCGAACTCATTACCTAGATATTATAGACAAAATTTACAAAATATTTCAATACAAGCAAAAATGACATTACAATGTACAATAAATAATAAATATTGATAATAACAATAAATATGGACAGTATCTCAAGTGGCCAAATATTTAAATGTCGTGTCGCCATAGTCATAAAGACAAATTTTTAAGCTGTGTATGTCTTAAATGATGTCAAACCTCAAACCAATCATTTCGACATTGCATCAAAGATTTGCATCAAAAAAATTCTACGTTGAAATTTAAAAAAATGGATATACATAATGTTATGATCAAAAATTTAATTAGGTAATATGTATATGATTCTTACATGGTTTCAAAATCGATTTTCCTTTTAATTTTTTTAAGATATAGCAAATCGATATCTAAGTCACCCTACCCTATAATATTTACTTTCCGAAGAAAAGTCAGGTTTTACCTAGGGTACTTCCATGACCATCTCAGATTTTGATTACACTTTGCAAATCTACTCTTTTTACCAATATGTAGGTTAATCGTGGAAGATTACGCACCTAGTTTTCGAGTAAACCCCACTCAAATGTGGAACTGAGACGTAAAAAGTCTGATTTTGTTTGAGTTTTTTTATTGTCGATTTAACCCACACATAACAAAAAACTTGTAAAAAAAACAGACAAACCTTATGCAAGCAATCAGATCTAAAAGAAATTCCAAGCTTATGTACCCTCTTACATTTTTGCAATCCACTTTGCCCTGTGACTGCATCCTTGCAAAACGTGGCAAAATTTTATTTGCAACTATTGTTTTGAATGTAAAAGTTTGTGCAAATTTATTTTCCCAAGCTTTTGCAAGGATGCAGTCACAGGGCAAAGTGGTTACGAAAATATAAGAGGGTAGATTAGCTGCCCTGCCAAATAACCTGAGCAGGCCAGAGAAGGAAGCACATATTTACTGGATAGCTAGGAAGAAAAATGATTAAAGAATCAAGCTTTTGGCATGGGAAAAAAAATCATAAGCTTGGCATTTCTTTTAGATCTCATTGTTTTTGAAAGCGTAAGATTTGGCTGTTTTTCCACAAGTTTTTTGTTGCGAGTGGGATCTCATTACTTTTTCAAGTTTCATTAGAAAATTATTTGTTAAAATACAATAATTTTATCAAAGTTCGTTTAATTGCTATGATATTATAATCCTGTCAAATAAGATCGTATATTGACGTTTGGAGGAAAAAATTGCGATGCTGCTGAATTTTTGCAGAGACCTTCCTTATATAATACTTATCAACATACTAAAACTCCCCTACAATCGGACTGGAGCTTCGGCCGCCATATTGGAAAATGGCGGCCCAAAGGTGTTTGTTATCGAATATCTCCAAATTGGTTTGAGATAGACAAAATATCTCAATGGCAAAAATATTCCCAATTTAATTCCCTACAAAACCGGTGTCCTCTATAGTTTTGGTAGGCGCAAAGGTTACGTCACAAAATCGTGGTTTATGTGTTGCTCATTGGAGTACCAGCTTATTTCCAAATTTGCACGCCCAGCATCAAACAATGCCCGGTAAATCCGTAATAAATCTTTTTAAATACAAAAGGACTTTTGTACGGGGTTCGTGAAAGCTTTCATTAGTATTTAAAAAAATCAGGTGTGCGAAATCGAATTTTGCATTTACCCGAAATTTGGGTTTTTCCATTGTTGGCATTTCCTCAAAAATGCCATTTTTGACCGTCCATTATTAAGCACTTAAAAGCATTGGAGGAAAAATTCTTCCTACGCACATTGAAATGACTCAAATAATGATCCGATTACAACCAAAGTTTAAATCCAATATGGCTGCTAATTCCTAATATCCACAACATCAAAGTGAATTGTGTAACAAAAAGAGTGTAAAAACAGCACGAAAACAGTATTCATATTGTGAATATTAGGAATAAGCAGTCATATTGGATTTAAACTTTGGTTGTAATCGGATCATTATTCAAGTCATTTCAATGTACGTAGAAATAATTTTTCCCCCAATGCTATTTAGTGCTTAATAATGGACAGTCAAAAAGGGCATTTTTGAGGAAATGCCAACAATGGTAAAACCCAAATTCCGGGTAAATGCAAAATTCGATTTCGCAGACCGGATTTTTTAAAATACTAATGGAAGCTTTCATCAACCCCGCACAAAAGTTCTTTTGTATTTAAATCGATTTATTACGGATTTACCGGGCATTGTTTGATGCTGGGCGTAAAAATGTGGAAATAAGCTGGTATTCCAATGAGCAACATATAAACCACGATTTTGTGACGTAACCTTTGCCCCTACCAAAACTATAGAAGACACCTGTTTTGTAGGGAATTAAATGGGGAATATTTTTGCCATTGAAATATTTTGTCTATCTCAAACAAATTTGGAGATATTCGATAACAAACACTTTTTGGCCGCCATTTTCCAATATGGCGGCCGAAGCTCCAGTCTGATTGTAGGGGAGTTTTAGTATGTTGATAAGTATCCTTTAAGGAAGGTCTCTGCAAAAATTCAGCGACATCGCAATTTTTTCCTCCAAAAATTCTTATTTGACAGGATTATTACCAATTAACAATAGAATGTAAAATATCTAGTGGTCCAAGTACTTATTTTTTGTAAACTAGGAAGCTTCGCAAACGCTTTTTCAGGCGCGTTGTTGGATGAGCGTAATTGGTGCATTGAGCTGCCATGTGTTATGCGGATTTTCTGTTGTTCTGTGAAAAAATTATTACTGAGTTCAAGATTTTTTAAAATTAAATTAAATTAAATAAAAAATAAACTTTTTTTTTTTAATTAATCATAATTTTAAAAAAAGAAAAAATCGAAAAATTGCGATTTTTATAAGAAATAATTATTCGATTGCGCTCAAATTTCACACGAATATATAAATTCATAAAATTAAGGTCGTGAGAGAAAATCATTATAAGGATAAAGCATGTCGGTGTTATAAGTCAAAAAATTGTTTTAAAAAAAGAAAAAACCCGAAAAATTTCTATTTTCATGAAAAATAATTTTTCGATTGCGCTCAAATTTCACACGAATATCTTAATTCATAAAATTAAGGTTCTGTAAAAAATCATAAAAATCGGATAAAGCATGTAGGTGTTGTAAGTCCAAGAAAATTTTTAAAAATCGTAAAATTGCAATTTTCATGAGAAATAATTTTTTGATTGCGTTTAAGTTCAGAGATTTCGAAGGCCTTCAGAAAAATTTATCGCAATTGGAGTATCGGTTTAGCCGGTATCGTGTTAACAAACACACAAAAATATTTTTAAAAAAACATTCCGGACTTTTTTCTCCAGTGTAGTGAAATGTTATCTTCGCTACGCTCATCCAACAATCGAAGAAATATTTCTCATGAATATAGTACTTTTACGATTTTTTTGGTTTTTAATGCGATATTTTCGTCATATTTGGGCCGATTCTGACCAAACGGGTGGAGCTACAACGTTCATATTTTACATGGATATTAAGGTAATGGTGATTTATTGCCTTTTGAAAGAAAAAGTTGAAAAATTTAGACAGAATCCATAGAATAAAGGTTTTAATATGAGTTTTTTTTTTTATGTATATAACTAGGAAGCTTCGCAAACGCTTTTTCAGGCGCGTTGTTGGATGAGTGTAATTTTTAAAAAACGAAAAAAGGCGTAAATTGCGATTTTCATGAAAAATAATTTTTCGATTACGCTCAAATTTCACACGAACATATGTCTCATAAAATTAAGGTTCTGTAAAAAAAATCATTACAATCGGATAAAGCCAGTGTTGGGTAAGATACTTTTTATTTGTACCTAGATACAGATACAGAATATACTCTTGTTCAAATGTACCTAGATCCAGGTACAAGATCCTTTTTAAAAATGTAGGCCTACCTATGTAAAGATACAAGATACTTAAAAAAGTACCTGTCAGATACTAGATACTTTTTAAAAAAGTTGTTAGGCCTACATCGTGTTATATGAAATAATACTATAATAAATATTTTTACCATTTTCTAAAATTTTAAATGCAGCCAATTGGCTTTGAACACTATGACATAAAAGCAGGTTAAATACATATGGATATCAAACAGTTCTTGTGTCAGATAATAAGGAATAACATAAATTTAACACAAGTTATTTTCTATTAAGTATTTATTAGTATCTTGCCAAATAAGAGAGAATAAGCAGGGCACGAAGGCTAGAGAGGGTATGGACATGATCTAACAATATATCTCGTTACTCTACTACTATCTGATAGATGATAGATATATTGTTAGATCATGGGGTATGAACATGTCCATAACCCTACACTGGCCGGCCTGTCACATCATGGGATCATGGAGTTGGACGCCAGTACTATTTATAACTCCATGATGGGATGACACAAATCAATCACAATAAAACAAATAAATAGGGCATGAGTCAAGTTACTAGTTACTAAGAATGATAGGACTTCACAGGGAAATAGATAACCAAGGCACTGAGAATACAAAAAAATATTTTGAATTAGACCCAATAGTAGGCTACAAACAATACAGCAAAAAGTAGATAAATAAACAATATCTCAAAATAGGTAATCATATTCCTATGTTATAGACGTCTACTGACTTATACTTCAAAAACAGCAGCCTTTCGAACATCATATAAAGATCATATCGTTAGTCAATCGGTTCCTTGGCGCGGGGGGGGGGGGGGGTAAGGATCTGGCCGTCTGTGCTAAAAGCTCTTTCGACAGGGGCTGATGAAGGAAGTATAGTGTAGTTTTCTAAGAATATTTTCTGAATGATTGGGTTCTTATGCAGACAATTAAAATCTTTAATTTTGTCTTCCAAATATGCCAATGTTTGCATCTGACATTGTACTGCACGGGACTGATTAGAGGTAGTTGTAGTAATAATCGAGGGTGCAACTGAAGTGTCTATTTTACTTTTACGTGGTATGTTGGAAAAAAGTATCTTGTATCTGAAAATCGCAGATACTGTACTTCAAAATAAAATACCTAGATACAGGTAAATGTATTTGTTTTAAAAGGTATCTAGGTATACACAAATAAATCTAGATACTGTATTTAGATACAAACACCTTGATACTTCTCAACACTGGATAAAGCATATAGTTGTGAAAGCCGATGAAATTTTAAAAATAGAAAAAATCATAAAATTGCGATTTTCATGAGAAATAGTTTTTCGATTGCGCTCACAAATTTCACACGAATATATTGATTCATAAAATTAAGGGTCAGTGAAAAAATCATTACAATCGAATAAAGCATGTATGTGTTATAAGTCCGTGATTTTTTTTTTTAAAAAACGTAAAATTGTGATTTTAATGAGAAATAATTTTTTAATTGCGCTCAAATTTCACACGAATATATTAATTCGTAAAATATAGGTTCTGTGAAAAAATCTATACAATCGAATAAAGCATGTAGGTGTTACAAGTCAAATATTTTTTTTCGAAAAAAATCGTAAAATTGCGATTTTCATGAGAAATAATTTTTCGATAGCGCTCAAAAACGTGGAAGTTCTAAGTTCAAGAGATTTCGAAGGCCCCCACAAAATTTCACCGCAATTGGAGTATCGGTTTAGCCGGAATCGTGTTAACAAACACAAAAATACAAACAGAAAAAAAGAAAGAAAACAAAACAAAACAAAGAACATTCCGGATTTTTTTTTCCAGTGTAGTTAAATGGAATCTTCGCTTCGCTCACTACGCTCGTCTCGATTAGCCTAGTTGCATAAATATGAGACGTTAAGCCATATCCAATCAATCAATAACAATTAACAAGTAACAATAGAAACTTGACTTGACAACAATCACTTACAATGCGTTCAAAAAGCACTTGCAAAAGTAAAGAGATCCCACACAAACTAAAAACTTACAAAAAAGCTCATCCATCGACTCGACTAAAAAAGCGTTCGCGAAGCGGCCTAGTAAGTGTAAACACGCGACACGGCGAAATGACCCGTTTCACACCTTTTTGGATGAGCGTAGCGAGCGAAGCGAAGATTCCATTTCACTACACTGGAGAAAAAAATCCGGAATGTTTTTTTTTTTTTTTTTTTTTTTCTGTATTTTTGTCTGTCTGTTAACACGATTCCGGCTAAACCGATACTCCGATTGCGATGAAATTTTATGGAGGCCTTCGAAATCTCTGAACTAAGAACTGCCACGTTTTTGAGCGCAATCGAAAATTATTTCTCATGAAAATCGCAATTTTACGATTTTTTTCGATTTTTAAAAATTTCTTCGACTTATAACACCTACATGCTTTATCCGATTATAATGATTTTTTCACAGAACCTTAATTTTAAGAATTAATATATTCGTGTAAAATTTGTGCGCAATCGAATAATTATTTCTTATGAAAATTTCAATATTACGATTTTTTCCTTTTTTAAAATTACGATTAATTAAAAAAAAATAAGTTAATTTTTTATTTAATTTGATTTAATTTTAAAAAATTTCAACAAAGTTCTGATTTTTTCACAGAACAACAGAAAATCCGCAAAACACATGGCAGCTCAATTCACCAATTACGCTCATCCAACAACGCGGCGGGACTTAAGCGTTTTCCTAGTGTAATTGGATGAGCGTAGTGATTGAAGCGATGATTCCATTCTACTACACAGGAGAAAAAAGTCCGGAATGTTTTTTTTTCCTTTTTTCCTGTCTGTATTTTTGTGTGTTTGTTAACACGATTCCGGCTAAACCGATACTCCAATTGCGATGAAATTTTCTGGAGGCCTTTGAAATCTCTAAACTTAGAACTGCCACGTTTTTTAGCGCAATCGAAAAACTATTTCTCATGAAAATCGCAATTTAACAATTTTTTTACATTTTTAAAAAATTCTTAAAAATTTCTTCGACTTATTACACCTGCTTGCTTTATCCGATTGTAATGATTTTTTCACAGAACAACTGAAAATCTGCATAACACATGGCAGCTCAATGCACCAATTACGCTCATCCATCAACGCGCCTGAAAAAGCGTTTGCGAAGCTTCCTAGTATTAAGAACTAGGAAAACGCTTAAGTCCCGCCGCGTTGTTGGATGAGCGTAATTGGTTCATTGAGCTGCCATGTGTTATGCGGATTTTCAGTTCTGTGAAAAAATCATTACTTAGTTGAAGATTTTTTTAAATTATATTAAATTAAATTAAAAAATTAACTTAAATTTTAATTTTTTTTAATTAATCGTAATTTTAAAAAGGAAAAAGTCGTAATTTTGAAATTTTCATGAGAAATAGTTATTCGATTGCGCACAAATTTTACACGAATGTATAAATTCATAAAATTAAGGTTCTGTGAAAAAATCATTCCAATAGGATAAAGCATGTAGGTGTTATAAGTCAAAGAATTGTTTTAAAAAAGAAAAAAAAGAAAAAATTTCGATTTTCATAAGAAATAGTTTTTCGATTGCGCTCAAATTTTACACGAATACCTAGATTCATAAAATTAAGGTTATGTGAAAAAATCATTAAAATCGGATAAAGCATGTAGGTGTTATAAGCTGAAGAATTTTTTTAAAATTCGAAAAAAATCGTAAAGTTGCAATTCTAATGAGAAATAATTTTTCGATTGCGCTCAAAAACGTGGCAGTTCTAAGTTCAGAGATTTCGAAGGCCTCCATAAAATATCATTGTAATTGGAGTATCGGTTTAGCCGGAATCGTGTTAACAAACACACAAAAATACATACAGAAGAAAAAAAGATAAACATTCCGGATTTTTTTCTCCAGTGTAGTGAAATGAAATCTTCGCTTCGCTCGCTACGCTCATCCAATAAATGAATGAATGAATTCACCTACAGACGGGAGTGTTTCCCAATTGATAAAATTGTGTAATGGGAATCGTTGTTTTCTGTTCCATTCTTCTCCTTGAAAACTAAGTCTGCATTATGTCCCGAAACTTTTAAAAGCGAAAATACGGGAATTTTCCAAATCCCAATTGTCAGGCAAGGTACTAGGGAAACAACTGATCAAGATAATTTCAGTTCAAAACTACAGATTTCCAGATGGGATACGAAGAAACTTCATCAACATATCAAATATGTATTTCATTCTCGATTTAACATCCTGTAGCATCTTTGAATTCTCTTACATAATTGTAAAACTCTCAACACAGAATTATTGGATGAGCGTAGCGAGCGAAGCGAAGACTTCAATTTCACTGACCCCCCAAAAACTTTAGCTCGGGTGTTTTTTTTTTGTTTTTTTTGTTCGCTCTCTACCGGGCAAACGGCATTTGCGATCTTGATGAAAATTTGACAGGACCTTCGAAATCTCTGAACTTAGACTTGGCACGTTTTTGGGTACAATCGAAGAAATATTTCTCATGAATATCGTACTTTTACGGGGTTTTTTCGATTTTTTGTGCGATATTTTTGTGCCATTTGGGCCAATTCTGACCAAACGGGTGGAGCTACAACGTTCATATTATACATGGACATTAAGGTTATGGTGGTGTAGTACATTTTGAAAGAAAAAGTTGAAAAAGTTAGCCAGAATCTATAGAAATAAAGCTTTTAATATAAGTTTTTGATTTTTTGTGCTATATTTTCGTACCATTTGGGCCAATTCTGACCAAACGGGTGGGGTTACAACGTTCATATTATACATAGACATTAAGGTTATGGTGATGTAGTACCTTTTGAAAGAAAAAGTTGAAAAAGTTAGCCAGAATCCATAAAAATAAAGTTTTTAATATAAGTTTTTTACGGTAAATAATACCAATTGACCAGAAACAATAGAAACTTGTCAACAATCACCTACAATGCGTAGACAACAAAACAAAGCACTTGCAAAGGTAAAGATATCCCACGCAAACTAAAAACTATTAATAGCTCATCCATCAACGCGGCGGAACTTAAGCGTTTTCCTAATCTAACCATTTATTGGATGAGCGAAGCAAAGACTTCAATTTCACCGACCCCCCAAAAAATTTAGCTCGGGTGTTTTTTTGTTTGTTTGTTTTTCTGTCTGTTTGTTCGCTCTCTACCGGGCAAACGGCATAATATGCGATCTTGATGAAAATTTGTGGGGACCTTCGAAATCTTTGAACTTAGACTTGGTACGTTTTTGGGTACAATCGAAGAAATATTTCTCATGAATATCGTACTTTTACGATTTTTTCCGATTTTTAGTGCGATATTTTCGTGACATTTTGGCCGATTCTGACCAAACGGGTGGGTCTACAACGTTCATATTTCACATGCACATTAAGGTTATGGTGATGTATTGACGTTTGAAAGAAAAAGTTGAAAAAGTTAGCCAGAATCTATAGAAATAAAGGTTTTAATTTGAGTTTTTTTAGGTGTTAAATATTAAAACCTTTATTTCTATAGATTCTGGCTAACTTTTTCAATTTTTTCTTTCCAAAATCAATACATCACCCTTACTTTAATGTCCATGTGAAATATGAACGTTGTAGCCCCACCCGTTTGGTCAGATTCCGCCCAAATCTTTCTCACAGCCTTGTATGAAAACTTCACAGGAGATTTTATAACTTACTCACAGCCTTGTTACAAACAATAAAAGATCCAACAGACCTAATTATTGCTTTGTATGGGCCGTGTTAATATGTTTTTATTATTTTAAATTAATATTTACATTTGATAATTAAAAAGCTCATCCATCAACGCGACTAAAAAAGCGTTTGCGAAGCTTCCTAGTTGGATGAGCGTAGCGAGCGAAGTGAAGACTTCAATTTCACTGACCCCCCAAAAAATTTAGCTTGGGTGTTTTGTTTTTTTGTTTGTTTGTTTTTTGTTTGTTTTTTGTTTGTTTTTCTGTCTGTTTGTTCGCACGATTCCGGGCAAACGGCATAAGCGATCTTGATGAAAATTGGAGGGGACTTTCGTTTTCTCTGAACTTAGACTTGCCACGTTTTTGGGTACAATCGAAGAAATATTTCTCATGAATATCGTACTTTTACGATTTTTTTCGATTTTTAGTGCGATATTTTCGTGACATTTGGGCCGATTCTGACCAAACGGGTGGGGCTACAACGTTCATATTTCACACGGACATTAAAGTAATGGTGATGTTTTGTTTTTCAATGAAAAAGTTGAAAAAGCTAGCCAGAATCCATAGAATAAAGCCAGAGGTTTTAATATGAGTTTTTTAGGTTTATAATGAAAATTTACAAGTAACAATAGAAACTTGACAATAATCACCAACAATGCGTTTAAAAGACACTTGATAAGTAAATAGATCACACGCAAACTAAAAACTTACAAAAAGCTCATCCATCAACGCGACGGGACTTTAGCGTTTACCTAGTTATGAGCATTATCCTAAGATATTATTTTTTACGAATTTATACAATTATTGTTGATACGGGAGTTAATGAAATATTGTTTTTTCAACTAGCAATGTATTAACACAAATTTGGAAATACGGAAAAGGTTATTTGTTGTGTAGGGTTGACATGGGAAGTGGGAAATTAGAAATTAATAGATATTATTAAATAGAAGAGTTGGCATCCATACCATATTGGAACCTTCAAGCCGCCTTTGCATGACTGCATCCTTGCAAAGCTTATGGAATCGAACGCTAGACCTTCTGCATTGGAAGCAGAGCCTCTAACAACGAGACCAACGAGCCACTCAAATGGGAAATAATTTTACTAGTGTGGTATTTAGGTAAATATAAAAACAGTACAGCTCTCAGCTGCATGGTTTGTACATTTGGATTTTTGTATTGTTATTGTTTGATCTATCAACAAAATCGAGGCAAATAATGACTGAGAAAATGAATTATCTTGTTGGAAGTGAAAAGAACTATTACGCTATTGCAATATTAACAAAATTGCCGTTTGGAAATATTGGAAATGTTTATACATTTTTCACTTTTACAGCTACTTTTTTAACTAGGAAACTTCGCAAACGCTTTTTCAGGCGCGTTGTTGGATGAGCGTAATTGGTGCATTAAGAGGGTATGCTGAGGCTAGAACGGAGGCGAGTTTAAGCGCTCAGCTTTCTGGTTTTTTCGGGTAAACGGTGAATAACAATATTATCAAATTTCACACTAACGTTTATAAAGAATAAATCTATGTTATCCATTTTGCATATTCCTAAATTAATTCATTGATTTTGAATTAAAATTTAGTGAAATCACAAAAATTTACTAAATTTTGGTCAACTTCGGGAATTTATTCCAAGTGTACAGATTTTTTTAACTCAAATTTGCCTAATGGATATCAACGTTTAAATCAATGTGAACGCGCAGGTTAATTTGGTTTTATTGTTAGATAAACGGTTTGGTGGGAATTTCCAGAATTGTAATCCATGTTTTGGATTTCCCATTTTTTCACGTTTTGGACTTATGTCTCGCAATGGATCTTTAAGGCTTATTTGTGCAACCGATTACTGATATCAATATAAAAGTACTTTATTAACGTCCATTCAAAATTTGGTAATGATATTACCAACCGTTCAGCAGAAATCATCAACACCTGTTTGCGCGATGCGAAATGACCTACCTGGTTGACGCGCCCCTGATCCTCATATCGTCGTCGTAAATATTAAAACAATATAACCAAGCGTGTCTTGCAGGCCATAGCAGTGGGAAAACGAAATCAATTTGCAAAAAAAAAATGAAATTCTGCATAACACCAAATACCGTAACTAGGAAAACGCTTAAGTCCCGCCGCGTTGTTGGATGAGCGTAATTGGTGCATTGAGCAGCCATGTGTTATGCGAATTTTTTGTTGTTCTGTGGCAAAATCATTACATAATTGAAATTTTTTAAATTAAATTAAATTAAATTAAAAATTAACTTTAATTTTTTAATTTTTTAAAATTAATTGAAATTGTAAAATTGCGATTTTTATAAGAAATAACTTCTCGATTGCGCTCAAATTTAACACTTATCTATTAATTCATAAAATAAGGGTTCTGTGAAAAAATCATTACAATCGGATAAAACATGTAGGTGTTAAGTCAAAGAATTGTTTAAAAAAAGAAAAAACCTGTAAAATTTCGATTTTTATGATAAATATTTTTTCAATTGCGCTCAAATTTCACACGAGTATCTTAATTCATAAAATAAAGGTTCTGTGCAAAAATCATTAAAATCGAATAAAGCATGTAGGTGTTATAAGTCGAAGAAATTTTTAAAAAATCGAAAAAAATCGTAAAATTGCGATTTTCATGAGAAAAATTTTTCCGATTGCGCTCAAAAACTTGGCAGTTCTAAGTTCAGAGATTTCGAAGGTCTCCATAAAATTTCATCGCAATCGGATTATCGGTTTAGCCGGAATCGTGTGGACAAACAGACAAAAATACAGAAAAAAAAAAAAAAAAAAAAAACATTCCGGATTTTTTTCTCCAGTGTAGTGAAATGGAATCTTCGCTTCGCTCGCTACGCTCGCTACGCTCATCCAATTAAGCGAGCGTTTCCATTTGACTCTGCCGGAAAAATTAGTTACTGTTTTTTTTTGTATGTCTAGCCATAACGTTCGAACGGAGACTCGGATCGAGTTGAAATTTGGACCATCCGCAAGCTTCGTTCTCGATTGAATGCCATTAGTTTTGTGGCAAAATCGATCAAAAAGTTAAAAAGTTACATTAAAGGTAATCGAAAGTTTTTTTTTTAATTAAACGGCGACAAAATCTGAGGTGGCCAAATCATTTAGAATGTCCGTCCGGTCACGAATTTGTTAATTTTATTTTGATCCGATAAGTAGTGTAGATGGAAATTACATTAAAACAAAGTACCGTTACCATGGCAACGAAAAGTCGCACGAGAATTCTGGTCATTATGCACTGCAACCTAGAAGTAATGAAACTATCGAGGAAGCAGTGTATTATTTGTAATAACCAAAGAGTTAAAATAGTTTTCCCAAAGAAATAACGTCAAGGTCCTCTAGATAGCGGTGGATTTTATCTACAAAGTAAAGGTTTACCCACGGGTTTACCCAAATACCTTGCCAATTATAAATTATATTGGAAACGTGGCCCCGTGGACTGCGAACGTCGCAAAAAAAAATTAAAAAAATGTGCAATGTGGGTCTAGCTATCCACGCGTCCAACTGAGCGTTTCCTAGTACTAGGAAAACGCTCATATCAGTTGGACGCGTTGATAAGCGAGCACGTGCTATAGCTAGACCCACATTGCACATTTTTTTAAATTTTTAAATTTGCGACGTTCGCTGTCCACAGGGCCATGTTTCCAATATTATTTATTATTGCCAAGGTATTTGGGTAAACCCGTGTGTAAAACTTTACTTTGTGGATAAAATCCACCGCCATCTAGAGGACCTTGACTCCTTGGGAAAACTATTTAAACTCTTTGGTGACAAATAATAGACTGCTTCCTCGAAAGTATTTTGATTACTTCTAGGTGGCAGTGCATTAGAAACTTCGCGCGTCTTTTCGTTGCGTTACTTTTGTTATAATGTAATTTCCATCTACACTACTTATCGGATCAAAATAAAATTAACATATTCGTGACCGGACAGACATTCTAAATGATTTGGCTATCTCAGATTTTGTCGCCGTTTAGTTTGAAAAAAAAACTTTCGATTAACTTTAATGTAACTTTTTAACTTTTTGAACGATTTTGCCACAAAACTAATGGCATTCAATCGAGAACAAAGCTTGCGGATGGTCAAAATTTCAAATCGATCCGAGTCTCCGTTCGAACGTTATGGCGAGACATATATACAAAAAACCAAAACAAACCAAAACAAAAAAAAAAACAAAAAACAAAAAAAAATAAAAAAAAAAACAAAACAAAACGAGTGACAAATTTTTCCGGCGATCAAATGAACGCTCCTTCGCCGTAATTAACTACGCTTACACATGCAGCTAATACAAGCTATCCAACAAGCACCTGAAAAAGCGTTGCGAGTACTAAAGAAAAGCATATTGTAGACAACAAGAAAAAATTCGGCCCATAGGACGCACGAGTTTCTTTGGATGTTTCTTTGGTAGGTCACCGACTGCTTGATGTAATTTTTTTAAAACGTAAAATTAAGATTACACGTAAAAATTTAATTCTTCAATTAACCTCAAATTTCACACGAATATATTATTCATAAATAAGAGTTTCGTGAAATAATTATATAATCGGATAAAGCATGTAGGTGTTATAAGTCGAAGAAATTTTTGAAAAAATGAAAAAAGCGTTATATTGCAATTTTCATGAGAAATAATTTTTTGATTGCACTCAAATTTCACACGAATATATTATATTAATTCATAAAATTAAGGATCTTTAAAAGTATCATTACAATCGAATAAAGCATGTAGGTGTGTAAGTCGAAGACATTTTAAAAAATCGAAAAAGTCGTATTATTGCGATTTTCATGAGAAATAATTTTTAAATTGCACTCAAAAACGTGGCGTTTCTAAGTTCAGAGATTTCGAAGGCCTCCAAAAAATGTCAGTGCAATTGGAGTATCGGGTTAGCCGGAATCGTGTTAACAAACACACAAAAATACACACAGGAAAAAAAGGAAGAAAAAAAGAAAAAGAATCCGGATTTTTTTCTCCAGTGTAGTGGAATGGAATCTTCTCATCGATCGCTACGCTTATCCAAATATTGACCCTCCTTCAAAGATACGAAACTTGTGTAACTCTTCTTTATTATTCCAGATAAGACCAAATACAACCGGACGTGACGACCGGAAGTAGTAGGATGAGCGTAGCGAGCGAAGCGAAGATTTCATTTAACTAAATTGGAGAACAAAATCCAGAATGTATTTTCCTGTTTTTTTCCTGTTTTTTTTCTGTTTGTATTTGTGTGTGTTTGTTAACACGATTCCGGCTAAACCGATACTCCAATTGCGATGAAATTTTGTGGTGGCCTTCGAAATCTCTGAACTTCGGACTGCCACGTTTTTAAACGCAATCGAAAAATTATTTCTCATGAAAATTGCAATTTTACGATTTTTTCGATTTAAAAAATAATTCTTCGACTTATAACACCTACATGCTTTATCCGATTGTAATGATTTTTTTACAGAACCTTTATTTTATGATTTAAAATATTCGCGTGAAATTTGAGCGTAATCTAAAAATTATTTCTTGTGAAAATAGCAATTTTACGATTTTTTTCGATTTTTTAAATTTCTTCGACTTATAACACCTACAATCTACATGCTTTATCCGATTGTAATGATTTTTTCACAGAACCTTAATTTTATGAACTAGGAAGCTTCGCAAACGCTTTTTCAGGCGCGTTGTTGGATGAGCGTAATTGGTGCATTGAGCTGCCATGTGTTATGCGGATTTTCTGTTGTTCTGTGAAAAAATCATAACTAAGTCAAATTTTTTTAAATTAAATTTAAAAAAATTTAACTTAATTTTTTTAATTTTTAATTAATCGTAATTTAAAAAAAGAAAAAAATTGTAAAATTGCAATTTTCATAAGAAATAATTATTCGATTGCGCTCAAATTCAACACGAATATATTAATTCTTAAAATTAAGGTTCTGTGAAAAAATTGTTATGAAGGTGTTACAAGTTAAAGATCTGTTTTCAACAAGAAAAAAACGTAAACTTTCGATATTCATGAGAAATAATTTTTCGATTGAGCACAAATTTCACACGAATATCTTAATTTATAAAATAAAGGTTCTGTGAAAAATTCATTTTAAATCGAATATAAAGCATATAGGTGTAATAAGTCGAAGAAATTTTTTAAAATCGAAAAAAATCGTAAAATTGCGATTTTCATGAGAAATAATTTTCCGATTGCGCTAAAAAACGTGGCAGTTCTAAGTTCAAAGATTTCGAAGGCCTCCAGAAAATTTCATCGCAATTGGAGTATCGGTTTAGCCGGAATCGTGTTAACAGACACCTAAAAATACATAAAAAAGAAAAAAACACTTCCTGATTTTTTTCTCCAGTGTAGTGAAATGGAATCTTTGTTTCGCTCGCTACGCTCACTACGCTCATCCAATCAAACTTAAATGCAAATGTTCCCGGGCACTCAACACATGACTCGCTCACTTACAACCCTTATAGCCGAAATGTGGCAGACCTGGGTTCAATCCCCTGGTCGGGAAATATTTTGTAATATTTGGATTGTATTTAAAAAAATATTAAACATGATTTGAAATGCATATAACGCAGTGTAATCCATCATCTGTGACAATACTATGGAAAACATAGTCAGTACGAAATACGTGTAAAGATTGCAAAGTTTACTCAATCTCCGAGCGAAATTTGGGGGTACCTTGAGCGTGCTAGATTCGATAAACCTTGGGCACGGCATTTCACCGCCAGGCAAATAACAAACATTTTTTTTTTTTTAAATCAAAACCATTGTCGATAAAATAATTTCTAAACATTGGCAGCCTATTATTCAATTTCCTAGGAAGCTTGGCAAACGCTTTTTCAGGCGCGTTGTTGGATAAGCGTATTTTTTAACGTAAAAAAGCGTAAAATTGCGATTTTCATGAGAAATAATTTTTAGATTACGCTCAAATTTCTCACGGTTATATTAATTCATAAAATTAAGGTGCTGTGAAAAAATAATTACTATCGGATAAAGCATGTCGGTGTTATAAGTCGAAGAAATGTTAAAAATCGAAAAAAACTGAAAAATTGCGATTATCATGAGAAATATTTTTTTGATTCCGCTCAAATTTCACACGAATATATCAATTCACAAAATTAAGGTATCGTTTAAAAATAATAATAATCGGGTCAAGCATGTAGGTGTTATAAGCCGAAGAAATTTTTTAAAAATCGAAAAAAAAATCGTATAATTGCGATTTTTATGAGAAATAATTTTTTGATTGCGCTCAAAAACGTGTCAGTTCAAAGTTTAAAGATTTTAAAGGTCTCCACAAAATTTCATCGCAATTGGAGTATCGGTTTAGCCGGAATCGTGTTGACAGACACACAAAAATACAAAAAAAGGAAAAAAAAAAAGAAAAAAAATCCGGATTTTTTTGCTCCAGTGTAGTGAAATGGAATCTTCGCTTCGCTCGCTACTCTCGCTACGCTCATCCAATTAATATATTTGTGTGAAATTTAAGCGCAATCGAAAAATAATTTCTCATGATAATCGCAATATTACGTTTTTCGATTCTTAAAATTTCTTCGACTTATAACACCTACATACTTTATCCGATTGTAATGATTTTTTCACAGAACCTTAATTTTATAAACAAGGAAGCTTTGCAAACGCTTTTTCAGGCGCGTTGTTGGATGAGCGTGATTGGTGCATTGAGATGTCAGGTGTTATGCATATTTTCTGTTGTTCTATGAAACAATCATTACTAAGTCGAGTAAATTGTTAAAATCGAAAAAATCGTAATTTTAAGAAATGAAAAAATCTAAAAATGGTAATTTTTACGAGAAATATTTTTTTTTTACGCTCAAATTTTAAACGAATACATTAATTCAATAAAATTAAGGTTCTGTGAAAAAATCATTACAATCGGATAAAGCATGTAGGTTTTAAAGTTGATGAAATTTAAAAAAAAATCGAAAAAATCGTAAAATTGCGATTTTCATGAAAAACAACTTTTCGATTGCGCTCAAAAACGTGGAAGTTCTAAGTTCAGAGATTTTGAAGGTCTCCATAAAATTTCATCGCAATTGGAATTTGGTTTAGCCTGAATCGTGCTAACAGACACACAATAATACAAACATACAAAAAAAACATTCCGGATTTTTTTCTCCAGTGTAATAGAATGGAATCATCGCTTCGCTCGCTTCGATCGCTACGCTCATCCAATTAATATACTCGTGTGAAATTTGAGCGTAATTGAAAAATTATTTCTCGTGAAAATCGTAATTTACTCGTTTTTCGTTTTTACAAAATTACGCTCATCCAACAACGCTCCTGAAAAAGCGTTTGCGAAGTTTCCTGGTAGTAAATATTGACGTAAGAATAAATTTAAATGAAACGTTCCGTGTTTTACTGCATATTAGGCATAATTGGATGAGCGTAGCGAGCGAAGCGAAGATTCCATTTCACTACACTATAGAAAAAAATCCGGAATGTTTTCCTTTCTTTCTTTTTTTCTGTTTGTATTTTTGTGAATTTTGCTAACACGATTCCGGCTAAACCGATACTCTAATTGCAATGAAATTTTCTGGGGGCTTTCGAAATCTCTGAACTTAGAACTGCCACGTTTTTTAGCGCAATCGAAAAATTATTTCTCATGAAAATTGCAATTTTACTTTTTTCTATTTTTTAATAATTCTTTATTTTATGAATTACCTAATAGATTCGTGTGAAATTTGAGCACAACCCAAAAATCATTTCCCATGTAAATCGCAATTTTTATTTTCGATTTAAAAAAATCGACGAATAACACCTACATGCTTTATTCGATTCTAATGATTTTTTCACAGAACCTTAATTTTATGAATTAATATATTCATGTGAAATTTGAGCGCAATAGAAAAATTTTTTCTCTTGAAAATCGCAATTTTACGATTATTTCGATTTAAAAAAATTTCTTCTTCGACCTACATGCTTTATCCAATTGTAATGTTTTTTTCAAAGAACAGAAAATCTGCATAACACATGGCAGCTCAATGCACCAATTACGCTTATCCAACAAAAAGCGTTTGCGAAGCTTCTTTGGTGCAAGTCATTCATTTTATACATTTACATATCACATGAATTTTATATGCTTCAAGCAACGAAACATACATTTTACTTTTTTTCATTTAAATTGATTGTTTTCGGTCTTATTATAAAGGAAATTTTATCAGGAATAATAATGATAAGCAACACAATTTTTATTTATGAAGGAAGGGTCAATATTTAAAAAAATGCTGTAATAGTATAGAATTAAGATGCCATTTTGTGAAAATAACGTACGGGTATTTCCCCTAGTCCGATTTTTTCCGACCTTGGCTAGGTTATTTGTGATTCATTTGTTTTCACAATACAATTTGTTTCATCTTTGTACTATTTGCATTCATCACTGTATTTAAATATGCCTATGATTCTTACGCCAATATTTACTTCTACTTCCGGTCATCACTTCCGGTTGTATTTGGTCTAATAAAGTAAAGTAGTAGTAGTAGAGTAGTAGTAGTAGTAGTATGTATGTAGTATAGGATTAGTGTATGTAGTAGTAGTAGTATAGTAGTAGTAGTAGTAGTAGTAGTAGTAGTAGTAGTAGTAGTAGTAGTGGTGGTAGTAGTAGTAGTTGTAGTAGAAACTTTATTTAGCGGAAGCTATTTTCACAGGTTCATTACATTACATTACAGATGAGTACCAACTTCATCAACATTACATTAATTTTCATTACAAATGAGTACCAACTTCATCAACATCACACAATAGAATGTAATTATGTTAGATGTCCCAGAATCCCTGGCTTTCGTAGGGTAAAGGCATCAGACATTTTTCTTTAATTAGACTACAGTATACCCTTTTGCACACGACAAATCTCTTATAGGTTGTGGAATTCGGTTATATATTTTCATACCTTTATTAAACAAGGTGTTGTCTCCATATTTTGACGAAGTTTGTTTTACAACAGTTTTGCTTTTTTTAGAACCTCTTGTATAATATGCATGAGCAATACTGTTTGCATTTAATCCTAAAGAGGCTTGGGTGCGATTTAAATACTACTCCGATCGTGCCATGTGCAGTACTTTCGTACTTTTCAAACTACGGACAGGGAAATCATTATATTTTCATTCTGTTTTTTTCCTTCGATAGATAACTAAATTCTTATTTCTTGTACATAGCCCTTTTGTTCATTTAAGTCAAAATATTTCCCCCACGAGTCCTCAAAGTCCATAGAAAATGTTCATTTCCGGTCAAAGTTTACTGCCCTTGTTTGACCAAAAAGGAGTGAATTAGCAAAATCAGGCCATATACGTAGAATAACAGTTAATTTCTGAGTAAAATAAAAAAAACTTTATTGAAATCGGACGAAAAATGTAGACGTAGTTTGAAAAGTACGAACGCCTTGCAAAGCACACTTTTGGCTCCATTTGGTGGCGCTCTCTTGTGAAATTCGATCGTGTCTACTTCAAAGCAAGTAGGGGAGGTAATGTAGGCGGGATCTGGACACCGGATGTGCTTGTCATCAGATTACATAAACACAATCTGCTATTTTGAGGTTTGCTTGCAGCTTTTTACATCGTTGTAAGAATTCTATAATATTCGCTACCAGAAATTAATGATGATTATTGTTGTTCAACGTCACTTTTATTGACATCATGCTATTCGGATTATGAGTGGTGATAGACAAGAGTGAAGAACAATTACAGATAACCTATGCCTTGTGCGGGATTCGAATCCGCGTTCTGCTAGTGTAATTCGCCAGCGTCCCTATGTGCGAGACTGCGACCGCGGACGACATCAGGATTTGAGACTGCCTAAATAATATGTTGATTTTGATTCTCCGCAATGCTAGGTTTGTAGTGCTCCCATTCAACCAATCTACATAATTACCCGCGTTGTAAGAACTAATCAAATATTGTTTGATTAGTCTATGTAATTATATATATTATATAGTACCAAATCGAAACTTTATTCTATTTTTTTAGATATCGTATAGCGTTCTTTCAGCACAATAAAGAAAATAACATCGTTTGCTAACGCACGGTAGTCGGGCCTTTCGACCGGTCATATCCATAAATAAATACATTTTTGTAGGATGCCCGCTGTAGGATATACACATGAGATTTAACCGGTGTGACCCTCTTCTAGTGACTAACAAGGTAGTTTGCGGATAGGATAATTGTGAAGTGATGTCCGAGGGCTATTCAATCCCTTGCATTCGCATTAGCGACTGAGGAAAAGCTCGAAAAAACCTTCATTCAGGATTGCCGGGCTCGACGGGATTCGAACCCGGGGTCATATCCATAGGACAGACATCACCCATGCACTACGTAATGATTGACTATTACAGAACATTTCATTTCATTGCTCTGGGGGCAAGCAAGTCAGCCAAGTAATGTTTGTGACTTGTTGGTCCAAAGGATAGCGTCCCTGCTTCCATAGCAGAAGGTCGCTGGTTCGATTCCCGACGTGAATCAACCCGTAATCTATGGGAAGGGTATCGCATTACATCCACTGAGAGTGTGGCTTTGAAACCGTCTTAGCAACGAAGCACACAGTTGTTCCGAAGTAGTTAGGTCTATGCTGACTCATCCGCGGATGAATCATGGTAATCTGTGAACTAGGATTTAAAATATCCGATTATTTCGCCAATCGATGGCGTCGTCGGTTCGGATCGCTTTAATTGAAGTCCGTCACTGAAATTACATCTTTTACATGCAACATGCATGTTTGCAATTATGATTTGTATTTTTTTTAAACCCTCATTGCATCAATTGTTTTGATTACCAGAACGATAATAATATCATGCATAGAGGCTTGGGCACAATTCTTCCGTAGGCCCTACTTTACGAACTAGGGGAAGAAACATCCTCATGCATATAATTCATTCTGTTGTTTTCTCTGATATAATAACATTCTTATTTCTCGTACATAGGTCATTTTTCCCTGCGAGAGGGACGTGGGAGGTATATTATAAAATTACATGATCGCTTATGCACCTTGATGTTTCCAAGAATTGTTCAGATCATTAAAAAGTTTTAAAAAAAAAAGCGTTTTAATATTGTTCGGGGTTTAGTATCCTAATCATTGCTATTTGATTGGGTAAGTTATAATGTACAGAGATATTATGATTACTAAAAATATGCATTATAATGAATAATAATTTTAATTCCCTGCACAGTGGGGATTGTTATTCTGCCAATGTACCAACCGTCTCGATTAACCTTGAAACCTTATACTTCGAATAAGTGATTTCCATTTTACTTTAATTTTGCAAAAACTGTTTGTCCAAGCAATTGAAATCAAAGACAAAAAAATCATCTAAGTAGAAAACCTACAACGTAGTTTTGCAATGCAGTTCATTTCTTCATTGCGTGTGAATGCCACTTGCAAAGTGTGGCCGAAGAATTCAAGAAACAAAACAAATGAAACGTGAACATGATCACATTTACATTTTAGTTTTCTCCCGTTTTTTTTTTTAATAAATATAATTGTTGTTCCCTGCGTTTATTTGTTGTAGTAGACACTAGATGCGAACGTGTAAAGTATGACAAACATCATACTAACGTATTTCGTCGCGAGTGTACGTGAATGTACATAGTTGAACTCAATGTACCTCATTCTATATGTGTGCACATGTGTAAATAAAAATTCTCAAAGTCTATGTAAATAATGTGTAATAATCCTAACTCACCAGTGTAACACATGCCTATGTGTGACGCATTATAATATAAACTACGAGATTTTTGAGATTTTTTTCGTGTATTTGTTTGCGATATTTGCAATGTATTTTGTGTGTATCCGGAGTCTCAAATGACCACTACGTAATTGACGAGTGGGCGATAACCAACCAAAGATCGATATTTTTTAAATATAGGAAATCTAGTAATCAGTAGTATGGACAGTGCGCCCCCGGATCAACGCCAGAATCAACAAGGCCGATTCAGAACAACTTTAAATTTATTATGTGCCTCGTTGCAAGGACGGCTCCAAAGTCACCGTTGCTAAATCAGCAGTTAAAACCTTCTGACTTAACGGGAATCAAACCATGGACTTTCTGTATTGGAAGCAGAGATTCTAACAACAATACCAACGACCCACACAATACACATTTGAGTGTAACTGCTTTGCTCTAAAGAAATTAAATTTACTTCATATCTGAATACGATAAACATTATTTATTATATTTTATATATATTATATAATATATTTATTATATATATGATAAAAACAAGGATCTTGGGTAAAACCGCGTCGACGCGGTTTTACCCAAGATCCTTGTTTTTATCCTATGACGGGCCGCGAAAACCTACAACAATCCATATATATATATATATTATATATTATTATTATTATTATTATTATTATTATTATTATTATTATTATTATTATTATTATAATTAATTAATTTCATTGAGATTTCGAACGTCGAACGTCTCGGACCAGCGCTCTTATCGTATGTGCCACATCTAACGGTGTGACTGTGTAACCTAAGTTTTAAACATTTGACTCCTAGCTTTGACCTGCCATTCGCGCAATGTGGATGGTACAATGGAACCTCGTCGGCGCTCGTCGGGAAGCTTATGTACTTCCCAATGTCAGTTTCGGAATTTATTGCGGGCGACTTATGACACATGGGGACTTATGTACATTGTACAATCTGTTCTGCATAATAACTTCTAGCAAAAATACTCTGATTCATAATTTATTCTTGAGATGCGCCCCTGTTGATGAAAGTGTATTCGGTACAATACGTGGTTGATTTATTAATCTTCTACACTACTCACTACACTACTGCCTTGCTAGGACATCTAGTTTTAGTGTGTGTATCGAACTCTTGTCCGGTTGGGTACACTCCTTTGTAAGACCTGCCGTGGTGTAATTCGGAGAAAAATTATACACACACATAACAAAAACTTGTAGAAATACAGCCAAACCTTACACACTCAAAAGGAATGAGATCTAAAAAAGGGCCAAGCTCATCTACCCTTCCACATTTGCGCATTCTTAATTCATAAACGTACAGTGTCCCATAACAGCATCCTCGAAAAGCTTGGCAAAATAGAATTTGCGATTATTAATTTAACGTAGTAGTTTATCCAAGTTCTTTTTTTGTAATTAATTTAAACGTAAACATGCAAATTCTATTTTGCCAAGCTTTTCGAGGATGCTGTTATGGGACACTGTACGTTTATGAATTAAGAATGCGCAAATGTGGAAGGGTAGATGAGCTTGGCCCTTTTTTTAGATCTCATTCCTTTTGAGTGTGTAAGGTTTGGCTGTATTTCTACAAGTTTTTGTTATGTGTGTGATCTTATTACTTTTTCAAGTTCCATTACAAAATTATTTGTTAAAATATAATATTTTTATCAAAGTTGATTTAATTTTTATGGTATTAGCAATAACAATAGGATGTAAAATATCTAGGCCCGGATTCATGTACATCCTGGGTATAGGTGGTATAACCATGGTATAACGACGGTATAAGGACTGGTTAAGTCTAGGCAACTCACATCCTATTAAAACTTTCCCATGTAACAACAAACGCACAACTAATGTAATTTTACACCTATTTCACTGCACCCACACGAGGGAAGCGATATATCTAGACGGCCTTGACCCACAGCCATGTAAATCATCAGATAATCAGAAGAATATTGAAAATTTTCACCATCTTTTGTTTTACATTTTTATTAAAAGTGACAGGAGATTGCGTGAGTTTATTAAAAGTAAAGAAAAAGCTTATTATTGCCGTAAATTTTGGAATAGCCTAGGACTATCATACCATTGTTTATCTGCATTAGGCTTGTTGTTGTTGTAGTAATCAAAACTAGTTATTTGTGCGGGAAGTGTCAAAACAAGGTTGTGCTGGCCTAGGGTTGGCTAAGAAAGGCCTAGGGCTTGTCAAACATGTAGTGTAAGTATTTATTTATCTAGTCCTATAGCCTAATGGAACTTTAGACCTACACTGTTGTATTATAAATAATTTTCTACATCTGGGCCTAGGCCAGGGACGGTTTCTGATTTGTTTTATGAGAGTATAATGACACCTTTTCTCGTTCCACACAAAGAAGAAAAATTTTAAATGTCCGCCATTTGTTTACGTATCGCACTTTCCCGCCTAACTATGGTTACTTGTTGATTATATGCCAAGTGTTTAAGGCTTATTTTAAAACCTTTATTTGGAAGCCTTCCAACAAACTTTTTCAACTTTTTTTTTCAAAAGAGACTATATTTCTATAACCTTAATGTCCATGTAAAATATGAACATTGTAGCCCCACCCGTCTGGTCAGAATCGCGGGCCGACGTATTAGATGTTAGCAGTAGCAGTAGCAGTAGCTAGCAGTAGCTAACATCCTTAAAGTGATTTTGAGCATGTTTGAAGACATTTTTTCACCAAGAAGGAATGGTCGTACCCCAATAAAATTTGGCATGTGTTGTCAGGTACCTAAATCCCCTCGATTGTGATAGTTTTCAAGTTCACATCACGTTACATGACGGCTGGGTAACACCTCGAAATCACCCCAACTCTGCTTGGTGTATAAGGTGCTTGAGTGTGTAGCGCACCGCGGCTTGGCTGCGGCGCCCTAACGGGCACCTAGATATAATTTTATTATGCTAAGCAGTCCTACTTATTGCACAATACCAATTAACCCTTTATAGGTTATTGGTAAGTATACTTACCACTTATTTTCAAAATATACACAATTAAATCTACCAGTTTTCCATCCTTTTAACCCGGGTAAAAAGCTGCCTTATTTCGTTCTGAATTGATAGAATTTTTCCGTTTTCAATTCTTATGATTAGAAGAATTTTTGTAATGGTTCAAAAAACAAATTGTGTATCAAAACACAAAAATACACACATTTCCGGGATGTCCCGGATATTTTGTTTGCCTGTAGTAGATTCAATTTGAATGTGTAAAAAAAATGAAAAAAAGGAAAAATTGCAAAAAATCTAATTTTTGAAAATAAAATAAAATTTTTGATTTTTTTTCAAATTTGATGTCAATTTGGAATACAAAATCAGCATTTTATTCCTAGAAGATCAAGGGAAAAAATAAAAAAAAAATCCAAAATTCTTTTAAAAAATCATGAATTTCTAATTGCAAAGGTAGAAAGCAAAATTTTGGGTCCCACCTTTTTGCCCTATAAAGGGTTAATGCGTTTTTTTTTATTTTTATAAATAACAATTGCATTTTAGTTTCATTTAATTATCTAACCGGAAATTTACTATCAAATTCCTACGTCATTCATGTATAGCTTTTTCATCCTACGAGCTCAAGATAGCCCAAATAAATTATGCATTTCGTTGTTTCTGGAGAGACACAAATTTGGATAACTTACCAATTATCGTGTTTAATATTAAATTAAAAATGATATAAAATTAGTATGTTATTCATTACAATTTACAACAATAAAAAAATAAAATAACCTAAGGATGAGGATAGAACACTTGCTAGAATATCCATCTTTGCATCTATGCAGGTTTGTGGCAATGAGGTTGACCTTGGCTGAATATTCGTCGTTGTAGCGAGTCGGATATTAATTAATCATAATTAATCATGTCGAGCTGTCTATCTGTGCATTACCCCTCTCGCGGCTGGCGGCTAGTGCCATATTGTATGCCGAAAAATCGAAGTGGGGATAAATATGTTCACGCCTTTCCCTCCCCCGTCCTTCACCCCGCAAGATTGTAAATTTCCAACAATTAGTTCCTACGGGTGGTTATAATCCTGTTAAATGAGGTATTCTGGGGCTAGTCCTTTATGTAATCGAAAAATGAAAGTCAGGGTATTCAATAAAATCCTGTCCCTAATATTTAACCATGAAAGGGCATTGTACATATGTTTTATAGGTGTGAACCTGTTCACCTGAAGGATACAACGCACTGCTTTATTTTGTTGTTTTTGCAATGCCTCTATGTCATTCTTATTTAACGAAAACAAAATACTGGTACCTACAATAATCAATATATGGTGCAACAATAGACTGGTACAGCTTAATTTTTGAATCAGTACCCAGACACAGACAAATTCTTCTAAAGAAGCCTACTTTCCTTGAAATTCCTTTTTATACATTTGTACACATCATCGACCACCTCAATCTCCTTATTATCAATTTCAATCCTGACTTCACATAATTCTTTTTTCCATTTGAATCGCATAGCTTTCGAACATAGGATTAAAGCTTTTGATTTAGAGGGGTTAACCTTCATTTTATTCTCAATAAACCATAATTCTATTCGCCTCAAATCTTGTCAACTTGGAAAGTATGTCGTATAAGTCAGTACCAATGATACTAAGGACAATGTCATAAGCATACATAGATTTTGCAATGTTTACGGACCTTCACAATGTCATTACGATTACAAAAGTAACACAATTGTTGTATCTATGAACGGAGAGTCAATATATCAAGACTTAGCTGTAAACGTACTGGATTAAGACGCCATTTTGTAAATATTGCGTCTTTCCCTTGGTCCAATTTTCGCTGACTTTGGCTTAGATACTTGTGATTTATTTTTTACACAATGCAATCTGTTTCATCTTAGTCCCTTTTTTCCGGGTCATACTATAGGCCTATCTGTGCCTATAAAATAATAATAATAATAATAATAATAATAATAATAATAATAATAATAATAATAAAAATAAAAAAATAATAATAATAATAATAATAATAATAATAATAATAATAATAATAATAATAATTAATAATAATAATAATAATAATAATAATAATAATAATCAAAACTGATTAAAACTGATCAAACTTATCATTTCCAACAACGTCAGGTTGAGTGGTGTTCTTCACACCGATATCAAGGGCACGAAACAATTTCTTGCCGAGATTGCCGGGCTCGGCGTTTCTTCATCATCAACATCTTCATCTTCATCTTCGTCCTGCATCTGCTTCTCCACCAATTTCCCCCACTCTTTCTTGTCCTCCCACAGCTTCAATTCCATCACCTGCAGGCGCGCAGAAACGTTTTGAATGTTGGTGGGGGGGGGGGGGGGCAAATCATGGAAGTTTTCGTGGGCGGCAGCTGGGGTCTGGGGCAAAGCCCCAGCCGCCAGAGGCCCTTTCGCCGAAGGCGAAAAAAAATTCACCATACTACAGTTATTTCGTCATGTTTTAACTGCATTCGGACTCTGTAAACGACGTTTTACTGCAACTAGCTGCGATCTAAAAACTAAAAAAATGAACGTGAAGTTGACCATTTTAGTAAATTTCAACCTAATTTTTCAGGAAATGACGAAGCATACAGGCAAACATATTCGTTTTACCAAGGTGACTGTCAAATTGTACATTGTGTGCCCCTCTGGTCCAAACTTGGGGGGGGGGCATTTCCCCCCCTGCCTCTCCGGTTCCTACGCCACTGATCACCTGGTTCCACGATTCACCTTGCTTTAAACGTCTCCTTCGATCAATCTTCCTCATCATTCTCTCGGTCTTCCTACTTTTCTTTTAGCTTCCTCCTCTGCTTCAAAGTCTCGTCTTGGAATCCTATCCATTTCCATCCTCTTCTTAAATAAATTAATAAATAAATAAATAAATCCGTATTTGGAGTCTACCCACTCTGTCACATAACTGCAGATTTTCAGTGGGGGACAGTAAACCTAAGCGACTAAGCCAACCCTGTAGGCCCCGACGCAATCGACGAATGAGCGATAACCAACCAAAGATCGAGATTTTCCAATTGGAAATATAGCAATCAGTGGTATAGACTATAGACAATGCGAACACCCGCGGATTAACGCCAGAATCAACAAGGCCGATTCAGAACAAATTTAAATTTAGTATGTGCCTCGTTGCTAGGACGGCTCCAAAGTCACCGTTTACAAATTCCTAAGACTAGGAAGCTTCGCAAACGCTTTTTCAGGCGCGTTGTTGGATGAGCGTATGTTTTTTAAACGAAAAAAGTGTAAAATTGCGAGTTCATGAGAAATTTTTTTTCGATCGCGCTCAAATTTCACACCGATATATTAATTCACAAAAGTAAGCTGTTCTGTGAAAAAATCATTACAATCGGAAAAAGCATGTTGGTGTTTTTAAGTCGAAGAATGTTTTAAAAATAAAAACAAATTGTAAAATTGCAATTTTCAAAAGAAATAATTTTTCGATCGCGCTCAAATTTCACACGATTATATGAATTCATAAAATTAATGTTCTGTGAAAAATCGTTACAATCGGATACAGCATGTAGGTGTTATAAGTCGAAGAGGTTTTTTAAAAATCGGAAAAAATCGTAAAATTGCGATTTTAATGAGAAATAATTTTTCGATTACGCTCAAAAACGTGGCAGTTCTAAGTTCAGAGATTTCGAAGGTCTCCAGAAAATTTCATCGCAATTGGAGTATCGGTTTAGTCGGAATCGTGTTAACAAACAGCCAAAAATGCAAAAAAAAAAAAAAAAAAAAAGAAAAAAGAAAGAAAAAAAACTTTCCGGATTTTTTTCTCCAGTGTAGTGAAATGGAATCTTCGCTTCGCTTGCTACGCTCATCCAACAAGAACTGATGGACTTAAGTCCAAATCAGAAGTCTAATAACTTCTGACTCTAGCGCGAATCGAACCCTGGACCTTCTGCATTGGAAAGCAGGTAGGCTTACCACAAGACCAACGAGCCACACAAAATTATACTGCTGTATAATATAGTATATATATTAATATTATTTATGTATAATTCTGAGATAAACGAATTCTTAGGTTTGAAACCAAAAATTAGATTATATGCAAGAATTCCAACAAGAATTACATTTTATTGTGTAGTTATTAGACGAGTGAGCGAAGCGAATGTGGATTCTGTTACGCTCTACTCGATCGGGCCTTGGCCGTGAGCATTGTCCAATGGTCTAATGTATGTATGTATCCCCAAATCAAAAAAAATTGTAAAAAAAGAGGGGCAGCCAAGCTCTTTTCAAAAGTCTCGGCGGAATCTGTAGATATAGAATTTGAGCCAAGCTTTTATTCTTTCTCCCTAGTTTCGCTTTTGAAAATAGAAAAGATCATTCGCCTGTTGACGAGCCCAAGCCAACGATTTTTGTGGTTTTAAAAAGTAAATTTTTAAACCTCGAAATCATAAAAAATTCTTGGCCATGAACCAAAATTCAAGGGCCAAGTCCATTTTTTTATGATTTCGAGTTTAAAAATTTACTTTTTTACCACAAAAAATCGTTGGCTTGGCGCCCCGTCAACAGGCGAAAGATCTTACATATTTTCAAAGCGAAATAGGGGGGAAAGAATAAAAAGCTTGGCTCAACTTCTATATCTCACAGCATTCACAGCCGAAAGACTTTTGGAAGGAGAGCTTGGCTGCCCTCTTTTTTACAAATTTTTGTATTTTGGGGGGATATTTACATCTTTTTGTTGTTCGTTCGCTATCAAGGTGTGAATGGAGGACTTTGAATGATTAAATTTGTTTAATTTCAAAAGTTGTTTTTTACATTTTGGGCCCACGGGTCCCCCAAAAAAATACCCCTTAAATAAATAAATAAATACATTTTTATTTAGAGTCTACCTACTCAGTTATATATAACTGAATTTTCAGTGGGGGGGGCTTAAATCAAGCGACCACCAACCCCACCCCCCCCTGCAGGCCCCCGAACGCAATCGACGAACCGTGAGCGAAACCAACCAAAGAATCGATTATTTTTAAAAGGAAATATATCAATCAGTGGTATGGACAGGTGCGAACATCCGCGGGTTCAACGCCAGACAGAATCAAACAAGCCGATCCAGGAAAAAACTCTGAAATTTATATGGCTTCGTTGCTAGGACGGCTCCAAAGTCAACCCTTTACAAAATCCCAAGACAAGAACTGATAGCTGAATTAAGTCCAAATCAGAAGTTAAAAAAACTTCGACTTGAGCGGGGAAACGAACCCTGGCCCTTCTGCATTTGGAGCAGATACGGCTAAACAACAGACCAACGCACTAGCTAAGCACTAGAATTATAATGGTTTTAAAAGAAGTTTAAAATTCAAGCTTGTATACAAATTATCGCCCGAGTAATTACCGTTTTGATTTGCTAGACGCTCCAAAAAGTCACCGTTTTCAAACTCCTAAGAAAAAGAACTGATAGACTTAAGTCCAAATCGAAGTTAAAAAACTTCTGACTTTAGCGGAATCGAACCCTGGCCCTTCTTCTTGGGAAGCAGATACGCTAACAACAAGACAAACGCCTAGCATAAAGCAATTGATATTTTATAATGGTTTTTAAGAGCATGTTTAATTTCAAGCTTGTAAAATTACTACGCCTGAGTATTACGCGTTTTGATTTTGATTTTGATTTTCCCCCAGGTTCCCAATTGCCGGGTTTTTTTTATATGAGGTACCCTTGAGTGTGGCCCAAGTTTTAAGTTCTAAGGATGAACCGTTTTTCTCGGTATAGCGATTTTTCATAAGAGTAACGGAATTACCTACTTTGATAATTTTGGTTTTTTTTTTCCGGTACCCGTTAACCAATTTGCTTTCCATATTCAAAAGTGATAAAGAATGAAAAAAGAACCAAAATGATTCCACGTTTGAAACTCTCAGTTTTAGCGTTTTCTTTGAATGATCATTCTAAAGTCATATATGTTTTTTGTCATTTTGGGCCCATGGTCATCCAAAATTTAGGCCCTGGTGTTTTGGGCGCAGATATTTATAATGGTTAATAGCATGTTAAATTTCCCAAATTTGTACAAATACCACGCCTTGTAATACGCGTTTTGATTATCATCCAAATTTTGATTTTTCTCGGTCCTGTTTACCCGATTTTGGTGGGAAAACAAAGGGCACTGCGTTGAAATACACTAAGTGTGGTCCAGTTTATAGTTCTAAGATTTACCGTTTTCTCTGTAGGCTAAGAACCTCCGCGGGAAGTGCCACCCACCCCCCACCAGCCAGCTTTAAGGAATTTGACATTTAGAGCCTTTTTAACACGAAGAGTTGTCGGGTCGGTTGATTTTTTTTTGGTAGTCATGGACCAAACCAGGCATAACCATTCAAGATTGTACTCTTTCGGGGCGGCATGTCAGATGCTGAAACCCCAACTCTGGGAGGTGTATATAGGGCCGGAGTTCGTGTCGCCTACCCGTTTCGCTTGTCTGCCGGGCGACGACCGTCGCCTAGATGTATGTAAATGTCTGTCTGTCCGGGCTCATACGGCCGAAGGCCAATAGATTGAGCTGAAATTTTAAAACACACATCCGTGACCAGGTAACTAAAGGAACTCCCCTAAAAAAATTTGAGCAATATCGGGTTGCGATTTAAGCTCGCAAAAATAAAAAATGTGAAAAATTTGAAAAATTAGATTGAAAAAAAAAATGTCAAAAATCCCCCATTAAAAAATTTTAGAACCCCCGCCTGTGAAATTTTTGGGGATCAGATGAACCAAGAAAAATTTTTTTATTACTGGGAAAAAACGCTTAAGTCCCCCCGGGGTTTTTTTGGATAAACTTTAATTTGGGTTTGCATTGACCTCCCATTTGTTATGCAGATTTTTTGTTGTTTTGTAAAAAAATTATTACTAAGTCGTTTTTTTTTAAATTTAAAATTAAAATTAAAAAAAAAAATTAACTTTATTTTTTTATTTTTTTTTAATCGTAATTTTAAAAAAAAAAAAAAAATCGAAAAATTTTTGCTTTTTTTCATAAAAAAATTTAATTATTCGTTGGCTCAAATTTTAAAACGAATATAAAAATTGTTTAAAATTAAGGTTTTTGTAAAAAAATCATTACCAATAGGAAAAAGCGTGTAGGGGGTTAAAAAGTGAAAAAATTTGTTAAAAAAAGAAAAAAACCCGAAAAATTTCGTTTTTCCCCAATGAGAAAATTTTTTTTCGATTTTTCTAAAAATTTTCAAAAACGAATATTTTAAATTTTTTCATAAAATTAAGGTTTTTGTAAAAAAATCATTAAAATCGGTTTTAACCCTTGTAGAGGTTAAAAGTAAAAGAAATTTTAAAAATCAATAAAAAACGAAAATTTTGCAAATTTTCATTAAAAATAATTTTTCGATTTGCCCCTCAAAAACTTTGGCAGTTCTTTTTTTCAAAAATTTTCAAAGGGCCCCCCAAAAATTTTCTCCCCCAATTTGGGAAATTTTTATTGGTTTACCCGGGAAATCGTGTTAACAACAGCCAAAAAATAAAAAAAAAAAAAGGAAAAAAAAAACCCTTTTCCCGGATTTTTTTCCCCTCCAGTGTAGTAAAATGGAATCTTTCGCTTGCTCCTACGCTCACCCAAAATTATTTTTTTTTTCTTTTCTTTTTTATTCTGAAAATGATGCTGGGCCATTGGTGGCTATAAAGGATACTTTTTAAAACCATTTTCGTTTGGGGTGGGGAGACCCTCAAGAAACAGGGGGGACGTATTTTATCTCGAAAACCCCTCACTGGTAAGTAGGGTAGTATATTATTTTTCCAAAAACTAGTTTGGGCGAGCTCTGGCAGTGTTTTTGGGGGCCCCCCCAATTTTCTTGAGGGAATTTCCCCAACCCGAGGGGACGCCCCGGACAAAAAAAAACGATGAAAAAAGACGATGACGACCACGACCCCGAGAACCCTCCCTTTTCTTTTAAACCTTTCCCCTTTGGCTATTTCGGGAACCAGAAACCAGCATGGGATTTTCCTCCCCTATATCCTCTGGGTAAAAAAGGGGTTAAATTTTTTGACCAAAGGGGTTTTGTCCCCCCCTTTAAATTTCCAAAATTTAAAACTAAATTGGGTCGTATGGGCCCAAACCCTTTTTCATAATGGACGAGAAAAAGGGTTTGCGCACCCCTTGAAAAAAAAAAAAAACAAAAAAAACCACTTTTTTTGGGTTCCCCAAAAGGCCTAAATTTTTTTATTTTTTTTTGGGGTTTTATTTGGTTTAAAGGGGGAACCCCGTCAACCTTTTGGGTCATAAGCACGATTTAAACCCCTGGGGGGAGGGGGAGGAGTGGCCCAAAAAAAGCGGCCCAGAACCAGCCAGGGGAAAGGGGGAAAAGGAAAGGGGGGAAAATTTCTCACTTTCGTGGTCGTCATTGTCTTTGTCATCGTTTCGTTGTTCATTGTCACCGTCGCCCGGGGGGGGGTTGTAAAGGGAAGGGGGGGGGGTTCCCCGACGACGATTGCCAAGGTTATATAGTAAAAAAATTTTTTTTTCCCCTCTTATTGCTGTTTGTTTTGCGAGGTGGACCTTTTCTTTTTGAATCCCCTTTTTACGTTTTGGGCAGAGAAATGTTTCCGGGGCCCTTTTCCTACCCCAACCCAGACGGAATCGTTTTTAATTTTTCATACTTTTGGGACGCTGGGGGAAAAGATTTTTCAAAAGGGTTATACAATCGGCCGGCCATTTACCCTGGGGTAAAAAACCCCTATCTGTTCAAAAAAAAAAAGGGTCTGTGACCACAAAATTTTTCCGTATAAAGATTAACTGGGGAAAAAACGCCAAAGTCGGTGTTAGCCCAAAAAAGGGGCCTTTGGTTTTTAGTCACCACATTACAACATACACATTACACACACTTTACTTTTTTTTCCCCCCCTCCCTTTAGACCTCCCACCTCTCATTGGCTAAAGGGGGCCATTAGGGCCCCGGACAGTAGAGGGAAAGTAAGGGGGCTAAAACAACGTTTCCGCGGAATACCCCGGGAAATAAGATGGCGGAGGTCACGTGTTTCCGGTCACGTGGACGGGCCGCCATCTTGTTTCCGGTTCGCCATCTTTTTCCCCCGGTCGCCATTTTGGTTTCCGGTCCCATTTTTTTTTCCCGGTCACGGGGGTTTCCCCCCCCCCGCCATTTTGCCCCGCCATTTTGAATTTCCGTCCGCCATTTTGTCCCGCCTTTTTAAATTTTCCCACCCCCCATTTTGTTTCCGGCCGCCATTTTAGTTTGGGGCCCGGCCATTTTGGGGCCGCCTTTTTAGCTCTGCCCCCCATTTGGCCGCCTTTTTTGGTTTCCCCAGCCGCCATTTTAGGTGGGACCGCCTTTTTTTCGCTCGGGGCCGCCATTTTAGGTCGACCCCCATTTGGCCCCCCTTTTCGTTCGAGCGCCATTTTAGTTTTGCCGCCATCTTGGCCCGCCTTTTTAAAGGTCGAGCCCCATTTCAGCTTGGTCGCCATTTTATTTTAAAGCCGTCATCTTTCCCGTGCCCCTCGTCCCCTTTTTTGGGGGGGGGGGAATTTTCAAATCCCGCGCCATTTCTTAGCAGCGCGCTCCACGCGCTCTAGAAACCCTTTTAAAAAGGTACTTTGGATTTCACAGATAATTTTTTTTTAAATTCGTATTTTTTTTCTATTTAATATTCCCAAGGAAAAAAAGTCGACAGTTTTGCTCGGGCTCGAACCAGGGGAGCGTTTCCGCCCTTGGGGAGGGCCCTTTTGGATTACTAGCTCGCCGCTTTTTAACCGCGGGGGGCAAACCAAAGGGACAATGCCATGGGAAATAAAAATTTGGGTTATCCCTTATTATAGCTTAAGAAAAAAACCCCACGCCCCCCTCATGACGTCACAAAAGGCTATTAACTAATAGCTTTGTTAAGTTTTTTCACTTCGGTCGTAGTATTCAATTGGGCAAATTGAGTCTGTGGTTTTCCGCCCCACGTGACTTAAACACCAATGAGCCAAACCCCGCCCACGCCCCCCGCCCCTTTTTTCAAATTTTACAGTGGGGCTTAAGCCCCAAACCAAAAGCCATAACTCGCGGTATTCAAATGGGAATCGGTGGACCCAAACCCCAAACTTTGATCTTAAACACCAATGGGGACTATAGGTGACGGGCCCCCGCGCTTTTTTAAAAATTTGGAATAAGGGTTTAAGCATCAGGTCTACCCCGCGGTATTCAAATAGCATACGGGGGATCCAAAAGGGCCCGTCCCGGCCTGCGTTTATTTTTCAAATTTCCCAAAAAGGGGCTTTAAACCGCCCAAGTTCCCCCACAGTTTTCAAATTTGGAAAAAAGAGCAAACCCCACCAGGTCATAACCCCACGATTTTTCAAATAGCTTCTGGGGGAAATCCAAATATCGGGGGTTTAAAACCCAAACATGAGGTAGAAAAATGTAAAAAATTTAAAAAAAAATTTTTCTAATATAACGTCCCCAATTCGCGGGGGGAAAAACCGCAATTCCAAAGGGTCCTCAAAACCCTCAGTTTTTAAAAATAAAATTTCCCGCCGGAATCGAAATGTCTGGGGTTTTAAACAACAAAAACCCTATAAAAAATGACAAATTTTTTTAAATTTTCCAAAACGAGTTGCATGAAATGCTTCGCGTTACATGCCCAAATCCCCATGAAAATACAAACGTCAGCAAAAAATATTCTTTTTCTCAAAAAAAACCTGCATTTTTTTCCCAAAATTGAAAGTCAGCTTTTTATATTTCACCGGAAAAAAGAGATTCCCATTCATAGCCAATTTAAAAACTTGAATATGTAATCTTTTCAAATCTACATGAAAGCCCGGTGTGAAAAACCCTTTTTGGAAAAAGGATATAGGAAAAAAAAATAATTATACACTATGCCAAAAAACATTTTACACTTTTTTTGATAAATGTTTGGGGTTTAAATTTTAAATAGTATAAATTTGTTACATTTTTATAATAATATTGTTTATCGAAATTTTATTCTTTGTTTTAGTGATTTACATTTTTTTTTTTAAATTTTTTATTATTTTTTATTTTTTTTTTTTAACGTAAAAATTTTAAATTGAAATGAAAAAGTAGAAAAACAAGGTCCTTCTTTTCTTATTTAAAACATTTTATTAAATTATTATTTTTTAAAATTTATTATTATTTTTTAAATATTATTTTTAAAAAAAATTTATTTTTTATTATTATTTTTTTTTATTTTATTTTTTTTTTATATTAAAGGGGCAATATTCAAAAAACCAATAAGTTGATTTATCATGAACAATAGTTTTTAAAAAATTGCAATTATTTTCATTCTTTTCCCACGAGCATGTCCCCCCCTGCTATGGATTCGTTGTAGTCACGCTTCAGTTTACTTTATAACTGAGTGGTCCACTATTAAAAACATTTATTTTATTTACTAAAAGAATAAAAAACTTTGTAAAAAGAAAAAATTGTAAAGATTTTTAAAATTTTTTTCCCCAAAGCAAAATTTTAAATACATTGAATTTATAGTAAAAAAAAAAACGAATTTTTTTACAAGCGGGGAAACATAATAATAAAAACATTCCGTTAAAAAAATACATCGGGGTTCAGGTTTACCATTCTTTAAAAATTATCAGGGCTTAAATTTAAATTTTTTTAAAAAGGGAAATTCCCAATCCACAAAGCAAAAAAAAAACCCCCGCAAAGCGTTTTTTTTTAATGTTATTTATAAAATTTAAAAAAGAAATTAAAATAAAATAGATGAGAGTCCCGGGTTTACACAAATTTTCTTGAAAAAACCCTATTTTTGACCAAATAAAAAAATAAAAAAAGTATTCATAAAAGAAATTAAAACTAGCACTAAATCATTGTATTTTAAAATTTCCCACGCTAATAATAATATTTTTGCCCTTTAAAAAAAAAATTTTTTTTATTCACTTCGCCTTTTAATTTTAAAAAGGGGTTTTTTTACTTTTGAAAGTACTTTACTAAAAAAAATTTTTCCAAAATTTTTGTTTTTTTTGAGCTTTAAACTTAAATTTTAAAAACTATTTTTAAATCATTAACCCAAAGAACAAAAAATGGGAAAAATAGATAAATTTTTAAGTCCCGGGGAAAAAAATTGTATGGGAAAAAAGGGGTTTAAAAATTTTCCCAAAACAAAAAATTATGATAGGGTTATTTGTAAAAAATTGCTAAAATTTTATCCCTTTTTCCCTCATTTTGAATGAAAAAGTTTTTATTTACAATATTTTTTATTGTCTTTAAAACTTTGTAAACTGTTAAACCCCTAAAAACAATAAAAAAATCTTTAATTCATGCCACAGCTATAAATAGATAAATAGTTATGGTAACTATTAGGCAAACGGATTTTTTAAAAGATAAATAACTTTCGGTAATTTTTTTTCACAATGGGGCCCGGTATATTTTTTAAAAACTCTCAAGATGATATTTTGTAGCTTACATGATCCCCTCTGGGTGTTTATTTTAAGTGCAAACTTTTTGGTACCATCATTTTTTTTTATAAAAAAGTTTATAAAAAAAATTTTGTTTTCGTTTTTGTATTCTTATTGAAGCTATTTATTTTAAAAAAATAATATTACCCAATATTTAACCACTATGTGAAAAAAAAAAAGGTTTGTTTTTTTCAAACTCCCATTTAAAAATTAAAATGAAGATAAAAAATTTTAGTAACTATTACTATTCAGTTTTAAAAGACGATCCCAATAAAATAACATTATTGTAGATTTTAAAAAAATCGCTATTCAACTTTTAAACATTCTTTACTAAAAAAAGTCTAATACACTTACTGATTCATCTCTATAAATTTTTTAAAAAGAAAATTCCACCACTTTTAAAATTACAAAACAAAAAAACCCCCCTTCCCACGAAAATTTTTATATTTTAACGTTATCGAAGTTTAAATAAAAAAAATTTCATTTTAAAAAAATATTTTGTTAGTATTTTTATGCAAAAAGCTACTTTATCAATACTGAATTCTAAAAAGTATTTATAGTTAAAATGAAATTTAAATTTACTTTACCCCCCCCCCTTCAAAAACATTTCGTAAGAAATTTTAAACCTTTTTTTTAAAAAATTTTCTCAACCATTCCATAAAACACACGGGTTTTTTCTTTTTTTAAAAATTTAGTAAAGCTACGATGTAAAAGTTTCATAACATTTATTTTGAAGATAAAATATAAAGACTACTTACGCTATCAATTCTTGATCGTTACTTTTTGGGTAAATTCACTTGATTGTTTAAAAAACAAAATTTTTTGCTTGTTTAAAAATTTTTCCCACACGAAATTCGCAAAAAAAATTTTGTCTTATCTCAAATGCCCTGACAAAAACAAAAAAAAACCCAAAGGGCGACTCAAGTAAAAATCTAGAATTTTAGTATTCTTCAAAAACCCCAAACACCCTCAAGAAACATTTCATTGAAACATAATAGTTAAAACGAAATTTTTTCATTTCGATGTTTATTCGCGAAAAAAAATAAAATATTTTTTTTTAAAAATGTTTTTTTCGGAGAAACCATTGCAGTAAAAATAAATATGCCCTTGAAAACCTGAAATTTAAGTTCGCACAAAAACACAACTAAAAATTTTTATATGTAAAATAATATCAACCGTTTTCGGGGGTAAATTACTAAAGCCCCAAAACCCCAAATTTTTAATTTTTTTCCACAAAAACCCTTCCCTCGTTTTAAAAATATTTTTATACTTCTGTGTATTTTATGCAAAATTTAAAAAAACACTTTTTTTTCCCCAATTACTTTAGGAGGGGGTCCCCCTAAATTGCTTCTTTTTTAAAAAAGGGAAAATTTTTGATTTATACATCCCCACTTTTTTATTCCACCCTTTCAAGTTTATTCAAACTAAAAACTTTTTTTTCCTAGAGCCCCTGTATATTGACAAATGGTGATAAAAATGAAATTCTTTATTTACCATTTTATTTCCCTTTATTCGATAAAAAAAGAACACCTTTTTTTTAAAAAAAAGTGTTTAGATTCATTTTTAAACTAAATTAAAAAAATACAATATTTTTTTTTAAAAAAATTTAGAATTTTTTAAAAGGGTTTTCCCCAATTTTAAGCAAATAAAAAAAATACCAGATAAAATTTTTTCCATTTCAGGTTGGGAAAGTGACCCTCAAAACCCAAATTAGAGAATTTTTGGGTTTACAAGAAAATTTGTGTCATTTTTTAAATCTTTTTCTTTTCTCAGAAAAGCTTTAAAGAAAATTATAACTTACCAAAACCCTGAGAAAAATTTTGATAAATTGATGCTTTCGAGGGGCTTTTTATGCCATGAAAATCAAAAAAATTCATAAAACTAAAATTAAAATTAAAACCATTACAAAAAAATCAGACAATGATAGCGGGGGGAAAATAAAAAAGGGAATAATATTTTTAAAACACCATCTTTTAACGTTTTTCCCTAAATAAAAAAAGAAATAATGTGAAAGAAAGGAACCCACTTTTAAAAATTTACATCAATTGAAAAAATTGGGGTTCATACAATTTAAATTTAAAAAAAACTGTTAAACAAAATTAGGATTTTAAGCAAATCAAAACCGTTTTTGTATTTACGCAAGTAAAATAAATATGTATAAAAGCTTTTAAAAAAGGGAAAAGCAAGTCACGTTCCCATGAAAGCACCCTTCACGATTAGTTTAGCAGGTTTTCTACACCAATCAATCTAGAAAGGGAAAGGGCCCTTTTCCTGTTTTAAAATAAATATTAATTTTAACAAGGACACCCTTTACTTTGTCTTTGTAATTTAAAAAAAAATTTAAAAGAAAATACACTATATATTTTAAATCAACTTTCCATATTTGGGTGAAATTTTGGGGAAAAACTTTACGTTTATAAGAGTTTTTAAATTTTACTTTTTTATTTATTTCGAAAGGATAAACACAATCACATGGAAAAAGGGATGTGTTATTTACTTACTTAATTTTGGGGCCTTTTCCCCCGGAAAAGGGTTTTTACTTTCTTTTTAAAAAAAAAAATAAAAAAACGGAGGGGATTTATTTATGCCTTTTTTCGAAAACAACCTTGTAGCGGGTAAATCTAAACTTTCAAATCAAGGGAGAGTGACCCAAACAAAAAATTTTTTTAAAGAAGGGGCTTTTTAAAAAAGTAATGATCTATAAAAGTTAATAAAATATTATCTTTTTTAAAAATTACAAAGTTTATTTCTTTTTTTTAAAAATTTAAGTCTTGTTTTAAAGAACGTTTATGTAATCTAAACGAAAAATTAGGTCTTTTTTTTAAACAATGTCTAAAAACGCTTTTAACCCCACGTTGACGTTTTAAAAAAAGCTCTTTACAAAGTAAAACCCCTTCCCGTTTTGCATTGTTAAAAACCACTGAAAAAATTTTCTCATTCACTGTATTACAGACTGTTTTTACTTTATAATTTTTTGACAGGATGGTATTCAAAGTTTTAAAAATTAGACGTATCCTAAAAAAAAAGTTAAAGTTTTTTTGAATCTATTTTCTAAAATAGTTTTTGAAAAAGAAATCTGTAGTTAAAGAAAAATAAGGAATACCTTTAAAATTTGTAACATTTTGTACATGATCTAATCTGTTTAGGGTTTAAAAAATGAGAGAAATTTAATTTTATAAATGAAATGATGAAAATTTTCTGCGAGGATTGACCCAAAAAAAAATTTGACACTAAGGATATTGTTAGAACGAGATCGTACTTTTTAAACACAATTATTTCCCAAAAATTTTTACTTACGGGGAACCTAAAATACATTAAAAGGGTTAAAAAAATTTTATTTTTTGGGGCGGGCAATGTTCACACTAAAAAAAGGAAAACAAGTTTAAAAAACTTACCCTTTTATTACTGGTCCTCATTTAAAATCCAAATAAAAAATTTGAGGATATTAAAATCACCCCTTCTTTGGGAAAACAACTTTTTCAAAATAAATTTTGGGGGGAGCGGGGGGGGCAAGTGATAAAATTAAAAAGTAGAAAGAATCTCTATAAGATAAAAAATGACTAAATATTAAACAAGTAATTGATTCACTTGGATGAATTAAGCATTAAAGTTTATATATATTTAATTTGGTGATGCGGTTTTAATGTTGGGAATGGGCTTTTTATTTTTTGTCTAAACCCTTTTTAGTTTTAAAAAAAAGATTAACAAAAAAGGGGAAAAACGAAATAATAAAAAATTTGAAAAAGTAATATTACAAAAAAAATGCATTAAAAAACAACAAATTTTAAAAAAATTTCCCAAAAAAAATATTAAAAAGCCTTTTAAATTAAAAATTTTTTAAATTTTTAAAAAAAGGGGGGGTGAAAAAAAAAAAAAAAAAAAAAAAAAAAAAAAAAAAAAAAAAAAAAAAAAAAAAAAAAGAAAAGAAAAGAAAAGAAAAGAAAAAAAAAGGAAAGGGAAAAAAAAGTAAAGTAAAGTAAAAATAAAGTAAAATAAAAAAATAAAGTAAAATAAAGTAAAGAAAGTTTAAAGGGAAAGTAAAGTAAAAATAAAGTAAAGTAAAGAAGATGTGGAATAAACATTATTAAAGAAAAAAAAAAAAATCCTGTTTAGACGACCCCCCTCAAACGAATTTAAGGTTTTAAACCCTAAACCCCTTTAAAAATTTATATCAGGGAAATTATCAAACTTTCCGGGGGAAGAAACCACCGGGCCGCAATCTTCCCTTTTTTTTTAAATTAAATTAAAAAATTTTAGTTTTAGAGGGGGGGTGTGTGTGGGGAAGTGTGTGAGGGGTAAATTTCAATTAACGTAGACAAGTATTAGGAATTTCCCAAATTTAAAAAAAAAAAAAAATGAAGTGGTTTTCATTTTTTATTTTAGGGATAACCTTTTAGTAAAAAATTACTATGGTTTTAAAGTTGTGAAAGAAAAAGTTTTAAATGGGTTTCTTGGAGGCCCAAATTTACAATAAAATAAGTAGGGGAAATTAAAAAAAGTTTTTTAAAAAAATACTTTTTTTTCCCCAGGGCGATTTACCCATACAAAAATTTTATTGGGATCCCATAAACAATCAAACATTATCTTCTATAAATTAGTAATAAAAATAAAAATAATAATAAAATTTTAAAAAATTTTATATGATCGGGGCAAGTTTTTTTAAAAAAAACAAACCATCGTGCAATTTTCTTTTCTTTTCTTTCCTTTTTTCATTTTTATTTTCTTTTTTTTTTACTTTTTTTTTTTTTTTTTTTTTTCCCCCTTTTCCCTTTTCCTTTTTCTTTTTTTTTTTTCTTTTTTTTTTTTCTTTTTTTTTTCCCTTTTTTTTCTTTTTTCTTTTTACCCCCCCCCCCTTTTTTTTAAATTGAATTATTTAATTTTAAAGCTTTAATTTTTTTTTTGAATTTTTTAAAAATTGTTGTGTTTTTAAGCATTGTTGTTGTTAAAAATTACTTTTTTAAATATTTATTATTTCGTTTTTTCACCTTTGTTAATTTTTTTTTAACCGAATAGGGATAAAAAATAAATAAATAATTTATTTTCACATTATTCCCCTATTTATCCTAATTCATTTTATTCAAAAAATAAAAGCTTTTAAATTTTATCCAATGTGGGGAAACAATTACCTTTTTAAAAATTTAGCATTTTTTATCTTTTTTAGAGAAACCCCCCCTACAATTTTTAAATTTTCACTTGTCGCTCCCCCGAAGTTTTTTTGTTAAAAGTTGCTATTTCAAAAAAGAGGGGGAGTTTTAAAATTCCCCTAGTTTTACCCTTTATATTAAAGAGGAAAATCAGTAACAAAAATAAGTTTTTTCAAAATTGTTGCCTGGTTTTTTGTGTGGGAAAATTGAACTCAAAAAAAACAGTTTTACCCCTTTTTAAAAGTATTTTAGGGGTTTTCCCCAAGTAAAAATTTTTTTGAATAATTTTTGTTTAAAAAAGTACGATCTCGTTCTAAACCCAAAATCCTTAAATGTCAAATGTTTTTTTTTCAATTTTCGCAGATTTTAAACATTTTATTTATAAAAATTAAAAATTTTTCTCAAAATTTTAAAACCCTAAAAAAGATGTAGATCATGTACAAAAAAGTTTACAATTTTTAAAAAGGGATTTTCCCATATTTTTTTTTTAACTGACCCGATTTCTTTTTCAGAAATTTTTTTAGAAAGTAATTTCATAAAACCCTTTTTTTTTTTTATTTTTGGATACGTACTAATTTTTAAAACTTTAATACAAACCTGGGCAAAAAATTAAAAAAGTAAAAAAACCCGTCGGGAAAAACAGTGAATGAGGGAAATTTTTCAGTGGTTTTTTTAAAAATTTCAATCCCGGGAAAAGGGTTTTACTTTTTAAAGGGGCTTTTAAATACTCAACGTGGTTGAATTTAGCGGTTTTAGACTTTTTTAAAAAAAGACCCTAATTTTTCGTTAGATTACATAAAAAGTTTTTAAAAACAAAAACTTATTTTTTTTAAAAAAAAGAAAAAAAACTTTTTTAATTTAAGAAAAATAATATTTATTAACTTTTTATAAAATTAAAACATTTTTAAAATGCCCCCCTTTTTAAAAATATTTTTGGGTTGCTCCCTCTTTTTGAATTTTCAAAGTTTAGAGTGTAAATACAAGTTTTTTTGCGAAAATGGCCAAATTTTAAAAAGTCCCCTCCGTTGGTTTTTTTTTTTTTAAATAGATGTAAACACTTTCCCCCCAAAGGGCCCCCAAAATTAAGTAAGTAAAAAATCCACATCTTCTTCCTGGATGTGTGTTTTAAACGCTTTCGAAGTAGTAAAAAGTAAAAAAAAATTTCTTTTTATAAAAACGTAAAGTTTTCCCAAAAAATTTAAACCCAAGGGTTTTGAAGTTTTAAAACAACTATATAGTGTATATTTCCTTTTTTCCTTTTTTTTTTTAAAAAAATACAAAGACAAAGAAAAGGGGTCCCTTTTTAAAAAATTTTTAAAAATTTTTTTGAAAACGCATAGACATACCCTTTCGTGATTGATTTGGGGTAGAAAACAAAGCTAAACTAAACGTGGACCCATGCTACCAAAAGACGGACTTTGCTCCTTTTTAAAAGCCCTTTTTTACTAATTTTTTTTTACTTGACGTAAAATTTCCCAAAACCCCCGGTTTTTTGATTTGCTTAAAAACCTAATATTTGTTTAAAAAAGTTTTAAAATTTAAAATTTTAAAGAACCCATATTTTTTCTTTAATTTATTTTTAAATTTTATAGTGGATTCCTTTCTTTTACATTATACCTTTTTTTATTTAGGGAAAAACGTTAATGGGTGGTGTAAAAGTATTATTCTTTTTTATATTTTCCCCGTGCTATCCCTTGTCTAGTTTTTTGTAAAAAGGGTTTAATTTTAATTTTAGTATTTTGATTTATTGATTTTTTATGGCATAACCTCCTTTTTGGGAAAACAAAACAATTGATCAACTTTTTTCGAGGGGTTTGGTAAATTTTTAATTTACTTTAAAACTATCTGAAAAAAAAAATGATCAAAAAAATCACAATTATCTGTAAAAAACAAACATTTCTCTAATTTTTGGGTTTTAAACTTCACTGGGGGAAAACCCCGAAATGGAAAAATTTGGGTCTGGGGGTTTTTTTTTAATTTTCTTAAAATGAGAAAACATTTTAAAACGACTAAATTTTTAAAAAAAAATATTGTATTTTTTTTTAATTTTTTTAGTGAAAAAAGAATCAAACACTTTAAAAAAAGGTGTTTTTTTTTCTTATCCCAATATGGAACTAAAAAATGGTAAATACCCAATTTTTATTTTTTTTCACCAAATTTTTCCAAAATTTCAGGGGGCCTAGGAAAAAAAAACCCTTTTAAAATTTTTAAAACATCTTTTAAAAGGGGGGAAAAAATAAGTGAGATGTTAGAATCAAAATTTTTTCCCTTTTTTAAGAAAAAGCATATTTAGGTTAAACCCCCCCCCTAAAATAATTGAAAAAAGTGTTATTTTTTAATGCATAAAATACACAGAAGTTAAAAACTAATTTTTTAAAAAGAGAAAGGGTTTTGTGGAAAAAATTTTTAAATTTGGAGTTTGGGGCATTTAGAAATTTTTTTCCCATACGGTGATATTATTTTACATAATAAAAAATTTTAGTGTGTTTTTGTGCGAACTTAAATTTCCAATGTTCAGGGCAAAAAATTTATTTTAAATGTCCAAAAAAGTTTCTCTCGGAAAAAAAACATTTTTAACCCAAAAAATTTATTAAAATTTGCGAATAAACATCGGGGAAAAGAAAATTGCGTGTAAATATTTAGGGTTTTAAGAAAAATGTACTTTAATGTTGTTTATGAAGAATACTTTTAATTCTAGATTTTTTTCTTGAGTCGCGTTTGGTTTTATTTTTTTTGTTAGTCAGGGCCCCTTTTGGAAAGACAATAGATTTATTTGCGACTTAAAGTTGTGAAAAGTATTAAAAAAAGCAAAAAAAATTTTGTTTTAAGCAAAAAAGTGAAAAATTACTAATGGGGTAACGATCAAGAAAAATTTATTTTGCGTAAGTGGTTCCCCCAATTTTTTTCTTCAAAATAAATGTTTTGAAAAACTTTTTACATCGTAGCCTTTTTTCAAATTTTTAAAAAAGAAAAACCAGTGTAGTATATGGAATGGGGTTTAGAATAATTTTTTTAAAAAAAAGTTACATTTTCTTTCGAAATGTGTGAAGAGTATGTAAATTATTACATTTCAAAATATAAATACTTTTTAGAAATTTAGTATTTATAAAGTAGCTTTTGGCCCGTAAAAATAATTTTAAACCCAAAATAGTTTTTTTAAAAAAGAGATTTTTTATTTATTTTCGAAACGTTAAAAAAATAATATTTTCGTGGGGATTGGGTTTTTTTTGTAATTAAAGTGGTGGAATTTTCTTTTAAAAATTTTTAGTAGATGAATCAGTACGTGTTTTTAGACTTTAAATTTTTGTAAAAAATGTTAATGTTTTTAATAGCGATTTTATTAAAATCTACAATAATGGTTTTTGGGTTGGTATTTGTCTTTAAAAACTGAATAGAATGTTAAATATTTAAATTATCTTCGATTTATTATTTAAAAGCAGTTTTTTAGGGAAAAAAAAACTTTTTTTTTTCCATAGTGGTAAGTATTGTGTAATATATTTTTTTTGTTTAAAATAAATAGCTTCAAGAAGAATACAAAAAAAAGAAAGCAAAATGTTTTTTTAAACTTTTATAAATGATGGTAGCAAATGTTTGCACTTAAAAAAAACATCCGAGAGTGGGTTAAAGTAATGCTACAAAAAAAATCATCTTGAGAGTGTTAAAAAATATACGAGTTTACATTGTTTAAAGGGAAATTTCCGAAAGTTAAATTTTTTCTTAAAACATCCGTTTTTCCTAAATAGTTAAACCCTAGCTATTTTTCTTTAAAGCTGTGCATGAATTATTATTTTTTTTATTGGTTTTAGGCTTATAACTTTTCCCAAAGCTAATGACAAAAAAGTACTTGTAAAAAAAAAACTTGTCGATTCAAATGAGAAAACGTGATAAAATGTATGGGAATTTTTAAAAATAACAATATCATAAAATTTTTTTTGTGAGAAAATTTAAACACCTTTTTCGATACAAAATTTTTTTCCAGGGAACTTAATGATTTATCTAAATTTTTTTTTTATGTTCTTTGATTAATGATTTAAGATAGTTTTAATATATTTTAAAGTTTTTACGCTCAAACAAAAAAAAAAAATTTCCAAATTTTTTTTTAGTAATGTACTTTCAAATCGGGAAAAAACCTTTAAAAAAATTTAAAGGGGCGAATGAAAAAAAAATATTTATTTAAGACAAAAATATTATTATTACGCGTGAATTTTAAAAACAATGGGTTTAAGTGGGTAGGTTTAATTCTCTTTTATGAATCTTGATATTTTTTTGGTCAAAAATAGGTTTTCAAGAAAATTTGTGAAAAATGTACTCTCATCTATTGTATAATCTTTTTTAAATTTTTTTAAATAACCTTAAAAAAAACGCCCAGCGGGGGTTAGCTTTGGGAGGGAAGTGCTTTTCTAAAATTAAATTGAAGCGTGATAATTTTAAAAAAATGGTATCCCCGAAAACGATGTATTTTTATAACGGAAAAGTATATTATTATTTTCACGCTTGAAAAATATTCGTTTGTTGTTTACTTTTTTTTTAAAAAAAAAAAATTCAATAGTATTAAATTTCGCTTTGGGAAAATTTTTAAAATCCTACATTTTTCTTTTACAAAGTTTTGATTCAATAAGGGAAATACTAAAAAAAAGTTTTTAATAGTGGGACCACTCAGGGATAAAAGGTTAAAAAATGAAGCGTGGGCACAACGAATCCATAAGTAGGTGGGACATGCCCCGTGGGGAAAGAATGAAAAAAAAAATTGGGAATTTTTTAAAGCTATTTTTCATAGATAAAATAAAATTAAATTTATTTATTGAATATTGCTTCCCAAAATTAAAAAATAAAAATAATAATAATAATAATAATAATAATAATAATTAAATAATTTAAAAATAAAATAATAATAATAAAATTTAAAAATAATAATATGTTTTTTAAAATAAGAATGAAGGGCCTTGTTTTTCCTTTCTTTTCATTTCAAAATTTTAATTTTTTTACGTTAAAATAAAAATAAAAAAAAAATTTAAAAAAAAAAAAAAAAATGAAATCACAATACAAGAATAAAATACATAATCAATTTTATTATAAAATTTAAACAAATTTATACTATTTTTGTTTTCCTCAAAAAGATTTTTTCAATAAAAGTGTAAAATGTATTTGCAAAAGTGTATAATGATTTTATTTATATCCTTTCCCACAAGGTTTTTCACACCGGACTTTATGTAGAAAAGAATATGACATATTCAGTTTAAACTTGTCTATGAAGCAATTTTCTTATTTTCCCGGGAAAAAATAAAATGCTGAAATTTCAATTATGCAATAATAATGCCCGAGTTTTTTTGGAAAAAGAATATTTTTTTGCTGACGTTTTGTATTTTCATGTATGGACATGTCCCGCGCGAAACAAATTTTATGCAACTCGTTTAGAAATTTAAAAAAAAATTTGTCATTTTGATAGGTTTGTTTTTTTTAAACCTAACGACATTCCCGGGGGGGGGGTTCCCCCGGAATTCTATTTAAAAACTGGGGGGGGGGGTTATGGGGAATTAGGTTTTTGCGGTTATTCCCCCCGCGGGAAAAAAAGGTGACGTTTTTATTAAAATTTAAAAAGTTTGACATTTTTTCTACCTTATGTTTTTTTAAACCCCACGATAATTTTGGGTTCCTCAGAATGCTATTTTTAATATCGGGGGGGGGTTTAAGAACCCGGTTTGGGTTTTGCTCTTTTTGCCAAAAATTTTAATACTGGGGGTTTTGGGCCCTTTACGGGGTTTAAAGCCCTTTTTGGTTTAAAAAATTAAAAAAAAAACGCAGGCCGTGACGTCATTTGGGGTCCCAGGAGCTATTCGAATACCGCGGGCTTGACCTGATGCTTAACCCCTTTTGCCCAAATTTTTTAAAAAAAAACGCGGGTTCCAATTTTCACCTATAATCTCATTGGTTTTTTTAAAATCCCGTGGGTTTGGGGTCCCCCCAATTTTGTATTTGAATACCGGGGGAGTTTTGGCTTGGTTGGTGCTTAAGCCCTACTGTCCAAAAATTTTAAAAAAACGCGGGTCGTGCCCCTTAGGCTCATTGGGGTTTAAGATCACGTGGGTCGGATTTCCCCAGACTCAATTTGCTTTTGGAAATTTTCGGGTCGCGAAGTGAAAAAAAAAACACTTAAAAAAAAGAAGGGGGTTTTAAAAAAAAAGTTAATAGCCTGTGTGACGTCCTGAGGGGGCGTGGTTATTGAAAACTTAATAATATCAAAAAATTATCTATTGCTATGCATATGTCTTGGAACCGCGCGGTTAACCGGGGGAGTAGAATCCCAAAGGGCGTTTCCCAGACGAGACCCCTCATGGGTTTGAGCCCGAGCAAAACTGTCGACTTTTTTTCCTTGCCCAAAATTAAACAGAAAATAAATAGAATTAAAAATAATATATCTGTTTAAATCCAAAGTACCTAAAAGGGGTTTCTAGAAACCGTGGACGCCCCTGCTAAAATTTGGGGCGGGATTCGAAAAAAAGGGGACGAGGACACGGCAAAGATGACGGCTAAAAAAATGGCACCAAGCTGAAAAAGGCGCTCGACCTAAATGGGGGGACCAAGATGGCGGGCAAAACTAAAAAGGCGCTCGAACCCAAAATGGCGGGCCAAGGGTGGTGGCGACCTAAAAATGGCGGCTGAGCGAAAAAAGGCGGTGGGCCTAAAAAGGGGCTGAACAAAAAAGGCGGCCAAAAATGGCGGCAGAGCTTAAAAAAAGGCGGCCAAGATGGGGGCCAAGCTAAAAAAAGGCGGGGCCGGGGAAACCCAAAAGGGGGGCTTGGGGGAAAATTTAAAAATGGGGGGAAAAATGGCGGACGGGGGAAATTTAAAAATGGGGACCAAAAAGGCGGGCGGAAAACGTGACCCCGGGAAAAAAAAGGGGGGACCGGAAAAAAGATGGCGACCGGGAAAAAAAGATGGCGACCGGAAAAAAAGATGGCGGCCCGTAAAGTTTACCCCGGAAACACGTGACCTCCGCCATCTTGATTCCGGAATATTCCGCGGATCGTTGTTTTAGACGCCTTACTTTCCCTCTACTCCGGACAGTTGACGTGCCCTTAAACTTAAAAACCCTATTATTTATACCACAATATAATTACCTAACTTAAATCCAATTAATGTTCACGGGTACTCAACACGTGGCTCTCTCACTCGTCTAACAACGACTTTGGCGTACCTTTTCTTTACCTACCACAGAAATGTGTATACCTAACAATATTTGAACAACTAGAGTGAAATCAAAATCATAACAAATTCAATACACCTCCTGTAGGCCTACTCCTCACTCAAGTAGTTTTTTTTAAATCTTTAGACGTGATTTGCATATTATTTTGTAAGCAACTTCAATCGTAACTATATCCATATTTTGAATGTTTCACTAAACAATTTTTAAGTAGTACCTATAAACAAAAAATAATTAGCTAAAATACAACACAAAACAACAGAGCAAAATTTTGCAAACAGCTGACACAAGGTTGTTCCATGTAGAAAACCTTTTACTAGGAAGCTTCGCAAACGCTTTTTCAGGCGCGTTGTTGGATGAGCGTAATTGGTGCATTGAGCTGCCATTGTGTTATGCGGATTTTCTGTTGTTCTGTGAAAAAATCATTACTAATTTGAAGATTTTTTTAAAATTAAATTAAATTAAATAAAAAAAGTTAATTTTTAATTTTTTTAATCGTAATTAAAAAAAAGAAAAAATCGTAAAATTGCGATTTTCATAAGAAATAATTATTCGATTGCGCTCAAATTTCACACGAATATATTAATTAATAAAATTAAGGTTCTGTGAAAAAATCATTACAATCGGATAAAGCATGTTGGTGTTGTGAGGCAAAGAATTGATTTAAAAAAGAAAAAACCCGTAAAATTTCGATTTTCATGAGGAATAATTTTTCGATTGCGCTCAAATTTCTCACGAATACCTAAATTCATAAAATTAAGGTTCTGTGAAAAAATCATTAAAATCGGATAAAGCATGTAGGTGGTATAAATTGAAGAAATTTTAAAAAAATCAAAAAAAATCGTTAAATTGCGATTTTCATGAGAAATAATTTTTCGATTGCGCTCAAAAACGTGGCAGTTCTAAGTTCAGAGATTTCAAAGGCCTCCATAAAATTTCATCGCAATCGGAGTATCGGTTTAGCCGGAATCGTGTGGACAAACATACAAAAATACAAAATGAAAGAAAAAAAAAACATTACGGAATTTTTTTCTCCGGTGTAGTAGAATGGAATCTTCGCTTCGCTCGCTACGCTCATCCAATTAACTACGTTATCATATAAAGCGGCGTTAGTTCCATGTGCTGCCTTGACCTCTATTTTCATGGTACTGAACTAAAATTTGGAGGGCTTATAGAAAGATATAGTGGTTTTAAACCTATTTCCACAAAAAGGGACTACGTGCCCTTTTTCCAGCCACCGCCTCAATTTCACTGACCCCCCGAACAAATTAGCTCGGTGCTCGGGTGTTTTTCTGTCTGTTCGCGCTATATCGGGCAAACGGCATGCGATCTTGATGACAATTGTAGGGGACCTTCGAAATCTCTGAACTTAGACCTGCCCCGTTTTTAAGTAGGCCTATAACCGAAGAAATATTTCTCATGAATCGTTCTTTTACGATTTTTTTTGATTTTTAATGCGATATTTTCGTGATATTTGGGCCGATTCTGACCAAACGGGTGGGGCTACAACGTTCATATTTTACATGGACATTAAGGTAACGGTGATGTATTGCCTTTTGAAAGAAAAAGTTGAAAAGTTAGCCAGAATCCATAGAATAAAGGTTTTAATATGAGTTTTTTGAGGAGTATAATAATTAACAAATAACTCGAGAAACTTTACGACAACGGAGAATCACCTACAATGCGTTCAAAAATCAAATCTTCAGGCCTCCAGATATTTTACATTCAATTAATTGCTATTACCATAGCAATTAATAATACTTCATAACAAAATATCCTAATTTATCAAAAATGATTTTCCAATGGGTCTTGAAAAAATCCCACGCAAACTAAAAATTTACAAAAAAGCTCATCCATCAACGCGACTAGAAAAAGCGTTCGCGAAGCGGTCTAATAATTATTGGAAATTGTATAAGTCAAAAACTGACAATCATTGGACATAACCTGTCGAATCAGTAAGTCGGACACGGTAGAGCAACTTTGAATAGAATTCAAACCAGCTAACACAGCCATCTCACAGTGTTAAAAGAGGGAAATGTTACAGAGAGAAATTCCCGATCCAAATATTCAAGGTGGGAATTTCTTTTAACTCCATGAAACAAACATAACAAAATTTAATTTTGGGATGTTGGTACTAGATGCGTTGTTTACTGACTTCTCTCGAGTGAGCGCATCTTTCTTCACACTTGCTTATCGTATGCAATTTTCAATTTTGAAAGAAAATGCAATTGAATGATTTAATAATTTCAATTGTAGTGATTTACTTGAACCGAATACAAATAAAAACAAATAACGTATAGGCCTATAATATTTTGATGTGCGCGAATAATAGGCCTAGGCCCTAGGCCTAGGCCTAGGCCTAGACTGTAAAGTGAAAGTGAAGTGTGAATTAGGGAGGGCCCTAGGCCCTAGGACAGCCCTAGGGCTAGGGCTAGCTAGGCCTACTAGGTAGGCTTACAGTCTTCTCCGAGCACCCTTGAAACCAACTGTAATAAGGTAGGGGCCTATGGCCTATTTTACTAGCCTAGGCCTACTAGGTTTTCACCTGTTTTAATGGCAACTCTTAGGCCTAGGCCTAGCCTAAGCCTACTAGGCCCTAGGTCCTAGGCCTAGGCCTAGGGCCTAGGCTAGGCCAAGCCTAGGAAGGCTAGGGCCTAGGCCTATGTGCCTACACCGTGGGGATAGACATTTTTTATTTTTTTGAATACTCTAGGCCGCCTATTTCTGAGCTGATCTAGGGCCTAGGCCGAAGCTCACCATAACCTCACTTGTTAAGGCTAGGCCCTAAGCTCCTAGGCCTAAATGCGGAAGGTTTCATTTTCTGTTGTTATATTTTGACAACATGTAGGCCTAAACACTAAACTGTGGTAAATCCTGTGTGGGTCACGGGTCACTGCAGAAAGTTGTTTCTAAATTATAAAACTTTATAAAAACTAGGCCTATCTAGGCCTAGCCTACCCTAGTCCTACTGGTACGAATTTTGAAGTTGATGAATGAAGAAATATTGATATAATAGGGAACCTAAGTTTTGAAGGCGGGAAGGAAATTGGTTCTCTCTGGTCTCAGCGCCCATAAGAATTAGCATGGTACGAAAATGTAACTCGCCGTATCTTTTGACTCGCGCAAAAGAAATCTAAACCAATAACATCACAAGATGCATAATTCTGTGAAGAATGGCATTCTACTTTGCTCGATGACGCTTCCTAAATTCAAACTATTATGAGTTAAATGGACCCATGTTTGCGCGCTGTCGCAAATGTACTCTGACTGAGCGGCAACCTAAGCGAGACGCAGCCACGTTGTGTGCAGCTGTGGCATCCTCGCATACCACGCGCCTGTCCATGGTTGCTAAATGTACTTCGCATTCAAGATTTTGTTGTCACATTAAAGGATATTTTATTAGTAATGTATAATCTAGTACAACCCAGTGACCTCACAGTAGCCACAAAGCAAGTCGGATACCAAATGTTATGCTGATGCCACGGACAAAATGTTTTTACGTGCTTTTTCATGAGCAGTTTGGAAGGTTTGGCAACAGTGTAAATGTAGAGTTCACTTCAACTCAAAACAAATGTCATTAATATTTGTGATAGAGCAGAGTTATGTATATCCACGCAAAGAGGAAAGATTATAGTTTCTTACAGTATGAACATAATTCCTGTCCGTGGTCGGGTTCTCGCGCTATCGCTTACGAAACATTTAGCACGGGTTAATCGCCTATACCTCGCTGACGGGAGAGAACCGGACAACGCCCACTTAGGTTCCCTATATTATTGAAACAACTTTTAGTGCGGGTGTGTTTATGTTAATGATTTGTTGGACTGTCCACTAGGTACACTAAACTTGTGGGTACTGTTTCGGTTAAGAATGGCCAACTTTTCACCAGCACTTCCACCGAGCCGTAGGCCTACACTCACTGTAAGCACAGATAATAGAGTACACCACGTAGTGTACTCTGTAATCTGTGCTGTAAGTAACCTTACAAAACCTTTAACGTCGCTATTTTAAACAAAAAAAAACTTCAAAACCTTTAACGTCGCTATTTTAAACAAAAAACCTTCAAAACCTTAAACACACACAACACAGTTTACAAGTGTTTAAAAGTTGGCCATTCTTAACCGAAATAGTGCCCACTTGTGTTAGGCGGAGGTTTATTGGCCGTGATTAGGCCTAGGCCTAGGCCTAGCCTAGTCGTACGGTCAGCCGTATTACAGTTAGCGTATTATTAGTGCAAAATTACCGTATTTGCTCGATTGCAAGCCGACCCCGACACCGAATGCAAGCCGACCCACCCTGATTAAAAGTTCATCTAACAAAAAAGTGTAGCATTTAAATACTCATAAGTTTGCTATCGATTCCAAGCCGAGGTGCCATTTTGAACTGCAAAAATGTGTCAAAAAACGTAGGCTTGCAATCGGGTAAATACGGGAGTCGTTCAAAGTCGGATAAAGGCGCGCCGTAATAAAAGTGTCGTCCTTCGTAGTCTTTTTTGCTGTTTTAGTACAAGGGTAAGCTTAATTGTGAAGAATCACTCAGCGGACCGGAACTACTTTGGATGGTAATTTAAATGATTGAGCGGCATTACTTAGCCCTACATGGTTTGTGGAGTGTTTTAAGTCGGCACACGTTCATTTGGATATGTGTTTAGGTCATTTGAAAGGTTTGTGTTGATTCTTGATTGACATGTTGTTGTTTACGTTGCGAATGTGTGTTTTGTATGTCGTCTGAAGCGACGGTGGGGTGGGGGAATGATGTTTTGTAGTGCTGGCAACTAAAGCCTTTCCCGGGCTAGATGTGCATTGAATTTCATTTTGGAATTCAATCAATTCATAGTATGTACCGGAAAGTCTAGTTGATCACTGGTTTAGGCTGAATTTGAGTTCGAAGATGGCGGCTTGTGGAGGTGATGGTGGTTTGTTTGTTACGTAAATAAATAAAATAAATAAATTTTATTTAGAGTCTGCCCACTCAGTTATATAACTGATTTTCAGTGGGGGACTTTAAATCAAAGCGACCAAGCCAACCCTGCAGGCCCCGACGCAATCGACGAGTGAGCGATAACCAACCAAAGATCGATATTTGTAATAGGAAATATAGCAATCAGTGGTATGGACAGTGCGAACACCCGCGAATCAACGCCAGAATCAACAAGGCCGATTCAGAACAACTCTGAAATTTATTATGTGCTTCGTAGCTAGTTGTCAGTGTCTGTTGTTTTGTGTTTTATTTTGTAATCACTTGTGTGCGCCTGTTTAAAAATGATTTAAAATTGCTCTGTTATGGTTCTTCTTCTGGTGGTTTTTCAACAGTAAAAGGACTAAAAACATAGCTGAGTTAAGGGATTCATGTGAGACAGCAGTGCAGAATGTCATAAGTAGGCCTAGATGGCTTCAGACTAAGGACAAGAATATGTCTAACTTTGATTGTTTTTCTGGATCTCAAGAGGGCTTTTGAAACGGTGAATGTCAATATAGGTTGCTGAATAAATTAAGAACGATGTTTGGAGTAGAGGGGTTGGCACTGGAATGGATTAAAGATTTTCTTTCTAACAGACGACAAGTCGACAAAAGATTACCGTATGTATGGAAACAGTGTTTCCGAGTATAAAAACTGTTTAAATGGAGTACCCAAGGGTCTATTCTGGGACCACTTTTGTTTATTATTTATATTAATGATGTAGATAAATGTTGTAAAGTGGCTCTCATTAATATGTATGCTGATGATATGGTATTGGCTATAGGCCTAATGGGTAAATGATATTATTGAAATGTTTAGATTAATGAATGAAGAATTATCAAGGATGACTAGGTGGCTAGGAATGAACATTTAAAAACTCAATGTGTCAAAATCAAAGGGTAGGCCTAGGCTATGTTAATAAGAATTAAAGGAGGTGGGTTATATGTAATAAACTAAAAGTAGGCCTTCTACTGCTACTGAGATGGTAAATAACTTAACTGCTGTAAATAATGACTATATTCCAATTAGGCCTAAGAGGGTAGAAATTAAAAACAAATACAGCACTAATAAATGGTTTGATAATGATGTTAGAACTGCCATTAAAACAAGAAATAAATTACCTGCTATAGGGATGTGGTGGGCAGTAAAGCTAGATCTAGTTATTTAGAAGAAGTGAATACTAATTAAAAAATATAAAGAAAAGAGGAATGAAGTAGTACAGTTAATAAGAACCAAAAAAAGAAATTACTTCGAGAATACGATATCTGAAAATGTAAAGAACCCTAAAAAAATGTGGCAAATACTAAAGTCTTTCTATAATGCAAATAAAGATGAACATACTAAACCATCAAGTATAATATTTGATAGCAAGATATGTACGGATAATCTAACTATTGCTATTAATTTCAATAAATATTTTTTAGAGAGTGTTAGTAAAATTACTAAAGCTTTACCACCATCCTCCAAAAAGGATACAAATACTCTGATTAGGCTAATAGAATAGACTCCATAGAAAATAAAATGGAAGAATTTAAAAGTGTAGGCCTAACTGAAGCCAAGGTTTTAAATATAATTAAAAAGATTAAATCACGATCATCTATTGAGGACGGTATAAATAACCAACTTTTTGGCTTGTAAAACCTTGCTAACACCGTTAACTAATATTATTATACTTCATTGAAAAATGGCAAATTTCCAAGTAACTTAAAATTAGCAACAATAGTTCCAGACTGAAGATAGCAAATACGGATGATGGACAATTTTACAGGCCCATAAATACGCTTCATTGATAAAGTTTAAACAAATCCAGGACTATGAAACTGACAACAAGATCATCACTGAAAATCAATCCGGTTTTCGTGGTAGGCCCTAAACATTCTTGTGAAACTGCAATACAATTTACTATAAATAAATGGAAAAATAATATGGAAAATAAAAAAATTACAATTGCAGTTTTCCTGGATTTGAAAAAAGCTTTTGAAACTGTTGATAGGCGCATCCTGATTGCAAAGTTAAAAAGATATGGATTCCGTGGACAAGTTTTAAGCTGGTTTACTTCATACTTATTAAACAGAACACAAAGAGTAAAATTCAATAATATAGTATCAGAACCACTACCATCTGAAACTGGAGTACCTCGAGGGTCAATCTTGGGGCCATTATTATTTATTATTTTTATGAACGATATCGTAAAAGTACTAAAAAACTGTCAAATACATATGTATGCTTACGATATCGTTATTAGCATTAGTGGCACAAATATTCATGAAATAACCAGGTTATTGAATGAAGACCTGAAACGAATAAATTTGTGGATAGTTGAAAACAGAATGAAAGTCAACCCATGCAAATCTCAAGCATTAATTTTGTGCTCAAAATATATGCAGCACCCCTCCAAAAATCCTGACTAAAATAAAAGTTAGGCCTATAACTTTCTAAGTTTTGAGGTATTAAAAAAAAAAGTTTCTATTTTTAACTTGGAAGCAATCAAAGTGATTAAAACAATGATTTTGCATTTTGGAATATTTTTGCAACTTTAATGGTAATCACAATTGAAGTAACGAAACAATATCCACTGTTTCTTGCAGTCAGCTGCAACACGTGAGGGGGCGGGGGGTCTTTTTATCGCATTGTGATTGTTAATTGTGCTTATGACTGAGTACACATGCCCTTCTCCACTTCCATATGCTCGAACCGGAATCCCCACCAAAAGAGTGGCCATGCTCGACACTCGACAGTGCTCGCGCTGAGAACTGATATGCTATGCTAGAGCTAGTCAAACGTCAAACTCACTTGAGTCATGCAGGAAGGCTCATGATTGTTGGACGCGATCGCGAACGTAATGATATGCATATTCGATGGTTGTAACATGGTCTATCTCGCACTTCCATATTTTTTTACGGTTTTCTAGTTTTTACTGTAAAAAATTGCATTATTTTGGTAACATGATGATCTATCTCGTTAGTGTTCCAATTCTCATGTTGGTAGTTTTCTAGTTTTTGCGGTACAAAAACTACAGTATTTCGGTATTGCATCCAGCCCCCTATTATTGTCTAAAACGCACTAAATGCACTCGTAAAAACGTGATTTTCAAAATTTTCGCCTGCGGCGCTAATGTTGGGGGGCTCCGCCCCCCAAACCCCCCGTGCTTGATCCCTTCTCCACGAAGTTGAGCACCCCTCGGAATTTTCAAAATCCGGCGCCCCTGAAATTGATAGTGTAGGAATCAAGGTTGTTACCCAAGTCAAGTATCTGGGAGTAATACTTGATCCAGAACTAAATTTTAAAAGCCATGGTACCGTAGTTACATTCTAAGGAAGTTTTCGAGCAAAGTAGGATTTTTTAGAAGAATTAGCAGGTGCCTCAGCATAGATTCAAAAATTAAATTATATCAATCAATTGTTGCCCCACATATTGACTACTGTAGCAGTAGGTATCCTATTTCTTTTAAATAAAAATGAAATAGAGGCACTGCAAAAACAACAAAACAAAGCTGTAAGATACATCCTGCAGGTGAATAGATACACACCAATAAGTGATATGTACAAAGCAATATCTTGGTTAAAAATAAGAGACAGGATATTGTTAAATACATTAACATTTATATTTAGGATGCATAAAGGTCTGGTACCAGATTATTTGGCTAATAATATCCGGAAATGTGATTTTCCTCATGTACAATACCAGATCAAAAATAAAACAAGCAACTAACATTAAGAGAACGTCTACTAAATATGGTGATAACTCGATTTTCGGAAAAGGTATTCGAATTTTTAATAGAATTCCATTGAAAATAAGAGATGATTCTTCTGTCCATAGTTTTAGAAGGCTATGCTGTAAATTAATTAAGGACAAAGCTAGCCTAATGCCTCTTCCTCATGAGAATAGGGGATTCTGGGATAATTAGACCCAAGTTGTGAGTGTACACTTCAAATTCCGGTTTGAAAATACAGAATATACTAACAACATAAAGTATTATGTACAAATGACACTATGTTTTGTGCCCAGGGATTTAATACAGATTGAATTGCCTTATATCCCACTAGTTCCTATGAATATTTATTAGGTATGAACTTGTCGGATAAATGGGTACACAGTGTAGTGTACATCCATTGTAGAATATTTTTAAGGTTATGTTTAGATATCCGTAATAAAATGTATTGCAATATTGTATAGTAATATTTGGTATGTTTGTTTATAGGATATTCATGTGTAGTGTGTACATTATATATATAGTTTTTGATTTGTTCATGTACATTTACTGTAACATTCACTGTAACCATTGTATGCTCTGTAATTGTTTTAATATGTGTTCCATGTATTGTATTGTAATAGTAGGCCTACTACTAAATTAGCTAATGTGCTATAAATTCTTCTAAAATACTTCTACTAGGCCCTACTTCCTAGTTAGACCTAATTGGATGAGCGAAGCGAAGACTTCAATTTCACCGACTTGGGTCGGTGTCATGTTTCTAGCTATTAAAAAAATACTACAATTTGCATCTGTTCTAACTTTGTCAATAAGCAAGATATCAAGATGAATTCTTTTGCTACTTAATTATACTACAAATACCTATGTTCCTATTTGCCCCATGTATTTTTAATGCACCTACCTTGCTTCTTATAATGCTTGTTCCTTATTGCCCCAAAATGTTGGGGTAATAAGGAACAATATGCGCATGTAGAAAAAAAAAATCATTGCATCTAAAATAACACATGAATGCAAAATATTTAATTTTATTAAGAAAGCCAATGTTTCAATGTATCTGATACCACTAAAACATTTATAATATGTTTTTCTAGTTATATGTAAATTGAGATCATAGGTCAACTTACACAAATTTGTTCCTAATTACCCTACCCCAATCTCCCCTAGTTAATTTGGGAGAAAAAAAAGTTTTCAAAAACAACCCCACGAACGTGACGCACTTGGCACAAATATAATTATATAGAAAATAAAAAAGATTAGTTAGGTTGAAGAATGTCAGTATAGACGAAAGTTATTTTTATGAGCATATGGCTATTTTGATGCTAAATAATTGATTATGTAAAGAGTAAACTTTGCCACCAAATGTTTTGGAAGCGAGATTCTGCGAGGCTGAAAGCTGTTGTGAGCTGTGTGTTGTTTGAATTGTGTATTGCACCTACCACTTTTGAAAAACAGCAATTCACATGCGTTTTGTTGAGCTCTATAGGAATCCGATTCGCAGACCTTCCCAAAAATCACTCAAAGAAAAAATAATTATATAGATAAGTTATTATGGTATTAAAACTACCGGTACTCGTAAAACACTAATAACCTATGTACACATTTTGTGCTATAATATGACATAATAATATGTAGCATAGTACTTTAGAATACAACAAATAACAATGTAAAATGGGTCTCGGTCCGAGTCCCATGTGATTTGAAAGGATCGACAATGCCCTTTGAATATAATATAATATCCTCCTCGAGTTGAACTGTACGGGTACCTTCACAGTTTCTCGCTCCTGTCCTGGGTAATAAGAAAGCGAATCAGCGGCTACTATCTAACCAAATAGTGAGCACTCTTGCAACCTGACAATTCATTGATAAGACGTTCTGACCACACCTCAAACCAAAGCGGAAATAAACCAAATTTGAAGTGCAGGTTGGATTTAATTAACAAGACAAAACGTATTTTTGCGATTGCCTTCCCCCACCCCCCACCACTTTTTCTCCGTCATAATTAAAATGCTCCCCTATGACAAACTATTGAAATCATTATTATTTTAGTCATCAATATTATAATATTATATAATCATTTTGTTCACCTTGAGTTTTAGGCCTATATAATTATATAATAATTATGATATTGTTGTTATCGTATTAATCAGGCGAAACAATCTACAATGATTGCGTTTGTTTTACTGAGTCCTGAAAATAAATTGAATTCGAAATTAGTTCACCAAATGTTTATAAATCCTTCATGCGGGTGTGGCAATCAGAATTCATGATACCTTCTTCAAAACCTTTCGAGAATAATCCAACCGAAAAACCGCCTCATTCTTCATAAACCCTGTCTGTAAACCTTCCTGACTCAGCTAAAAAGACTGAGACGATGAATGTAAGAGAGAGAAGGAGCAACACTGAAGGAGTTGTTGAGGTTCTCGTGAGATAGAGCCACAGTAGACCGTAATTTTTCTGAGTTGCTGGATTATGCAACGTTGTACAGCAGCAATTACTGAGGCTTAACGAACACCTTCACATAATAATGTTCATAACCGAAATAACAAGCATGAATTGTTTTACATTACTATCTTTTTATTTTTTCTCTCCGTTGCTTCCTTCTCCTACAAGATGGTTGCAAAATGAGACCGGCAACTATAATATAGTCATTATTTGTCACTGTATTGCTATAATTTTTCAAAACCATTTTTATTAATCAAAGAGATCGAAAGGTAAATAAAATATTCCTCTAAAAAATGAATGTTTTCCCGTGGTTGAAACTATCATAGTATTTGCTACAGAATAGCTGCTAGCTACCTCTGTTTCGCGCACGAAACCCGTCCTGGATACTGCCTCTTAAGTTACTCCCCAACTCTGCAAAACAGACAAATTAGGCACCTGGCAGAGGAGTTAAAAAAGCAATTTTTATAATTTTTCAATCCATTTTTAATTCAGAAGGAATGATTGCACCCCAACCAAAATTGGCATTGGTTGTCAGGCACCTAAATAGCTCTGATTATGAGTTGACGTATTTAAAGTTCATTTCACGTTTCATGGCGGCTGGGAAACACCCTGAAAACGCAAATATCTGTTTTTTTCAAGGTACCCGAGAACCCTATAGCGGGCACCTAGGTAATAGGTTTTGCAAAATAAAATCTTCCTGTAGACAACCTCAATGTCCACTACTTATGGGGTGGAAATTTGGTGGAAATAACATATCCAAGGGCTATATTATGGCCTTTGGGGCTTAATCTGAGATTTTACCAAATATATTTAAGGAAATCCATGAATAAAATCTTCAGTACCTAGGTAAGAATTTTCAAGTGTGGGTTTTGATCCAGGTACGTCCCAAAATATAGTCTCCATGCGTAGTACATGAGAAACCTCAATTGGTGAATTATATTATTACGTAACATGATTTGAGTGCACCTAAACGTAAGAAAACAGATTTTTGACTACATACTCGTAGGCCTAGGTACATTGTCCTACAGATTGTAATAATAACCTTTTTCTGCCATGATTGACATACCTTATCAAGTGTGGCCTATTTACTAATTATTTTCAACAATGAGACAATCATCAAACATTATTGTGCCAATAGAATAATGTTTACCAAATTATATTGAAAAAATACAAAATTTGACCTTCATTGACCTCTGCTGGCCACAAAATTAATTTTAATCAAATAAAATATTTTTTATTCAAAAGACCCTTAAATTAAGCTTTGATTAGATACCATAGTTACTAGGTTTCAAAAATAGTATTTTTTTACATTCCATTTTTTCCATTTTCATTTAGGGGATGATTAGACCCATCCACTCTATGGGGATTTAAGAGGATGGGATAGTAGCAAAATTAAAACCACGCAAAAATATGTTTTTTCGTGATATCTCGAGAACGACGCAAAATATCTAAAAACTGATTCTAGACCGAATTGTGGTTTTGTTCCGAGCTATATAATGCAAGAAAAAATATTATAATGTGATGGTAATTAAGTTTTTAATTAGAAATTTAATTAATTAAATGCATATTTTAGATATAAACCGCACCAATTATTATATCTGAATATTTTTTCTTGCATTATATATAGTTCTAACAAAACCACAATTCGGTCTAGAATCCGTTTTTAGATATTTTGCATCGTTCTCGAGATATCACGAAAAAACTGTAATTTCGCGTAGTTTTAATTTCGCGAGTATCCCATCCTCTTAAGGGGATTCTTTATGGGTGATTAAGTTTTTTTTCTGAATCCAATGATACCAAGTTCACTTCAGTTGCAATTTGTCCTAGGTCAACTTGGATAGACCCCGGACAATGAGTGAAGACATTAGCCTATAGCAGAATCGTTAGGCCTGGGCTTATAGTTGGGCATTTATTTATTTATTTATTTATTTACTTATTTATGTATTTAGAGAAGCCTTCCACATTGTTTACTCATATGCACATCTCAAGTAGTCCAATAGCTAATTCCTGTAGGGCCAATATTAACAAAATGGGCTCAACCCACTTAACATCTCAAATCTGACTTGACCACGAGTTAGTATGCACCTTTTGAAATATCTCTAGGGAGAATGTCAGTTCAAATTGTGGTAGCAGTTTTTTTTTAGCAGCCATTTTGTTTTTGGATGTGCAATCATTGAAAGGCCTAGTCTGTACCATGGTGGTAGGTATATCTTTAGGCAATTTCACTTGTGTATCCAACAATGCTATTTTTGTGGTCGCTTAATGCACACAGTTCAGAGACGCCATCAGGATCGCGACGTGACAGAGTACCATCAGAGTCGATAAAGAAGTTTCGGGGATACTTCTTTATCGACTGGTAGGCCTACCATTTCCTTTTTCGTAAAGATGGCGGTGTGTATACACTTCATTGAAGGCCATGCATTGTGCATTCAGATCGGTAGCGGAACGTTCGAGTTTTCGAATCCGAGCCATCTTACTGGTCCCCAAGGCCGCCATCTTTTTTAAGTTCTACGTCACGAGACTACCACCTGACACGTCGCGCATTCTGTCGGCAACCGTCTGCACTGCGTGCATTAAGCGACCACAAAATTCACAGCAGTGAAATCACCTAAAGATATATACCACCATGGTCTGCACTATCTTAAAATGCACATAGCTCAAGACACAGACGACCCATATTATTTTTTCTTATACCAAAATGTAGATAACTGTATGTTCTAACTATTGTTTACAACCAATTTCTTATAGTCGTGTGATTTAATTGATAAAAAATGCAGACAAGGCAAAAATAGTGTACCCTACATAATTATACTAAGATGTGATCCGCCTAACTAATACTCTGTTAACGCACGAACTGGGGGCGGAAAACGAGATTTTCCACAGAAGACGTTTTCTCCGCCAAGGAGCAAACGCATTCATTTTGGACACTCCTCCACGAGAAAGGATCAAAGTTTCCGAAAAAAAATACCCGCGACCCGACAAAAATTTGGTTCCGGGTCATAAAGCCAAAAATCACGAAAAACGTTGTTTTTGCGCGATTTTTTCTCCCGGTTGCCGCGCCCAAACTATGCTCCGCACCCAAACGTCGACGATACTGACGCGTTCGAAAAAATTACGGGTACAAGCAGCGCTAAGGGTTCCAGGTCAACTATCATACTTTGGCCGGGGTGACGAAACATTTTGGATTTAAACTGAGAAAATTTTATGTAAAAAAAGATATTACTTGGAGCATTCTCGAATCCTTTGTTGTTTTTACGAGTAAACATTAACAAAAACTGGCGACCAGGGGAAAAAATTTTTTGAAAAAAAGTTTCATTCTCTCTTTATGTGACATTGTTGGATTTTCCGGTTCCAAATTTTTGGAAATTTTTGGGTTTACGGTAGAGCTCCAAAATTGGCCAATTAGCAATAACTAAAGCCAATGAATTGGGTCTAGGTGCCCGTTAGGGCGCCGTAGCCAAGCCGCGGTGCGCTACACACTCGGACGCCTTATACAGCAAGCAGAGTTGGGTGATTTCGAGGTGTCACCCAACCGTCATGAAACGTGATGTGATCTTAAAAACTATCAAAATCAAGGAGATTTGGGTACCTGACAACACATGCCAAATTTGGTTGGTGTACGAGCATTCCTTCTTGGTGAAAAAATTACTTGAAACATGCTCAAAATTACATTAAGGATGTTAGTTACTACTACTACCACTACTACTACTACTGCCTACTGACTACTGTCTAATTCATCAGTTTCAATTGCCCAGTGATTCTGACCAAACGGGTGAGGCTACAACGTTCATATTTTACATGGACATTAAGGTAATAGTGATGTAGTTTCTTTTGAAAGAAAAACTTGAAAAAGTTTACTGGAAGGCTTCCAAATAAAGGTTTTAATAAAAGCCTTATACAGGCATACAATCAACAAGTAACTATAGTTACTTGACAATGATCGCCTGCATTGCTTACAACAAGCAAGTCTTTGGACCACTAGATATTTTACATTCTATTTTTAATTGGTAATACCATAGAAATTAATCAATTTTGATAAAATTATTATATTTTAACCAATAATAATTTTGCAATGGAACTTGAAAAAGTAATGAGATCCCACACATAACAAAATCTTATAAAAATACAGCCAAACCTTACACACTCAAAAGAAATGAGATCTACAAAAAGGGCCAAGCTCATCTACCCTTCCACATTTGCGCATTCTTAATTCATAAACGTACAGTGTCCCGTAACAACATCTTTGAAAAGCCTGGCAAAATAGAATTTGTATGACGATTACGTTTAAATTAATTAGAAAAAAAAATTGGATGAACTATAGTTGTAAATTCTATTTTGCCAAGCTTTTCAAAGATGTTGTTACGGGACACTGTACGTTTATGAATTAAGAATGAGCAAATGTGGAAGGGTAGATGAGCTTGGCCCTTTTTTTTAGATCTCATTTCTTTTGAGTGTGTAAGATTTGACTGTATTTTTACAAGATATTGTTATGTTAGGCCCTAACAAGTTTAAAAAAAATTGTCCCTACATCTTTTTCCGAATGCGCGAAAAAAATTCCCAAAATGAGAAAATTTTGAAAATTCTGCAGTGCTATTACAAAAAAAAAAAAAAAAAACTCGGCTTCCCTTGGTCCGATTTTGGCAAACCAAGGCACATTATAGTCCGTGGAACAAGCATAAAACATTTCAAATCCGGAAACCAGCACCAAAATTTAGGAGCTTGTAAAAAACATATTTTAGAATGTTATTTTCACGGGGGACACGCATGTAGCAAATAAGTCACCTGTCATGGCGTCCTCAAGATGGCCGCCAAAATAATTCTTAAATTGGCTGTAACTCAAGAAGTAATCATCGGATTTGGATAAACCAGGTATTGTTTTAATGGGTTTTTAATGCTCTACAAAAAATGTCATCAGAAATTTTTCCGTAAATACAATAGTTTTAATTATATTTATAAATTATTACAATGTATTGCAATTATTCCACTTTTTTTTAACACTGAATGGACTATACTAAAATAACGCCAATAAATCCAAAATTTTAAGTCCCAAAACGAAATTCCTGTAACTTATTGATTAATTAATTAATGAAATTAAGCATCAATTAAATCCCAATTAAAAGTTTCTTGTTCACGTACCAAAGTCACCTAGTGTATCACACAAGAACAACGTTGTGGGCACAACGAACCAAAAAATATTGGTTCCAAAAATTAATTCCATTCACTTTCCTATTAATTTAATTAATTCAATTAATTCAAAATAATGACAATAATCTCAATTCATAGTGGAAAATTAACACAATGTGGTCGACATTGGTATCATTTTAAAGCTAGTTTTAAGACGAATAAATGTAATGAAAAAAATAATTAATTAAATTAATTAATCACAGAATTAGTTACATTTTAGTTAATTTATCCCACTTTTGACACATGTATTGTTATGTTTACCTAAAACTCGATCGATCGTCATAAAATTATACTACTTTACTAACATAATGCCAATGAATCCAAAATGTCATGTCACGAAACAAAATTCCTATAACTTACCGATTAATTAAGTAATAAAGTGAAGAGTATATATATATATGAATATTAGGTTTTCAAGCATAAGCCCGCTTTAAGGACATAGTTATTGATTCATAGCAGTTGTCGAAAAAGTTTGCCCCGACTGGTCATAGCAGTTGTCGAAAAGTTTGCCCCGACTGGGGTTCGAACCCCAGTCGGGGCAAACTTTTTCGACAACTGCTATGAATCAATAATATATATATATATATATATATATATATATATATGATAAAAACAAGGATCTTGGGAAATAAGATGAACCAGGGCAGAACCTGGGCGTCCACCGACGTTTCGTCTGTACTACGTCAGACATTTTCAAGGTTGACTGTGACTCTACGGAGGTTGGAGTCACAGTGGTTGGCAAGCACGCAGCGCCCGCCTTATATAGCCTCGGCTGAAGGTGCGGGGCGGCGAGGTTATATAGAAAATAGGTGCGGGGCGGCGAGGTCATATCGTGAAAAGATGCGGGGTGGCGATATCATATCGAAAAAATATACGGATGGTGGCAATTGAGAAACAAAATAGCACAGCTTACTGTAGTGAAACCTTTTTTGTCCGGCTTCTTGTCATAGGGCCTGATTGGTTGTTTTTTGAAATGTTATTCGTGCTTAGAATTATGGAATCTGAAATTTGCACCACCTCTGAGGGATTTGGCTGAATAGGTCTACGGACTACATTTCGAGGCAAAGAGGGAGGCTCTGGCTATCATCTCTTTTGTTCATGTTATTCGGCCGTTTCTCAATTTCCACAGATTCACGGATAATACGTGGCTTGAGCTGTTGTACAGGGCAAATAGTTTTTGTTTTGTCAAAATCTATCACATGTGAGTAAGCTTTAGCATGTTGAGCCAGGGCTGATTTCTTGTCACCTGCTTTCACAGCATTAGAGTGTTCATTTATCCTCACTGCTATGCGTCTGCCTGTTTGGCCTATGTACGTTTGATCGCAGTCGCCACAGGGAACCTCATAAACCCCTCTTTCTTCCAGATGAACAGAGTCCTTTGCACTTCTCAAAAAGAAGCTGATTTTTCTGTCAGTGGAGAAAATGGTTTCGATGTTCTTACGATTGAGGATTCTACCTATGACGTCTGTGGTACCCTTGACATATGGAAGAAAAGCTTTTGACCGTGGTTTCTCCTTGTCCTCAGTATCATCCTCAGATTTCTTCAGTTCACGTTTAAACGCTCTGGTTATGTCTCGGTCCAAGTAACCATTGAGTGATAGAGCTTCACGGAGCTTGTCAAATTCCTCTCTTGAGTGAGATTTGTCAGTAAGGTTCCTGGACCGGGTGACTAGAGTGTTAACCACTGAAATTAACTGTGAACGACGGTGGTGGGAAGCAGCATTCAGATACCGGTTGGTGTGGGTGGGTTTTCTATAGACTGTGTGTCCCAAACTGCCATCAACATTCTTTATTACCGGTATCAAGACATCGAGAAAAGCAAGCGAGTCGTTGGATTCTACTTCCATGGTGAACTGAATATTTGAATGGATACCATTTAGATAGTCAAGAAAATCATTCAACTTGTCCACACCATGGGGCCAAATGGCATAGACGTCGTCCACATATCGTATCCAAGAAGACGGTTTGTTAGGAGCTGCAGCTAGGGCCTTATTCTCAAAATCTATCATGAATAAGTTGGCAATAGCTGGTGATAGCGGCGAGCCCATTGGAGATCCCTCCACTTGCTTATAAAACTTGTTTTCATAAATAAAGTATGTAGAAGACATGCAATGCCTTGCTAACTTCATGATGTCCTTCGGTATGCCATAGCTTTCTTCAATAGTAACAAGGGCCTCCTTCACAGGTATTTTGGTAAATAGGGAAACCACATCAAAACTAACCAATATGTCCCCAGGGCGAACCTTCCATTCTTTGATCAGCTGGATCAGGTGAGAGGAGTTTTTCACATAGGACGCAGCATCCTCCGAGTAAGGTTGGAACCTCTTAGCGACATATCTGGCCAGAGCTTGTGTGGGTGACCCTACTGCGCTCACTATGGGTCGCAAGGGGGCTCCGGGTTTGTGGATTTTGGGCAACCTATACAGTTTTGGAATACGAGAGGACTTCTCCCTAGGAATGAGAAATTTCTGTGCTTCAGGGTCCCTGAAGCACAGAAATTTCTCATTCCTAGGGAGAAGTCCTCTCGTATTTAGGGCTGTGAACGGGTACCCGGGCACCCGGGTACCCGCCCGTTGATAATAGCCCGGGTAATGAAATGAGTCGTCGGGTGGGTACTCGTTTGACCGTTTTTCGTCTCAAATTCCGCTCAATTAACGCCGCCGCCGGTCAGGCTTGCACTCGTCGGCGCGCAGCGGTGGCAGTAAGACGAGCTCCAGTGAGTGACGTCACCAACACGCTGCGCGCGCACCCCTATTCATCGTAATCGCCGATAAGTGACTGGCGGAGATATTTATGCATTCCGGCGACATCAGTTCCTAATGAATATGCATTTTCAACAGCTGGACATTAGAAACGAGCATCTCTGGCGCCCGAGACCGTCGACATGTTCACGTTTATGAGAACGTGCGTGTTGCTAGATCATTTTAATGATCAAGCACAAATGTTATTATAGGGCTAGGCATGTGCCATCATTCAGTAAGTGATGATACATGTAAATGTTGATACAAACATTAGTGTCATATTTTTATTATTTGTGTTAAAAATAGTTCAGAACTTCCAAAAAGAATAAAAATTTGTATCAAAAGACTGGGGTTACTAGTTTAAGGATTATCAGGGTTGTTAAAGTAGCTACAAAAATAGATAACGATTTTTACGATTTCACACTCGCGCGGGACCCGGCACCTCCACCAAAATCATTAATTAATAATGCTCGCTCACCCCTAGAAAAAATGTCTTCTTGGAAGTGAAAGAACTATTTCATCGTTATTACTTTTAGTATTTATCAAAGATGCGTATTTTTTTAAGTAAAACACTATCCTTTCGTACATGGTACCCTATAGTTAACAAAATACCGAGACACTTTCTTTCTCCCCAAAATTGCAAACCGGTACAAATACACCATTTTAATGAGTCTCTCGGGACTCCGGTACGTGTTCTTAAAACGGTTTGACCGGTACGTCTGGTCACCTTAGATATAAAACACTTTAAACTTGAAATCACAGTTCATGGAGCACCGCACCATACATGTAAATTCAAAATGGCAGCTATACCTTTACTTCCACTTCCTGTTTGGATTTACCTGCCACCTGGTGGGTTTTTATTGCAACTTAAAGGCATGGTCATGTGCTGTCAATTTATCCCACATTGTTAGAAGTCATCTGATTTATGTTATTATAATGCTGCATGTATTATAACATGTACAATTTGTGTTTATTCTGTTGTGTTGTGTCAAATGCATTAAGTTTACACATGGCCTATGACAAGTTTAGTCATGTTTAGTCAGATGACAAAAAATTGTTAATATATGCCTAATGCAGACTTTTGTATAGACCTTTATATGTATATATTTATATCTAATTTCTTATCTTATTGTGTTATTTAATTAATTTTAGATTCTTTCCATAAACCCTACTAAAACAGGTACAGCACCGTGCCTATGGGTATTTAAAAAAATATACCATGTATATACATGTACATTTTATGTGGAAATAAAGCAATTATTATGGGTGACCAACATTTGCATGCTTTAAAAGTCACTTAATATTTATTTGTTTGACATAATAACTTATTTAAAGTAGGCCTAACAAGTATATTATTTCAAATTTATTTAGGTATATAATTATTATATTTACACATGATATCATTATCAAAATTATAAAAGAACTTGGAGAAATGCTACTGGGGACAGGCATGGAGCTGATGTTCAAGTCTTTAACTATCAGTTTTTGTCATTATAAAATTATATATTCATATGTTCTATTATTTGGTCAAATAATACATTAGGGCCTATTATTGGTTTTAAGGAGTGAAAATAAAAATAAAAATAATAATTTCGGAGCATAATATTAGCCGAGGACACAGTTTGTCCCTAATCTGGAGAACGACCCAAATAAGCTTTGATTACATAGGCCTACCATGGTTGCTAGGTTTCAAAAATAAGTTTTTTTTTTAAATTCCATTTTATTACATTTTCATTTAGGGGATGATTAGACCATCTGCCCCATGGGGATTTTAGGGGATTTTTATGGGTTATTTAGTTTTTTTTCTGAATCCAATGATACCAAATTTGCTTAACTGTTGCACTTTGTCCTAGGTTCAGCCTCAAATCTGTGGATAGACCCTGGACTATCAGTGGCGGACCTAGCCCTGATTCATGGGGGAAGGGGGAGACGGTTAAATAAAAAATCATTTATGATACTTTATTCAATGGCTTCAGAAGGGCTTTGTTAGTGTCTCCAGCAAGTGTACCACCCATTTAAAGCAAGATCTTATTGACTTCGATAAAAATGTATTTACTTAATATTTGCCTACAATGTTATATAAATATGTGCTGTCGCCTGTCATATTATGGATTCATGAATAAGCCTACTAGATTAAGAGTAGGCCTACCGGTACCTATATGCTACTAGCAACTACGTCACAAATCGAGAAGAATGAGGAGTATTCTCCGCTTAGAGCCCAACTGATGGACAAGCAACCATCGTTTCGCAAGTGGACGCCTGCTGAACGTCGCTCAACTTATCACGCTCCAACTTTTACCCTATTCATTATTGGGAAAAAACTTAAGAGGAATAATATTTAGCAAATATATCATTTATTCTAATAGCGGTTATTTTGAATTTTTAGGCAGACTTTAACGTGTTATATCGATGTACGTATTGAAATAACATTTAAGACTTTTACTTGTTTTTTATGAAATTAAATAAAACAACTTCAATTTACAAAAACCTAGTGATCGGATTTTGACAAGACCTCTTTCAAAAAATTCATCGGACTGTTTAGACAAGAAATAAATAAACTTTCTAGATAGAAAGTGCACAGAACGAAAATTTATAGCATAGGGTAATATGCATGGTATGCGTTTTCATCTAAAATACGCGCTTTTGACATACGGATGAGCCGTGAAAAACTGCACACTATGCTGTGAAATTTCATTCAGGGCTTTTTCTATTGAGAAAGTTAACTTATTTCTTGTCTTATTGGTTGGATGCATATTTAGAGAGAATTCTTGTTGAAATCCGATCAGTAGTTTTTTATCAATTGAAGTAGAGAAGACTTGAAGTTGTTAATAATTTTGTCATTTATAATAGTCGTTCCGATAGGTAAAATTATTCGCTCAAACGGGGTGGCAAAGGTTCACGCATACCATTCGATTCCCAACACCCACAGCTATCATTTTAAGCTTGATTAACTCAACATTTCGTTCGCCTTCATAGCGTCGCGACGCTATGAACACGACCGACGCTCAATTTTTTCGTCCGCGCAGTGACAACTTAAATATTAAATTTCTTTGTTATAAATGCACTTACAGACATCATCTTTATGTCCATGTTTTCACCATTAATCACGTTTTAATATAGTGTACTTGTTATACGTCCAAATACATAAATATAGTCTGTTTCATGATCAAATAGACCTCAAGATGCGATTTTTTAAGAATACGCACTGCTTTCGTTTGATGGCAAAGGTAGAGTTTTTTCAAAAATGATTATTCAAATGCTCAATGTAATAGTTAATGATGTTGGCAACAAAATGGCTATCTTGAATTTGGCCATAAATATTACAGATACACTGTAAATAATAAAATACCTAAAGCTGCGCGCGGCACCCGAGTCTGGAAAAACGTACTATATCACTGTAAATTTCCTTCTAATTAAAGTTAATTCATTATTTTTCACTCTTGAACGCAAATAAAGCAAATCAGGATTAGGATAAAAATGTAATTCAAACAAAAAAGTACAGTCAGTTTCCAAAAATGGGTCCCTGCTATATATTTTTAAGAAAATGAACGTTTGCAAAGACAATTGTCCAGTGGATATGTTTTTAGTTGTATATTAGATATAAAATAATCCCCTATCTGGGATAAAACATAACATGATATACTTTTTTGGCGATTATGGCTATGCAACTAGTTGAATTCCTGAAAAAAAATGTGTCAAAACGGGTGACACTCAATATTTTATTTCACACTTTCCCACTTCAATGCCGAATTACTTACTTTAAGCATAGCGTTTAAGCGTTTAAAATATTATTCTGAGAGTATCTTACCCAAGCAAAAGCATTGTTACAGGGAAATATAAAGAATATGTAGGTATAGACTGTTCCAAAAAGTGGGTCCCTAAATGTATAATTAGTAAATAAATTAATATTTATATATAAAATTGTATACATTGTGCATTTGTCATTACAACAATTACACCATGTCCATGTACATTGTTTAGCCATTAATATACCATTACATTAAGACACAATATAATAGTAGACATAAAGGCAATATAACTGTAAAATAAAAAATAGAAACCCTCCAAACAGTAATTGCAGATTGCTGCATGCAGCTTTCAGGTTCGAGTGCATAATGCCAAATCATACCGTTATTTATCATTTTTATGAATATTTAGTAATTATTGTTGCTACAAAAAGAAATGACGCAAACGTAATTATTTATAAGATTAATAATAAATAAAGAAGTCCAGTCTGTTCACAATATGTGTTGTCAGAGAACTCATTTTGCTTCAAACATTGTTATATAATGTCTATCTCTAGTCAAAATCCCTGCAGTAGCCTATAGCATAGACATTTTTTAAGAAAAGGATGCATATTTCGATTCGTGAAATGTATAATATAAAATTAAAAAAATATATTTTCAATCACGTCTGAGTCGATGTTTTCTTCGTTCTCATCCTCTCTTGTACTGACATCAGAATTTGTACAAGTCTGTATTTTGCACATGTCGGTACGACGAAGATAATTACGCAATCAATAACATGACTATGGAAGACATTGGCGTGAACAATTGCATACTAAGAGTTACAGCACATCAGTTGGAGCTGGTTCAATGCTCAACCATATCTCAAGAACCGGCGTAGCTTCTGAAATCGTTGATATCTTCCATCCATGCAACTCTGGAGGAGGTATTTTTGTTTTTGAAAAGGATTCCATGGCTCATTTCCCTATATCAGACTGAGTGTTTGCACGGTTGATGTATATATGAAGTGCGTCCTTACAAGGTGGGAGAAAAGTATGTTCTATAGTGCCCCTTTTCGTGCAGAACAACGAATAGCGCAAATCGTTTTATTTGTTATGCTATCTCCTCCATAAATATTACACACAAACTCTTTTACACCATCCATTGTTTCTATTCTACAATTCTTCGAAAATTGTGGAACTGAATGTTATCTGTACACTAGACTGTATTGACAACGTACCAGATCCTTTATCGTAGCAAGAAGAAGCTTATACTAGAATTATACTTCATGCTAATCACGCGACAGGAGCGGGATATGAAGACTTTGTTATTATTTGTGACGAAACGGATGTCGCCATATTATCCTCTTCCATCATTTGCCATCAATCAACCAAAAGGTTAACTACACTGATGTTCACTGATGTCCAAGGAGCATTGTGGCAGAACCTATGACATGTGCCATGTTAGTTTTGTGCCTCAGCAAGGCTCTTCGAGGCACGAGATTTCTTCATGGATTTTAAGTGTTTTAGCAAAATGTTTGTTAGTGTCGACGCCGTTTCTTCTTGATGAATGTAATTATGACGACGATAAAAAATAATTAATAAATACATAAATAAAATATAATGTACAAATAAAAATAAACATTGTTTGTAATTTGTCTGCAATTAAAAACTAACCTTGTAGCCTATTTTTGTTCAAGAAATCTCTTATCTTACAAACGGGCACTCTTCAAAGGCGAAAATTTGGAAGACATGAAAATCTTACATAGTACGCGCGCTATGGGGCAGAAACATGCAACACACTTCTCGGGATGCACGCATTATCTTGATGTTATACATGTTAGCGCTTTTGAAGGAAAAGGAAAGATAGCTGCAGCAAAAATAATACTCGGACAAACTTTTGATGTGAATCCCGAAACAATGGATGGTGTAGAAGAGTTTGTGTATAAACTTTGTGAATGAGAAAGCATAACAAAAGTAAACTATTAGCGCTATTCGTTGTTCTGCACGAAAAGGGGAACCATAGAATCTACCTTTGTCCCTCCTTGTAAAGACGCACTTCATAAACACATCAAACGTGCAAACTATCAGTCAGATATATGGAAAAGAGCCTTGGAATCCTTTCCAGGAATAAATCCTCCAGAGTTACATGATGGAAGATATCAACCATTTCTGAAGCCTCGCCGGTTCAATTTCACTAGAGATAGCCATGATATAAAACAATGTTTGAAGCAAAATGAGTTCTCTGCAAACGAATACTGTGAACAAACTGTACTTCTTTATTTATTAATTATCTTAAAAAATTACGTTTTGCGTAATTTCTTATTGTGAAACAATAATCACTAAATTAATTAATTAATATCGAGCCTAATTTCCAACTAAGTCGGGTAGGGAGTGGGACGTTCCCACCACATTCTTGGCTCCCCGGGCTTATCCATGGGCTAGCCATGCCTGGCGCTTCTTCCACATAATTTATTCTTCCTCTGCATCATCTTTCTTCCTCGTCACTGTCTTCTTCCTCAGGGACCTCCACCAGTTTTTGCCATATTTTTTCGTTCTTTCCGTTCATTTTCCTGGTTAATCCTTTCCCAAGCTGCATTTCTCCTTTTGAAATCCATTGCTATAATGTCTTCCCATCTCAGTCTGGGCCTCCCTCTTTTTCTCTGTTAGTTTCCTGCGTCTTGTTCATATTGCATCTTCGGAATCCTGTTGTTTTGCATGCTCTTCATGTGTCCAAACCACCTCAGCCTTTCTTTCCCTAGCTTAAAGTTTAAACTCTCTACTCTTCGTTCTTTCCTAATCTTCGTGCTCCTTATCTTATCAATCTTCGTAACTCCCGTTAAACTCCTTAAAAATTGCAATTCCGCAGCTTCAATTTGTTTTTCTTCTTTACCCCCAACTGGCCATGTCACTGCACCATATGTGAGTACCGGTACAAAATATGCTTTGTATATTAAAAGTTTAAAAAATATTTTTAATAAACGGAAAGTAACGGTACGATTTATCATTATGCACTCGAGCCTTGAAGCTGCAAGCAGCAATCTGCATTTACTGTTTGGAGGGTTTCTATTTTTTTATTTGATAGTTATATTGCCTCTATGTCTACTATTGATGTAATGACATAATAGCTAAACAATGTACATGTACATGGTGTAATTGTCGTAATGACAAATGTACAATGAATACAATACGTATATAAATATTTATTAACTAGTTATACATTTAGGGGCCCACTTTTTGGAACAGTCTATAACTACATATTCTTTATATTTCCCTGTAACAATGCTTTTGCTTATGTAAGATACATCAAAATAAATGTTTTAAACGCTTAAACGCTATGCTTGAAGTAAGTAATTTGACATTAAAGTGGGGAAGTGTGATAGAAAATATTGAGTGTCACACGCTGTGACATATATTTTTTCAGGAATTCAACTATTTGTACAGCTATAACCGCAAAGAATGGGTATCAGGTTATGTTTTATCCCAGCTAGGAGATAATTATATCTAACATACAACTATAATCATATCCACTGGACAATTGTCTTTGCAAACCGTCAATTTCTTAAAAATATGTAATGGGGACCCACTTTTGGAAACTGACTGTACTTTTTTGTTTGAATTACATTTATTCTAATCAGGATTTGCTTTAATTACGGTCAAGAGTGAAAAATAATAAATTAACTTTAATTAGAAGGAAATTTACAGTGATATAGTACGTTTTTTCCGACTCGAGTGCCGCGCGCAGCTTTAGGTATTTTATTATTTACAGTGTATCTGTAATATTTATGGCCAAATCCAAGATAGCCATTTTGTTGCTTACATCATTAACTATTATATTGAGCATTTGAATAATCATTTTTGAAAAAAACTCTACCTTTGCCATCAAACAAAAGCAGTGCGTATTCTTAAAAAAACGCATCTTGAGGTTTATTTGATCATGAAACGGACTGTATTTATGTTTTTGGACGTATAACAAGTACACTATATTAAAATGTGATTAATGGTGAAAACATGGACATAAAGATGATGTCTGTAAGTGCATTTATAACAAAGAAATTTAATATTTAGTTGTCACTGTGCGGACGAAAAAATTGAGCGTCGGTCGTGTTCATAGCGTCGCGACGCTATGAAGGCGAACGAAATGTTGAGTTAATCAAGCTTAAAATGATAGCTGTGGGTGTTGGGAATCGAATGGTATATGTGAACCTTTGCCACTCCGATTGAGACAATTCTCGTGAATTTGGGGGTCTATCGGAACGACTATAATGCGTAACTTGTTATAACAAGCTAACGGTTCTGTTAAAAAATTTGAAATAATTGCCATTAGAAGAAATTATATGTTTGCTAAATATTATTTCTTATTATTTCTTCTATTATTTCTATTATTTCTAATCTGGTATCTTCATAGCTCAGTTGTTACGAGCAGGGTCTGGATAGCCAAGGTCCCTGGTTCAATCCCTATTGCAACCGGACCCTAAAAAAATCCACTCGTCCGCTAGCCACTGGCGAGTTACAATTAAGACTCCTGGCGAGTTTTCATGTCCAATCCCTTGTCTCAATTCTAGGGATGCACACGATAATCAATATTATCGATCAATAATCAATAATGGATATAATTTTGATAATCGATAATCAAAGTCCATTATCGATAATCAAAATATCAAATAATTGGTAAATAGTGGCACGAACCAAAACTCTAAAGACGGAGATTATCTCACGTTGTGCCATGCACTGGCTGTTTTGATGGTGTCACACTCGAGATTTATGTTTGGAAATGAGCTATCAGTCGATAACAAAAGCCAAACGCATGACATCGAAGACAGCGAGGCAGCAAACGGAACTCAATTGTATTGTTTTGACTTACACTTGCCACACTTGAGGTTCCACTTATAGGTCGGACAGGCTTTATTGGTGATATTGATATCATCGATTCGATAATGGCATTACCATTTTGATAATTGATAATGAAAAAAGTATTGATGTGCATCCCTATTCAATACCACGTTGGTAAATCTGTGGATTGGAAATTTTTGCATTTTTTTTTAAAACCTAATATCGAGCATTGGCAGTTCTTGTGAGAAAATTAAGTTGTTGGCACTATGAATATCTCCCCCCCCTGACGGCCCCACAAACTAATCCATCAAACCTTGCCAACTACAATGAGCATGTCAAAAACTCGACCCATAGATGTGGGCCTTTTTATGACGTGCTGGCGGACAGTCGGGCACTTGTTGCTTGCAAATAAAAAGGAAGGTTTGTGTTAACATTTTTGTTAATAGAGGTAGAGGTAGCAAGTACCTGCCACAAATATGAAATAGTAAACATCTTGCCCCAAAATCAATGAGCTATATTTATTTGTCCTCAGTTGTAGTCTAGGTGATTTGGGTGAAATACATGTTATTGACAGGCAGTTATACATTGACTTGCCTTGCAATGACTAACCATCTGATTTTACACTTTCATTCATTATATTTTGAGTGCAGTGTTTTAACTGCCCAGCAGAATGTCGACCAATTTCAGTCAGGTAAGCAATCTTCAACACAATGTTGGATTCAAAATTTAAACTTGATTCATGATAGAAATTCGCCTGAAAACGTGTTTTCTTCTCTACGCCGATATAACCACCAGTGGATGGGTTTTTGCCCCAGATCCCGGACTACCTCACCCACCTCGTGGCAAGAACAATTTGAACGTGACGAGTCGATTACCTCCCGATTTTTTAGGGTTGCCCCGGTCGAGGTACTTTTTAAATTTCTGTCTATGATGCATATATATGCCAATATGCGAATGGTTAAAAAATAATAGGATGAGCTAAGCGAAGACTTCAATTTCTCTGACCCCCCAAAAAAATTAGCTCGGGTGTTTTTTTTTTTTTTGTATTTTTGTCTGTTTGCGCTCTACCGGGCAAACGGCATATGCGACCTTGATGAAAATTTGAGGGGAACTTCGTAATCTCTGAACTTAGACTTGGCACGTTTTTGAGTACAATCGATCAAATATTTCTTATGATTATCGTACTTTTACGATTTTTTTTAGATTTTTAAAGAGATGTTTTTGTGATACTATTTGGCAAACGGCTACTCCGATCTTGATGAAACTTTATGGGAAGGTTTAAAATCACTGAAATCATATATGTTATGATTTTAGAGACACTTGAAGAAATATTTCTCATAGATATCGTACTTTTACGATTTTTTTTCATAAAAAAAGCTCATCCATCAACGGGACTAGAAAAAGCGTTAGCGAAGCCGCCTAGTTAAAACTAATAGTGTCTTCATAGCTCAGTTGGTAAGAGCAGGGCCTGGACAGCCAAGGTCCCGGGTTCAATAGGGAACCTAAGGAGCGTGCGCGGGAAAAAATCCTGATCACACTTGATCACAAGGCATAGGAAAATAACCAGTATTTAAACTTTTCTCTACCGTATCTCCCGACTGAGACCAACATGAGGTATTTCAACCACACGACAACGACATCTCTTCCTTGGCCTACCCCGTCTTCTTCTTCCTTCTTCAATCCTTCTTTCATACATTTTCTTGGGCATCCTATTTTCCCCCATTTGTTTCATTTGGCCATACCATCTCAATTCTCAGTTCTCAACCTTGTCCTTCCTATTCTGTCATTTAACTTTTCTACACCTAGCATTTCTCTAATGTCCATGTTTCTTATTCTATCTCTTCTCGTCTTGCCCACTGTGCTCCTTAGGAATCTCATCTCTGCCGCCTGTATCTGACTCTCCTCTCGATCTCCCATTGTCCAGGTTTCTGCTTATGTTAGCTGCATTTATGTAAGGATCGGTATGAAATAAGTTTTATGTAGTGTCATCTTACACTGAATGGGTATTTCCCTATCCCACCTCAGGCCTGTCACACACTGGTAAAAGTTACTGGCCTTTTTTATTCTGTAAAACATGTTCCAGCATTTTTAGTAGGCCTATTTTATTCAGAACATTTATGCATATGGTTTTTTCAATGTTTTAATTGTTTCAATGTTATTTTACAAGCAGGCATTTCTATTTTCACAGAATATATTGATCAATATTTTGCCGATCTCACACCATCGGTAGGTCGGTCTGATCAGTTGGATGCTGAGCAACAGGTGATGGCTTCCAGTAGATATCATTGTCAACGCTGTGGCAGATCGTACTCACTTCAAACCACGCTGCGGCGCCACCTCAAATTCGAATGTATTCAGGATCGAAAGTACAAATGTTCTTTCTTAGATTGCGGGAAGAAGTTTATTCATAAACATCACTTGAACAAACACTTGAAAGTTCATTTTTCTAAATATCTTGACCACAATGCTAAGTTAATTAACCACTGTTTGACTTAAAACTTTGTGTCTGCTTCTTTATAATTTTTGTAATAATACAGCAGCCCATACTAGTTAAAGGACATTTGTATATGTATGAGATGCCTAGAGGATAGTAGCGTCCATACATAACCGGTGATGTTGATGATGTTGATGTTTTCGTTTTATGTTAAAATTGAAATTGAAACAGTTGTTTTTGTAATATAATTAAAATAATTTCCAAGTGTTGTTATAGGCCTATGAGCAAATTTATAAATGTAGGCCTAAGTATAGCCTATCATGAAGATAACAAAATATTGAATTTTGTAATGTCACATTTTTTTTTGTTCTTGCACAAAAATAGATGCAAAAAATAAAAACATAATTATATTTATGCAGATTAATTTCTTTTAGAGGATAGCATGTAAGACTTAATTAGTAGTGAATAGGTCTACGTGTTGTAGTGAACCATGTTGAAGAAAAAGCCGTAGCCTACAAATTTCTACACAAAAATATATTTATGTACACCCGGCATCAGAACTAAATCAAGGGTAGGGTAATCTTTTACACAAACCACCGACACCCGCTCGGTAAATCCCGGATTTGTTATAAAAGGCACCTTTAAGGGCACACTAAATTAGCACCCAGCGGATGGGCAAGGAGTGGAACTGGAAAGCTTGTTTCATTTCATTTCATTTCATTTTATTAGTGTCTTTAAAATTCTTTTGGTATACATAGTATATTACAACATTCGAGTTGTCATATTATATATTATACAGCAGTTAAACAGGGTGTAGGGTTAATTATTTGTTGGACACTTAGGCCCAACTCGTTAAATAGTTAATAGGTTACATAAAACAAAACATAGCCTATCACATGTCCAGATATATAAATACAATATGCACATTGCATGACGAAAATATAAAAACATAGTTTAAGATAGACAGAATATCAAATAACATTAAGGTGCGGTAGAAAATCAATTGAGTATGTACATAATGTACTGTAAACTGGAAACTGTGTAAACTGGCCCTAATTGATTTGTACTAGAAATAAGCCTACACAAAGGTTATACGTTGTTTGGAGAATCCATTAATATACATACAAACCTTGTTTTAATATTAACTACATCTTTGGCCCAATATTTAAAAATCACAATGAGCCAAATGCATAAGTAAAATATGATCGCGGGTGTGCATATAGTAACATAATATGAGCTGTATGTGCATTGTGTACGGTGCACGTGTAGGCCTACCGTGTCATAACGGCAGGTATCTTCTAGACCCCTGGGTAGTAACATAATATGAGCTGGTATGTGCATTGTGTACGGTGAACGTGGTTGTCATTTGTCGAAACATTTTAAAACAATCCGGTCATCACCTTGTTTATTCACGGATTACTGATCAACAGGGGCAGGTATTTATGGCAAAAACCTATTTTCACCGTTAAAAGCCATGAATTAATAAATAATTTTCAACACCAATTTACCGCTTTTGGTCAGAACAATACCAAAGAGGCAAAAAATTACACCACAAATACCTGCCTCTGAATTCTTATTGGATGAGTGAGCGGAGCGAACGGAGTCTCTATGTCTAGTTTTCGTCACTTCGTTGTCGTTTTTATGTGTGTCTGTGTGTTCGATGCGCAGAGGCCAAACTACTCTTCCGATTTAGACGAAATTTCACACCAACGTCAAGGACCAATAGATAAGAGTGCTGCTAACATGGACAGTACAATTTGCAGAAATCCAACCTACAAAAAATTAAAATTTTCCAAATTACTACGCTACTTTATTTTTTAAACTTAAAGTTCACTTTGGAAAAAATACCCTTTCTCACCAATGTTACCAAGTATGAATGTTGACAACTGACTAAAATGTCAGAATTATATCTTGCCCTGCCAACTCACAAAAAATTAATTCCTGCAAAAAATCGTGTTTTGCAGAGCTTTACTAAATAGGATTTGATTTGAGGAGCATAAAAGATGGTTGTGGAACATATCGAGAGGGAATGGAATTCATAACATAAGTTCATAAGCTCTAACACATGTTTTGGAATCTTGGTAGCTTTAAGAGTACGTAATAGCTAGGTGACGCGGCAATCTCAGAGGGGATTGAGGAAAGGACGAGGTATCGGAGGCCGGCCAGAAACAAACGAAGAGAGAAATGTTTAGACAGAGATAACGAGACAACTGGTTTTTAGCTCCACCCCGCGCTATAAGATAACGATATCTCCCGACTCAACGCCCGGCAAGTGGTCTTGTTATCGTTTTGCGACTGCAAAAATAAATACCAATATGATATGATATGAATAACATAGGACATGCACATCGTGACTTTCAAATGAACAATGATTAGTTCATTATTTTGTATTATTGGTTGACGTTTCCGCGCTTGTTTCTTTTTGTCTCTACAATAAGTTACCAAGTTCATTGTAGTTGATTAGTGAAAAAATAGTAATAATTACTGTTAGTGTTGTGTGTAATTGTCATTGATGTCTTCATGCTTCGATTTGTTTCAATAATAGTAGTTTTTATTTTTATTCTGTCGCTAAAGCACGGGGCCAACACAAACAAACAAACATTAGACATTATATTAGTCAACAGTTTTTTACCAGGTTTTGATTTTTTTTTTTTTTTGATTCAAAGTTTTGATTGGCATTAGAACATAGAATTTTCCTTTAAAAGTAGTACACTATCCTAAGTGAATCTCCTAATAATGTGTTTTCTATGCCGTGGATTGAACCTAAATATTGTCTTCGTTTTATTCGTCTTCGCCTTGATTGTAGATTTGTAGTACTATTTGTTGCAACGACAGAACAGATGCTCGACGAAGAATATTGTGTGTTAAGTTGGGGTTAATTATATTTTGATGCGATTTCACAGTCTTCTTCTCAGTTTCTATTTATTGCATTTGGTGGTAAAGATCTGTTACTGAAAGACAACACCTGAAGACGGGCATGCATTGCACTCTGAGCAGGTTTCCAACAAAAAACTGTTATTATAGGGCCTACTCCTGAAAAACTTGACGCGCATAGTCGATGGCAATTAGCCGGTATTGGAGTGAAATGTACGACTTCCTTGAAATTGGCATGCATTTATTTTAATAATATTACCGGCAAGCCAGAGCTAATGCAGGGTCAACGCCATTCTCGACTAGAGATTCTCTAAATATCTAGCAAACATTATGTAAGAAATAATAATTATGCAATTTTTAACGTAGTCTTTATGAAAGTTAAAAGCAAAATCAGCGGCTTGATCATAGTTTGTTGTTTCTCTGGTCTTGATTGCTCCCTGCCCTGAATTATTTTTTCCCTAGTGTTATTCTGAATTCAGGTAATAATTATTTGTTTCTGATATCTGGAATTTACCGCGAAGAGATCTACACTGTCAGGGACTCTTTACCGAATACACATCACATCGATTTTCCGTATTGACGTGGGAGAATTTGATTTATTATTTTTATTATAATTATTTTATTTATTTTATGTATGTCCTGAACTTCACCACAGATAAAACAGTGTAGGCCCTACACTCCAGTTAAATTGTGCTCTTTCCGCACGTGTTGTGCGATTTGGCGGGGCTGGAATATCGTCTCAGCTTTTCTCTAGGTTGCAATTCTTGTTCCTATAAACACAATACCTTGGAATTTATACGGGAAGTCGCACTATTTATTTTTTATGCTTCAAGATTTTGTGAGTGGTTTCATCATTTTGTTCTCGGCATGCCGATAAAATAGTTTCAAAGTCTTCAATTCATTAGGTAATAAAGGTCAATTTTCCCCGTTACCGGTACAAAACACAAAGCTTATTTTACTCATCGGTTTAGGGGTAGTTTATTGGTTAATGGGACATAATCATTATCATCTAAAATGAAAACACTCACTGGAGAATTCCTACAAACAAAATATTGTGCCTTGTAATGGATTAATAATATATTATTACTAACCCATTGTAAATGAAGACGGGCATGTCTTGAGACATGTATTCACATTATATATGTATATTAGGGTGACAAATGTATATAATAAAGTAATAGAAAACCACAGTTAAACTTATTTTTTGTGCAGTCAGTGCTGAGAATTTTAAATAGCATCTACTCTAGAGTTTACACCCTATAATACACTAAAATATCCTCAAAAGGTACACTAATTACACTTGCACATGCCATTCAATAAACAAACGAGAACGGAGATACTGCGAAGGTATATACCAAAGGCTAGATCAAAAACAAGTGACGATGATGAATTAATCCACTAAGACATTTCGAGGTGATGAGATATATGACAATGTAGGACGATTAAAAAAATACCCTATGCGGGATTCGCACCCACATCCTCATAGAGCCATATGCTCCGGACCAGCGCCCTAATCATATAGGTTGTTAATTATCAGTAGCTCCATTATTGCCACCTTTAAAGATAGCTACACAATTCTAGAATAGCGTTATCATTCAATCATGATGAAAACGAAAACAATGAACAAAGAGGTAATCAAACAAGGATTTCTTCCAACATTTGGTGTGCACGTGCAACATCCGATAATCTAAAAGGCTGAAATTAATTTATAATCTAGACCTACTTGCTAAGAGTTCTCATTTATTTGTGAACATTCATAATCCTTGTAGCTTTTCATAAAAAATATATTGAAACATTTTCGTAGCTATCACCTTCTAAACACGCATTGAGTACGATTGCATGTGTGGCCGCGATTGTTCTTAGCTCTGTGAGGTCAAAGCGGTCGAGATTCGCTTGGTTATCGCTGGATAAGAGCCCGCTCTGCGCCGTAAGCGCACAGCCTGCAGAGGCGTCGGCTGTGAATACTGTCTCACAAACAATGCAACAATCAATGCGACGAAGTTTACGCAAACGCAAAGTGTAAGACATAGTTTTGTAGAGAAAGCTTGTGCCCATCTATTGCTGCCACTCGTAATTTTTTTTTTTGTGGCTTGTGATCGAGTTTAAAATGCGATGTTACGATTTTTTGCAATTTTCTTCGACCAATTTTTAATGTTTTGCATATTAAATTTTACGAAAATACCAAATACCATATCAATATAGGTAGATACAATAGAATTACACATTCTAAAAAAAATTAGGTCTATATGTTTGTAACTTTAGATGTATTAAAGAAAACAAGAAAAAATACAAAAAAATAAAAATAAATACAAATTTTGAGTTTGATAATTTTTTTAAGGGTGTTCCGACAAGTTTTTTTGAAATCCATTTCTATGGGAGTATCCTGGGACTGTCTGGATCATGTTCTGAAATTTACAGCTGGTTACCTGCTGTAAAAGGATAAAAAGCTGTCTGCTCTCTTCAGTTATCAGACGATTTAATTTTAAATCACTACTTCCGTAATTTTTATTCATCAAATGAAATTGTGTCACTTCTATGAAGATACACATATTTTAGTTTGATTTGCAGCACTTTTATGGAGAAATTATTTGTGAAATCAATATTCTCGGAAACCTACATTGTTTACAAATGAGTTTACCTCTGTAAAAAAAATCTCTTCACATTTTGGCCTCTCAGCAAACCTAAAAAGCAATGGATTAGTTTTGCCATTTCACATCTAAATGTTTGATGTAAAAACTTGGAAGGCGATTAAGGGGACTTGCCTTTTGGAGAAATGTGCAACTTCCCTATAATTTTAGTGAAAATATGTGCGTTTTAGACATAATGAAAACAAAACCTTAATTTTCTTTTCTTTCAAGAAAATCAATTTAAACAAAATTTCGGTAGGCAAATAATAATATATCTTTTCATCATATTGTTGTCTTTAAGAAACGGGTTTAAAATAGTGATAAAAACATATCGTTGACACTGCAGACATAGAGACACTGCAACCCAGCTGTAGTTTACTTAGGCCCAACTAAGGCTGCGTTCCGTAAGTTGTTCAATATGCTATTTGCGTGCTTGACCCATTCCGAAAGCTGTTGAATATGCTATGCTTGGCGTTCTGTAACATGGTTTGTGAGCATATTCAGCATACTCAATATGCTCGAGGTTTTAACTTGAGCATTCCCAGCATATGGGAGAATTGGCGGTATTTTAAAATCAAAAATGGCGGATCACCTAATTAAATTGTTATGTATCGTTCTTTGACGTGACAAAACCCAAAAAAACTTGCGTAATAGTTGTTTTACCTGAGCCAGCCGCTTGAATAAACAACGGTAAGTCACTTACACTTACTTAATAACTTAAATTCCTTATATGACGGAATAACCTAAAAATTGCGTAAAATATATTTGCAGCACCTGTGGCAACGCGCATGCGCGCTTCCCCGAAACAGCCATACTCATGCTCGACGTGTTTCGAAAGTATATCGTGCTTACAGATGCTTTAACGTGCTGGAGAATGCCAGCACCAAAGCATATTCAACAGCTTTCGGAATGTACCCATAAATTAGTCTTTGAATTCGGAACTGAATAATATATTAATTTCAGTCGATTTTACATTATTTTGTAGATACACTGAAAGATGATTTGATACTTTATTTAAAAAATATAAACTAATAGTATAGATATCGTTTATAATTCACCAATATAGACTGTTATTTCACGTCTGTTAAAACTACCGTTTTATGGCAAAGTTATGTTCTCCGACTGCCAACAGAGATACCTCATAGGTAATGATTCGAAAGGTCTCTGGTTCGATACCCACCACTGGCAATCCTGACTAGAAATGTTCTTCAGACATCAATACGAATGAATTCATGGCCCTCAGAGATTCCCTCGCAAATACTCGTAAATTTTACCTGAGTGCATCCTAAAGAAACTAAAATTCATAATACGTATACCTATGACTACAACTTGCACACATTTTGTCAATAGCATTAAACTTGCTTTTTTTCTGCCAGAAGTAGGAAGCGGCGATGGATAATGATGATGATCATAAACAATAATAATTAATTTCTGAATAATTCAGAAGGACAAGAAAGTGAGCTAACAATGTCCATAACTCATTTTTTAATTCAGTATATGTACGGGAATCGAGTCGAGAAAAGTTAATTACAATGATGTTTTCGTGTTTTCTTTCATAATGGAAAGATCAAAGCCCATTAATCCATTATCGCTCGTAGTAGCGATATGTCCACAACAATACACTTGTCGAACTAACCCGTCATAGGACCGTTAAAATAAACTTACTCTTATCAATCAAAATAGATTACAAAGTTTGTTACTATTTTTTCGATTTAGTTTGATTGGCTAGGATCTGATCTCGATTGAATATTATAATCTTTTGAGATGCCTAGTAATGCAACATAACATCACTAGCTCTAGCTCATGTAACAATTTACTAAATATAATTTGATCTCTCGCAGTAACTGAAAAGTGAAATCATTTTAAACCTCCTAGTTCGCGCACTTGTAATTTTTGCCGAGCTGGACGATACTGAGCTAGGCCTCATAAGTGTGCGTAAGAGACATTTTCATTAGCACTAAACAAATTGGAATATCTACGTTTAGAAATGTCCATGATTAGTAGGCCTATCAACAGTCGGAGTAGACAATTGTCTACTAGAGAGCAAACTATCTTGCAGCAAGTGGCTTAACACAGCCCTTGTTTTTTTGGGGGAGCCGGGGGACGAACATTTTTGTAACCACAAAAGATCAATTCAGCGCGACTAGTGAAAGGGGTACGTGGATATAGTCAGTGGTTTCATCCAAAAATAATATAAGGGTTTACGCTCTTTCCAGTGTAAAGTACAAGATCGTGAAGAATGGGGGGGGGGGGGGGGGTGTGGGGGGATGGAACCTTAGCTAATGATCCGAATATTTTTTTATACTAGGAAAACGCTAAAGTCCCGCCGCGTTGATGGATGAGCTTTTTAAAAATTTTAGTTTGCATGGGATATCTTTACTTTTGCAAGTTCTTTGTTTTGCTGCCTACGCATTGTAGCTGATTGTTGTCAAGTTTCTTTTGTTACTGTCAATTGGTATTATTTACCGTAAAAAACTTATATTAAAAGCTTTATTTCTATAGATTCTGGCTAACTATTTAAACTTTTTCTTTTAAAAGGTACTACATCCCCATAACCTTAATGTCCATGTAAAATTTGAATTTTGTAGCCCCCCTTTTGGTCAGAATTGGGGCCCAAATGGCAGAAATATCCACAAAAAAACAAAAAAATTATATTTAAAACTTTTTTTTCTATGGATTCTGGCTAATTTTTCAACTTTTTCTTTCAAAAGGTACTACTCACCATAAAACCCTTTAATGTCCATGTATCTATGAACTTGTAGCCCCCCGTTTGGGCGAATTGGCCCAATTCACGAAATCGTACAAAATCGAAAAAAAACGTAAAATACGATTTTTATGAAAATATTTTTTCGTTGACCCAAAAACAAAACCCTCTAATTCAGAATTTCGAAGGGCCCGTCAAATTTTCATCAAATCGGATATGCCGTTTGCCTGGTAAGAGTTAACAAAAAGACAAAAAAACAAACAAAAAAAACCACAAAAAAAACACCCCCCCGAGCTAAATTTTTTGGGGGGGGCAGTGAAAATTTAAGTCTTTGCTTCGCTCACCAATTATTTGTTATGACAGAGATTTAAACGGTCTTTTTTTTCCCCTAAACTTATACAAAATATAATTAAAAATTCGAGTTACAAAAATTATGCAATTTTTGGATGAGCGTAGCGAGCGTAGGAGCGGGGCGAAAATTCCATTTCCTACACTGGAGAAAAAAAACCGGAAATTTTTTTTTTTTTTTTTTTTTTTCGTATTTTTTGTCTGTTTGTTAACACATTCCCGGGTAAACCAAAAATCCGATTCGTGAAATTTTTTGGGGGTCTTCGAAATTCTAACTTAAACTGCCATTTTTGACACAATCGGAAAATATTTCTCATCAAAATCGAAATTTTTACGATTTTTTCGATTTTTTAAAAATTTCTTCGACTTATAACCCCTACATGCTTTATCCGATTTTGATGATTTTTTCACAAAACCCAAAATTTTTATGAATTAAGATATTCTTGTAAAATTTGAGCGCAAATCGAAAAATTATTTTTTTAATAAAAATCGAAATTTTACGTGTTTTTTTTCTTTTTTAAAACAATTCTTTGACTTTTAACACCAACATGCTTTTTTCCGTTTTTGATGATTTTTTCACAAAAACCTTAATTTTATGAATTAATATATTCTTGTGAAATTTGAGCACAATCGAATAATATTTTTATGAAAATCGAAAATTTACGATTTTTTTTTTTTTTAAATTACGATTAATTAAAAAAATTAAAGATTAAAGTTTATTTTTCATTTAAATTTAAATAAATTTAAAAAAAATCTTCAACAAAGTAATGATTTTTTCACAGAACAACAGAAATCCATATAACACATGGTAGCTCAATGCACCAATTACGCCCCATCCAACAACGCGGCGGGACTTAAACGTTTTTCCTAGTATAATAATATATACGTATATATATTAGTACTTAAGACATAAATTAAAAAAGTGACTACACCGCGGGGATCGAACCCCGGACCATAACTAACCGGGCCCTTGGGCTCTTACGTCTTACCAACATTAAATAGTTATATTAAATTAAATATTAATATTAATATTACATAAAAATATTATTATTATAAAATATTAATAAATAATATCATTAAATTATAATAAACATAATATAGAATAATAATGATAATAATATAGCTTATAGGGGTAAAGCACTCGACCTGCAGTCGGAAGAACGGGGTTCGATACCCCGCTTGGATGGATTTTTTAATTTCTGGATCGATTTCCATTAAATAAATACCTCATTATGAAAAACAATTGTGCGGTTGTGCCCCCTGGTCCCTACACCAAATTTAAGGGGGCTGTTGGCGGTTGTCCCGCCAACATACCCCAAACCCCAGAGGTAAATGATAAAGTTTTATCACATTCCGCATATTTGTTCTCCAGGGCTTCCGATAAAAAAGTGTTACGTCTGTCTATACCAGGACTATCGCAGGGCCACTGATAATTTTGTCGAAAATATAGTGGTTTTCTCATATCTAGAAAATCTTACCGTGATTATCACATATAAAACTTTAGGAACGCAAAGAAAAAATATGGGACGATTTTATTCAATAGAATTGAGGTTTTTACAGACATAAAAATAATAATAAGTAGGCTACGCATGGAGATTGGTAGTTCAGAGATTTTGATGTGTGAATCACTATTACAACAAGTAACTAATTTGAGTACGGGATTTAGTCAGGTAAACAATGAACGGCTGCAACACATCTCCACGTATATAAACATGCAATAATTAAAAGATCTCTATCCATAGGAAGTTATCTAGTCAACATATAAATTGTAATGGCGCACCGACAGAGCATTGCAAAACATCAGATAAGCCTGGATATTCAGTTTCACCAAAACATATTACTTGCCCCTCCTTGATAACAAACCCACCGCACTGATATGAAAAGCTACGGGCGTGGGCGGGAACCCCGTTTCGGTAGAGGGCGCCACTTTACGCAACAACACATCCAACAGATCAAGTGAAAATTTGCTATATTTAGCCTATGGTTTTCAGGGTACGCGGGTAAGAAAATACAAATATTTTGACTTTAGTACATAGATACATCTATGAACTTCAATGTAGAACAGGTCTCATGTTATTGCGTTATTTAAATAAATCATTGCGTCTCTGTTTTGATGGTTTGGCAAGGAGCACTTTGGCTTAAAGATACTAAAAAACTGACCGCGAAATATGGGCAGGTGATTGTTTAGGTTAGTAGTATATTTCTTCCTCTCGTAAAAAAATCAAACCCGATGACAATCTGTTCATTATTCACTGTACTACTAGCTCCAGAAAATCGATTGACATAGGACAATTTCGAGATTTCGATACTTTGCAAACCTAATAAGCGCTAAATATTAAACACGACTTTAGAATGTTTTTGTATACGTGTGTAGTTGAAGTCTTGATCTAATGATAGGAAAAAACCCGATTCCGTTTGATCCAATACTTTCCAACATTTTCGCTCCAGAATATGTACGTTTTCGACTCTCAAGCTATTGTAGACTCTTAATACTTTGGCGTTGGCGATGTGATATGTTTTCATTGTTTTGGTGTCACCCGCGTCCACGTGCATAGCGATCAGTGGCAGACAAGTCTCGACTTGATGACTCATGCAGAGCTGCATGAGCATGCATACACATGCAACCAAATATTTAGGAGTTATTCTTGACAACAAACTAAAATGGAATTTACATGCTCAAGAAACGGCCATTAAAATAAGGAAGATTTCATATAAATTTAGAAAACTATGAAACATTTTAAACCAAAAGACCTTGCAAACAATATACCTCTCTCTAATACAACCATACCTACAGTATGCAATCTGTGCTTGGAGCTGCATGTCAAACAAAGACATTAAACCTCTACAAACAACACAAAAATCAATCTTGAAAATCATACTACACAAAAAATATACATATCCCACTAATACTGTAACACATTTGCAGAAACCAAAGTGTATGACATTAGAAAACTTTACATTAAATCTCTTATGATTTACCAGTTTAAGCATATTAATACAGCATCTCCAATAACCCATGCATATAATACAAGACATAAAGAAAAGAAAAATCTAAATCTGCCTAGGCAAACAACAGCTTTCGGTACAAAACACAGCACATATTTAGCCCCGAGAATATACAACATCCTTCCTGCCTATTTGAAAAGTGCAAAAACCACCTTACAATTAAAAAAAAATCTACGTAAATGGCGAGACAACATGGACCATCTCACCTGTGAGAACATCCTAAAACTAACTCCTATTAGAATTATTAACACATAATAATATTAATTTTATAAAAATATCTATTTAATAACATACGGGCAAGTTCCTATCATAATATGATAATTTTAAGTTTCATATTTTTGCAATAAACTACGTCACAATATTTAATCCTCAATAACCTTAGTTTGGTACCGATATTGGTACAAACATTTAGTTTTTTTACTTATATTTGCTCACCAAGGTTATCTGTAATTTTCAAATTACAGTTTAGATTAGTTCAACATAAATATTTTAGCTAAGTTTATTTTTTATTTTTATTTTTATTTTTTTTATTTTTAGTCTAGTTTAGTTTAGTTTAGAATTTAGATTCCTATAGACTACATACCAACTTCAACTAAAATACAAGCCGAGTATCACCTGCCGCCATCTGAAATCACTTATGCTTTTTGAAACTATACAATCCCACTCACAAGTATTTATACTTATGTGGGTTTTTCTCTCATTAGAACCTTCTTACCTAAATGGTTATTACACCTGTTTACACTCTACACACATCTATAACATATCTCGTCTCATCCCTTTGTATACTCTAACATAGCTTACATTAGTAAAATTTTTTACCATTAAATGACAATAGATAATAAACAGTATGTACCATGTAATATTTTTTTTATCACCATAAAATGTATGTATTTTTTATAGCTCATAGTATGTTAAAACTGTAAATGATTGAAAAAGAAAATAAAATAAAGAGAAAAAAATGCATGCTATGCTGCAGCTGCAAATGCAAATGTGGTACTTGCTCACTCGTCCAACAACGACTTTGTTGTTTTCCTAGTTATTACATTTTATTGCAATCTGTAAGTCTTTTACAAGATCGCACACCCAAAGGGTTAAAAAATATAAGGGGGGAGGGAGATAATAGAGCTTTCAACTAAATGTTGAACTATTTTCACCACCAATTCACTGCTTTTGGGCATAATAGAAACAAAAATTATCTTTTATTTTCACCCTAAATGCCTGCCTGATCGATAATGTTTGATTACTAGGAAAACGCTAAAGTCCTGTCGTGTTGTTGAGCGAGCACCGGTACGTGCAATACGACCCGAGTACAACATTCCCATAATGTTACATACCAATAAGTCTTTAAGGTCTTGACCAATTTAGCTGAAAATTTGTAAAATAGGAGAGAATGTTGTACTTATTGACCCTGCAAAATTTCATAACGATCGACACATTTTTATTTTTTTATTTTTTATAATCAACGATCGGATTTTGTTCAAAAACTATACAGCAACCCGCATAGGTGGTATGTACATGTGTGCCAAATTTCAGGTCGATCAGAGAAACGGTGCAACCTGTACCAAAGCAGTTACAGAAAAAAAAACAAAAAAAACAGACATTCGAGCCATAAGAGTCAAGTGGAGACGCTCGCTACGCTCGCTCAATTATGTAATGTGTGTAGTAGTATAGGCCTATATGTTGACTACAATGTACTTATAAACACTGCCATACTGTTTATTTCAGTTTGTTCTTGTTTTGTGAAGGTACATTTTTCATTTAGCCTAAATATAAAAGTCTGTGCAAATTTATATTGCCAAGCTTTGTAAGTTTGTATGTTTGTGACAAATTTAGGCCAATGTGTGTTGCAATATTTTGTTTATTAGTATTTCAGGTAGGTACTTTTTAAGAATGAGCCAGCCAATAATATCTAGGTTGTAATTTGTACATCGGGCCTTCAAATTCCAACTCGACACCTTCTCGCGGTTTGGCCCGTGAATAGGGGAGTTTTACTCCCTGAAACTAATGGCGAGCTCTGGGTCGTCGTCGGGGAACTCCTTCCCTTTGACTACCTCCCCGACGGCGACGACAAAGACAACACGGACGGATGATGACACAGACGGAGACGACCACGACGTGGGGGAACCCCTGCCCTCCCCATATGCTTGTGGCTGGTTCTGACCAGCACAGGCCTGTCCACCCCTTGTCCCCCCGCGTCATCCCTTACGTCCCTCCCTTCGTCTCCATTAGCCAAGTTGCATAAATATGAGACGTAAAGTAATATCCAATCAATTTGTACATCTAGTCTCTTATTGCTTGTCTTGGGAAGGAACACGTTTCCATTCATGTATCCCCAGAAATTCCATCATAAACGCTTGAACTAGAAATTACAATTAGTCTATCACTCACTCTTGAACTCACTTTCATGCTCACACATACACACAAACACATTATGCATTTATTGATTATTAATTTAAGTTTGTGTTTAACATATATTTTAACATTTATTTGCTATTGTAGTTGATATGTACACATTTGTGTTTGGGGCTATGTCCTTTTCTGGCAATCATCACATTTGTATTCTTCTTTGCAATTGTGAATAAATACATAATAATAATAATAATAAAGAACTTGTTACATATTTAAAAATGTTGTTATTTTTGGGGATGTTGGAACAAATTTCACATTCCTTTAAAAATTATTGAAACCCTGTTGGCATTCTGGAAGTTAAGAAGATGTAAATGTTTACATTGCAGTCATAATTCCATGTCTACTTTCTACATTTCACTGCTTAAAATAGAAAACTAATTATAACCTGCTTTTGAAATGTCCCATAATTCCAAGAATAGATGAATTTAGACATGTTGAAAATGTAAATTTATTTCTCGATTTGGTTAGTCGGGAAACACTCCCATAGGTGTAATTGTTATTATTTACTACAATTCAGAAATTAAAAAAGTCCGCCCCAACCGGGAATCGAACCACGGATCTCCCGCATTCCAGACAGGCGTCTTAACCACTAGACCATCAGGACGGGTACATTTTAAGCTCTGAATTGTAGTTGCATTATACGTCTGAATGAATTATAATGAATTATATTTAGTTCGGTTATGGCCTACTTGATTGTAGGTTGTAGGTTCTTCTTTTGCAAGATAACTTAACTTTTCAAAGTTCCTTATTTTAGAGAATTTGCCCAAGGCTGCTTATAAGCTATTACCATAGCTTTAGTTCAAATTTTTGCAAATGAAGGTGACCCCAAGTAGCTATAAAAGTATTAATCAAGATGCCATTATTGTTTGCCAATATTGTTTGATTTGTTTCAATCATCATTTACTCTTTGTTGCATGCTTGTCTTGTACCTTACCTTGATTTAAAAGATTATGTAAATGGTATGTATTTCAGCAGACATGTTTGCTTTTGTATGTAGGAGCATTTCTTGATATATTGAAGAAGATATTTTTACTTACATTCTTTTGACCTTTGAAATTGCTGTTTCAGCAAGCAAGGTAGAGAAGGTATGGCTGTGTGAAGAGGACCTCGGGATGAAACCTGAGGGGAGCGATCGTTATCAGACAAGTACGTCTGCTTGCGATACTGACAATGCATCGGTGCCTGAGGAGAACGATCTTTACCAGACAAGTACGACTGCTTGGGACATCGACAGCGCATCTGTGCCTGAGGAGAACGCCAGAAAAATTTGTGCTCCGGAGCTTTCTGAACATTCCACAATACACATTGTCCAACCTACCTTAATGCTAGGCTCACGTACACAGCAAGAGTTTTTGTATTCATTTGGAAAAAATGTCAAAGCTCGTAATTTAAATTTCTACACTAAAAATTCTAATGATTCAAAAACTCATTCGGAGAAAAATAATACATTTAGGAAGATTGCGCCTAAACCAAGTTCATCCAACAACATTTCACCTCCTAAATTAATAAAACTATCCAATACTTCCCCCAATAGGCCTATAACCCTACATGATGTAAATTTTAGTAAAAAATGTGACAAGCCTCAGTCTATGCCTAAACTTAAGCCTAAATCATTAAAGGTAGGCCTTAATAAAACTATACTTAAGAAGAAAAAAAATTCTGGAAAACTTGCTTTCAATAAAAATACTGTAAAGGATAATGCAATGTCACAGCTAGAGTCAAGGAAACATTATAGGCCTAATTCCGGTTCAAACACAAAGTCTATGCCAAGTCTATCTCCTATTCTGCCCTTGGTTGAAGATATTCCAAAGTCAATAGGCATGAGGCTGAGGTCTAGGAATAAAAGATCTGGGATACTTCCGGCAACATCTACTGCCGCCAACATGTCACCTCGGCTAATCTTACCTGCACCATCCAATAAAGTTAGTACAAACCCAACCATCTCTACTATATACAACACTGCCAGAAGTAAAATACCATCGCAGCCACCCACTTACGCATTTCCCGTACAAGCCACTACCAGCATGGATCCTACAAATGTGCAGCCTTTAGTTGTTGACATGTCATTACCCATACTAGCCACTACCAGCATGGATCCTACAAATGCGCAGCCAGGTGTTGACATGTCATTTTCTATACAATCTCAAATTCCTAGTAATATTCCACAGTTTTGCACTCCAAGTGTTGTTCAGCAGTATCAAATGTCCTCTAATATCGTCCAAACATTCCACACCCAGAGCTGCATCACCCCACTAGTCAACACTGTTACAATGGGACAAGAGTATGATGCTTCCCCCTCCTTTCAACACTGTGAGGTGCATTCCAACACCATTCAACAAATTCAAACTTCAAATATTGTTGGAATACATCAGTTTGAGAATCCATCAAATGTCCCTCAACAAGTACAAACTTCTAATACTCTTGGCTTATGTCAGTTTAAACCTCCAACTGCTATCCCTCAGGAGACTCAAACCTCTAATTTGGTTAGCATACAGCACGTTACCTGTCAAACTGATTCCATTCAGCCACTGCCAACTCCCGCTGTCTATTCTCAACATGAAACTGTTAAAGACCCTGAACCTATGCAAATTCCACTAGTAGTTAAAAAACGTAACATGTTAAAACATAAACAAGGATTTTGTAAAATTTTACCCCGTCCACCGGGGCCATCCTCCACTAGCGTGCCAGCAACCCAGGCAAAGCCAGTTACAAGGACAGGTTACCCACTTCGTTGCTTCCGTTGTTCCAACAATTTTCTGACTAATAAACAGCTCCTTCAACATCTTCGATCGCACTTCTCGTAAAGATTGGAATTGCCCAGTTGTGTAATTCCTGATTGTAATTAATGCATTTGTCTCAGGTGTATGCCCTGAGACCAGAAGGGTGCACGGATTCATGTTTACGTCCAGTGGTGTCATAAAAAAAAAATTATAAGTTTACATGCACTTTCCAGGGTAAAGTACGTGATTGTGTACAATCTGGGGGGAAGCCCCCCAACCAATGCGTGTATTTGTTTGTTTGTTCGTGGTGATGAATGTTGGTATTGCAAAATTTATATTCTTTGTCATGACATTAGACTTCCTCATTTGTACCAAAGAGATAGCCTATACACCGTCTAGAGGTACGAGTAAATGGTTTTATTTTTCTTAAAATTCGTTTTCAAAAATGTAAAAAAGTGGTGTTATATTTTTTTATTTTATTTTTGCATTTCTCGCATGGAAAAACATAAGGGGATTCCAATATGCACACAAATCGCCATTGTTTTCATGGCACAGATGTCACCCAAAGACCATTTCTGCAGTCTTTCATAATTTTTGTTATAAAAAATGTGTTTTGTTTTTGTTTCAGCTTGTTTTAAGTAAGAAACTCTCAAATTGTCAGCAAGTTAAGATTGAAAGTTTATGAATAGTGGAGATAATGTTGATTTTGTGATAGGAAAAAGTAAAATAAGGTTTTATTTTGCAAAATAACGGTTTATTTGGTGTAATAACCATTTAGAGGTGTTATATGGTTTTATTATCATTTAGCGGCGTTATTTAGGTTTCATTAAATAAAACCATTTTCACGGGTCTCTACGTATAGCGTATAGGCCTACTGTGAAAATGACGATTTTAAAATCAGGTGTAGGTAGGTAGTATAGTAACTCGAGTAGTTTTCCCATTCTTTCAACATGAAAAATATATTGTAACATTGGAGATACTAGGCCGCTTCGCGAACGCTTTTTCCAGTCGCGTTGATGGATGAGCATTTTTTTGAATATTTCTGTCCAATGATTACGTTTTTATGTGGAATCTCCTTACTTTTTCTATCGTTACTACTACTACTAGTACTAGTTCATTATACACCTGTAAAAGGCTTATATCAAAACCTTTATTTCTATGAATTTTGACCAACTTTTTCAACTTTTTCTTTCAAGAGGCACTACATCACCATAATCTTTATGTCAATGTAAAATATGAACGTTGCAGCCCCACCCGTTTGGTCAAAATCGGCCCAAATATCACAAAAATATTGTATTAAAAACCGGAGAAAAAATTGTAAAAGTTCGATTTCTATAAGAAATATTTTTTCAAATGTCTCTTAAACCATAACATATATGATTACAGTGATTTTAAACGTTCCTTGAAAGTTTCATCAATATTGGAGTAGCCGTTTGCCAAATATCAGGAAAATATCGCACAAAAAATCGTAAAAGTACGATATTTATGAGAAATATTTCTTCGATTGTACCCAAAAACAATACAGCTCTAAGTTTAGAGATTTCGAAGGTCCCCTCTAATTTTCATCAAGATCGCATATGCCTTTTGCCCGGTAGAGAGCAAGCAAACAGACAAAAAAACTAACAAAAACAAAACACCTGAGTTATTTTCTTGGGGTAACGTAAGTAAAAAACAAACAAAAAAACACAAAGTCAAATTGAAGTCTTCGCTTCGCTCATCCAATTATAAATTATAAAATCCCACTTGCACGATGATCAAACCCGGGTCTTCCGCCTGCCGTGTGAATCATCTTTTGGATCCAAATCGAGAACTAAACCCTTTCTTCTTCATTACATCCCCGGTCGAGTTCTGGATTTTATTATATTTATATATTATCAATTCCACCTACCTTTCTTGACTAACCAGATGTGCCAAGGTGGTGTTGCCCCACCCCAGGAATTTGTCTCCCTAAGCGGCCCCTTACATTGCTTACGCGAAACCAACCCTGACTGGTACTAAATATGGTTGGTTGAATTACTATAGTTCTAGTCTATAACAGTGGTGTAGGGCCAAATTTACCTAGGTGCTTATAATATAAGCAAGCATATTATGCTTCCTCTCATGGGAGGGTAGCTGCAGGGGTCTGGGGCAAAGATCCAGCCGCCGGAGGCGTAAGGGCAAAACAAAAATATTACATTCTATGGTTATTTCGTTAACAACTGTAGGGATTAACATTTTTACATTTTATTTTAATATTTTAATTTAATTTTTTATTTTTTAATATTTTTATCGTAGCCTACACTTAGTTGATTTTAGGCAAAAAAATTCAATTTGATTGCCCAACTAAACCATCATGTGTTTAAAAAGTATGTTGTAGTTTGAAAGCAAGTCACATTGAAGTCAATAAGAAGTTGCATGGGTACATTCGTTCTTGTGGTCTTTCACAATGAGACGCCTAATAGACAGCGTTGTTAAAGCTACTTTTTAAAAGTAGCACCGCTACAGCTGCAGCTACTGTACCTTTGAAAGTAGCTTAGCTACTTTTTAAGCTACTTTTATTCTTAAGTAGCTTGCTACTTGTGCAGCTATTTTAAAATAGTAGTGACACTACTTTACAGCTACTTTTTATGTTTTTTTTTATTACTACAAATTAGATTAAAATTTTGTTTATGTTCATTAGGGCATTGGCCCTGGTTAGTTGCAATAAAGCAATAATTACAATATGCAACTTATGCCAAATTGCCACTGGCCAATGTAGAAGGTTTGAAAGAATGACCTGACAATTAGATGCTTGGCCTGCAACATTGTTCCCTAATAACGTATGTCCAGATAACATCTAGCCTACTTATTGAGTGCCCGGCTCTCGCGTTCACAATAACATTCTGCACAATGTAGGCCTAAGTGACTCGACGCACAATTGTCGCCTGTATTCGCGGGGCGAGCCCAGCAGCCTATCTAATGTTTTTGCTACGATAGATACGTTTTTACCAGCCGCGCACGTGCATTTGTATCAGCCTTCTGTCCTTCAAGTGCGAGAGAGACGGATCTGTCATCACATGCGCGAATAAAGGTGTGCGTTCGGTCAAACTCCAGCTGGCGGGCGAGAAGTATGGGAAAAGAATGTGCGAGTTCATAATATTAGGTCTCCGCCTAATTATGATTGATTTTTGCAATGGTAATGGTTTAATTTCATTTGAACTTATTGCAAAATAAGAGTAGCGTCGATTTTACGCTACAGCTACCTGTTAATAGTAGCTTGCTTTACTACATTTTCAAAAGTATTGCGCTACCGTCCTCGCTAATAAAAAAAGTAACATGTTACAACTTACAAGTAGTGCGCTACTTAACAACACTGCTAAAAAATAACAACCGAATTTTGATGGTGAGTACGAGGTAGTTAGGTAGGGTTTGAAAGCAAGTACATTGAAGTCTAAGAAGTTGCATGGGTACGTTGTGCCAAGCAAGGTGGCCAGCCTACCTTCCAGTCCAAGATAACAAACGTATAGTATCGATGGATATCTAAATTAATGGTTTAACTCTCTCCCATGCATAGCGTACTAAAGCGTAGTGATGTAATGCATCTCCCAGTGTGGGCTTTATGCACGGGAGAGGGTTAATTGGCTACCTATACATTATACTTCACCAAAATCTGTTGTCTTGTTGAAACGAAAGAGCCTTGCTTTATGGTAATTATTACAAAAGTAAAAGCCTTCCTTTAATGGTTTGATATTATCTTGTCTAGGCATAAAACTTTGATCAAGATGACATGATTGAAACATGCTTGTTAAAAACAATTGAGGTTTAAATTCAACACTGCCTTCTGGCTTCTTTGCCGTCTAGATGTATGGTACAAACCAAGGAGGTATGAATAATGTAAGGAGACAGCATGTCGCCGTGAAAACCATAGCCACTTTGAACGACAATGGTGGTGCGCGAAAGCCTCGAACCCAAAGCAAGGTCGTCGGTATTATTAGAGCTCATTGTCAAAGCTATGAACATTCCAAAACAATAAAAAACGCAGCACATCAACAAAAATTACATTTCAACTCTTTATTATTCATTCTCATATTGATACAAGAGTTTTATCAATGTTTCAAGTATAATATCAGCTGTTTCAGTGCCGTCGATGGTAGTCGCCATATTGGTCAGCACCAACGAGAAGAAGTAAATACTGCGAAAAACTCTATGTTTTAGTAGCCGCCATATTGGTCAGCACCAACGAGAAGCAGCAAATACTGCGAAAAACTCGATCAGAGACGTTCAAAACGGCCACGTTCATTTGTACAGCCACAGATAGCGCATGCTGTCTCCTTACATTATTCATACCTCCTTGGTACAAACACCTTACATACATCTAGACGGCGGTGCTTCTGGGTGTATTTAATGAAATAACTGTGCACGCGCAATACACATGGCGCTATCTCTTAGCAAGAATTGAACACATCTTTCATGAGTGCGGTAAGCATAAGCCATCTCCACGGTGGAGTTGATACTACTTGTACTTCCATCGATTCTTAGCACTGGCTTTCATACTGGTGTATTATACCTACCTAACAACATGTGTTTTTACTTATTTACTATCAATTTAAATGCGGTTAAAAGCTTACGTTGTGATATTACTAAATTTGTATAAATTAAAATATTAAGCATATTAGAAGAAACTAGATTTCAAAATATGCTTCCTCAGCCAAGATAATCTCCGAAAGCGAGTAACTTGATATATTGTTACGTGATTGGTTGACTGGTATTATGAAGGCTGGTGACGTATGACCCGTTTTTTCCGACAAAATATGTAGGAAACTTTCACCCTTATTTTATAAATGAAAATATTCTCAAAATGAAGAAAATAGGATATTTCTGTCCTAAAGAAAAGTGGCCTTAACACAGTAGAACCATTAAATAATATAATGCACATTCCCTTTTATGTGTCCATCAATTTAGCATCTAAAACCTAAAATGCTAAATTAACATCTCTACTTCTAGTAATAACTTGCAAATAACTCTGTGTGGTGGGTGCAGGTTAAGTTCTAATTAAAAGGCTTTTAAAATATGCAAAATAGGTTACAAATTTAAAACAGTAATAATATTTGGTATTTTCAAGTATACCCTGTCATCTAAAACAAACTATGTGTACTCAACCGTTTGGTTTTCTAATTGTATGTAGGCCTACTCGTATGTATTTGTCTTCTGTTATGAAGTTATATAATATTTAGTAGGCCTCTATTTGTAATTACCCAGTAGACCTACTTATTTTATTTGGGCCTAGTGAATAAAAATTTGTAGCTGACTAAGTGCCAGTATTTATAAAAAAATGTATGTAGTGTGGTAAACGATGTTCTTAAAAAAATTAGGTTGTTCTTTATAATTTATTCCTGATTGTAATTTGTAACTACAAAAAAAAAATAAAAAAATAATATGCTCAAAAGTTAAATGGAAATTAATCTATTTGCTGAGGATCCTAGCAATATTGATACTTTGTGTGCGACACACTATATTATGTATCTTGTGTTCACTACATGTATATTATTTTGATTATGTTAATCTAAAAATATTTCTTTGCATACTGTACACAGTGTAGGACTGGATGTTTTTTATTGAGGCCTACACAATAGAGACAAATGAATATTACAAGATTACTGTAAGGGTGTGCAAATCCTTTGTGGATATAGTTTTGGATTAAATTTACTTTGCTTTTTGAGTTTTTCAAGTATGTAGGCCTATTATATGCCAAACTGTGCATTTCCTCTTTCCTGGCACATTACCTGCCTTTTCCAGCTTTGAAACGTGTTTATGATGGCTCAACTTGTGTAATTGACCACTTGTGCTTGAAGAAGGTGGCCTATAGCATAATATCTGTTAAGTCTTTGAAGATTATTCTCCTCTAAACCTCCTACAGTACAGAACTTTCATCATTATCTGTTGCATCTCCATCTTCTCACCACATTCTTGCTGTTCCACATGTTCCTCACACTATCCTACCCCTTGATCTTTGACCTGGAATTTCCAGTTCCATCATAGGCCTACTTCTCGGTTCGTTTGTCTTCACTTGTCTTCAATCACAGAACTGGTTTTCAACCGGTGCCGACATCGACGTGAGAATAATGGCTAATCATTGATTGGCATTTGAAATAATGGTAATAGGCTTAGCAATCAAGTGGCTGGGCACGATTTGCCCTCTGGCAAGGCCAGAATCAACAATATTTAGTATCTGCTTTGTTGCTAGGACGGCTTCAAAGCAACATAGGCCTACCCAATCCAAGTACAGATGGTAATATAATTGAATTGCTTTGGATTTGTGAATTTCATAACATTCAATTCGGATTTGTAACCAACAACATTGCTTTGCACACCCCTTGTGTGCTTTTATGTTCATATATTATAGTAACAGGTATCGTAATCACGCAATCACACTAATTTTTGTCACCATGATGTGTTCTTTGTTAATAGGCCTACTGTATAGTACTCGGTTGTTTACATAAAGATTTAGGCGATAGAAGATCAATGGCCTATGTAAATAAATCTCACTTTTCTCACTCAAAACTTATTTATTTGATCCCAGAATGAATCTTTGAGGCACAAAATAAAACTATAGAATTTTGTATTCTGTGTAGAGAAAAGGCTAGGTCGCCAATATTAAAACCATGCAAACATATCTGATTTTAGTAACTCCTCACAAAACGCTACGCAAAATGGAAAAAGTAATATGATATAGGTCATCTATTTATGAAGTTTCATTAGAACTATTTTCTGCATGTTGTGCTGATAGTGATATTTTAATCTTCATCCATGCAGACTAGTTCTTACAAAACTATATCATCATTATCTATTGCAATGTCCAACTCTGCATAGGGTTGGCATTGAAGACAGGCCTCTCCATCTTCTTCTGTCCTGCCACCACATTCCAGTCTCCTCCTTGCTGCACCACATCTGTTCTCACCCTTTTCTGCAATTCTTATATATAAATCAGTTATATAACTGAGTGGGTAGACTCTAAATACAATTTATTTATTTATTATTTAAGGTACTGACAACTGTTAAAATCAGCAAAATCTGTTACGATTCAAACGTACAAGAAATAAAAAAATAAATAGTCTGAAATGTTTAGGATTTATTTAACCTCCCAGGCGTGTTTTTTTTTTAGTGTAAAATTTTACCCCAGCATGGGTTATTTAAAAAAAAAATGAAATAATTTGCAATGCATTTTCATAAAAACCCTGTCTTGAAAACTATTGGATTAAATCTCCTGAAATTTTCAGGAAATGCCAATAAGGTATTGTTAAATGTAAAAATAAATATTTATATATCATTGTTGCTATTTTAGCAACTTTTATTGTTGTGAAAAATAAATAAAATAAGACTGTGAGCAATTGGCATTGTTGCAGACATGCAAGTAATTTCACATTGAATAGCCAATGAAAAAAGTAAATTTAAAGATACATTGTTGATATTTTAAAAATATTGTTCCCATTGTTGTCACAAACAAAAATTATACAACATTCAAAAAAACTAAAATTTTCCAAAATACATTGGTAGGCCTACTGTAAAAAATATCCCCCCCCCCCCTCTCCAAATACAAAAATGTGTAAAAAAAATGGCAGCCAAGCTCTCCTTCAAAAGTCTTTGGCTGTTAGTGCTGTGAGATAAAGAAGTTGAGCCAAGCATTTCATTCTTTCTCCCTAGTTTCGCATTGAAAAGAATTATGATCATTTCACCTGTTGACGAGCGCCAAGCCAACTATTTTCCGTGGTAAAAAAAGTAAAAATTTTAAACTCAAAATCATAAAAAAATTACTTGGCCATTGAATTTGGTTCATTACGAGAACTCTAAATAGTCAATGGCCAATTAGGCCTAATTTTTTTTAATGATTTTGAGTTTAAAATTTTTACTTTTTTATCACGAAAATGGTTGGCTAGGCGCTCGTCATCAGGCAAAATGATCTTACTTCTTTTCAATGCGAAACTAGGGAGAAATAATGAAATGCTTGGCTCAACTTCCATATCTCACAGCATTCACAGCCGAAGACTTTTGAAGGAGAGCTTGGCTGCCGTTTTTTTTTTTTTTTTTTTACAAATTTTTGTATTTGGGGGGGGATATCACATCTTTTTGTTGTTTGTTTCATATCAAGGCGTGAAATACTTGTAAACGATAATTCAAAGAAAGCAGGACATTTCAAATGTAATTTTCCATCTAAATTGTTTGGATGTACGGCTTAGATGGAGTTTGATTCACTTTCTAAATTCGTAACTAGATATCAATATTTCGGGTGAAGCAAATAACAAAATTTGTTATAATACATGAAGCAAGCGGTGGATACAGTGCGTTTTAAAACAGATTGTCTAGAAACAAAAGCTACCATCTTTTGTTTTTGTTTACAATCTGTAGTTGGCAATATTCAATGCTTTTCATTCAATTTGCTATGGTTAATGTCGTCTTGTTACGAAAATTGCATGAATATTTAGGTGAATAAAAATTTATAATGGTTAAGAAGAGCATGTTAAGTTTTACGAACTACCACGCCTTAGTAATTACGTGTTTTGATTATTATCCAAAATTTTGAATTTGGTTTTGAAAGCGAAAGGCACTCGGTCCCCCAAATTTAGCCCCTTGTGTTTTGGACGCTAGATATTTATAATGGTTAAGAGCATGCTTACTTTCAAGTTTGTACAAATTACCGGCGTGGTTGTTGTCCAAAATTTTGATTTTCTCCGGTCCCTGTTTCTCGATTTTGGTTTTGAAAGCATAAGTATCTGCGTCTGAGGTACATCTAAGTGTGGTCCAAGTTTCACAGTTCTAAGATGTACCATTTTCTCTGTAGGCTCTTATTCCTCTCCGTCAGAATCCCCCAGCTAGCCAGCCAGCCGGAAGGTTTTCGACGATGTTAGATGCACTTTTTTAACACAGAACGGGTTATCGGATCGGGCTGATTTTTTTTGGTAGGTCATGGACCACATATCAGGTCATATACCGAATTTCAAGATTGTAAATCTTTCGGACCGGTGTGTGCAGATAGCTGAAAACCCCCCAACTCGGATAGGAGTATACAGGGTCGAGTTAGTCGTAAAGCAGTCGCTTGCGCTTGGCTGCGGGCGAACGACCGTCGCCCTAGATGACCAATTTGCCAATGATTCAAATAAAAGGTTATTTATAGATATATTGTTGACTTTAAAAAATATTGTAAACATTGCTGTAGGCCTAACAAAATATTATATAATCCAATAAATAACTGCCACCCCCAAAAAAGTAACCTACAAGGTGTAAAAATATATAATTGGCAAAATATATAGTATGTGCCTATACTATATAAATAGGCCTATAATGTACATTATAATAATATAGGTTTTTTTGGATGAGCGTAGCGAGCGAAGCGAAGATTCCATTCTACTACACTGGAGAAAAAAATCTGGAATGTTTTTTTTCTTTCTTTTTGTATTTTTGTCTGTTTGTCCGCACGATTCCGGCTAAACCAATACTCCGATTGGGATGAAATTTTATGGAGGCCTTTGAAATCTCTGAACTTAGAACTGCCACGTTTTTGAGCGCAATCGGAAAATTATTTCTCATGCAATTTTACGATTTATTTTTATTTTTAACAAAATTCTTCGATTTATAACACCTACATGCTTTGTCCGGTTGTAATCATTTTTTCACATAACCTTAATTTTATGAATTGATATATTTGTGTGAAATTTGATCGTTATCGAAAGATAAATTTCTTTTAAAAATCACAATTTTACGACTTTTTTCGATTTTTTAAATTTCTTTGGCTTATAGCACCTACATGCTTTATCCCATCGTAATGATTTTTTCACAACCTTAATTTTTATGAATTAATATATTCGTGTGAACTTTGAGCACAATCGAATAATTATTTCTTATGAAAATCAAAATTTTACGATTTTTTTCTTTTTAAAAAATTACGATTGATTAAAAAAATTAAAAATTAAAGTTTATTTTTTATTTAATTTAAATTAATTTTTTTAAAAATCTTCAACTTAGTAATGATTTTTTTCACAGAACAACAGAAAATCTGCATAACACTTGGCAACTCAATGCACCAATTACGCTCATCCAACAACGCGGCGGGACTTAAGCGTTTTAAGCGCTCATTCTGTGAGTCTGTCTGTCTGTGTGTACATCGAAAATCACCAGAATCGCTGAACAGATTGCGCTGAAATTTTTAACAGACATCCGGAACGAGTTTACCGAGAACTGCTAACAAAATCAGCTAGATTTGTTGCGATTTAAACCTACAAGAAATAATAAATTGAAAAATGTGTCAATGTCAATGTGTAGGAATTATTTTAACGCCAATGGTTTTGATTTTGAAAAAATATTTTTTGTTTGTTATTTGCCTGGCCGTGAAATGCCGTGCCCAAGGTTTATCAAATTTTGCACGCTCAAGGTATCCCCAAATTCCGCTCGTAGATTGAGTAAACCTTGCAATATTTACACGTATTTCATACTGGCTATGTTTTCCATAGTATTGTCACAGATGATGGACTACACTGCATTATATGCATTTCAAAACACGTTTAATAATTTTTAAAAACAATCCAGAAATTACAAAATCTTTCCCGACCAGGGGATTGAATCCACGTCTCCCACATTTTGGCTATAATGGTGCTTTAGCCAACAGTTAGACTAGGGAAACGCCAAAGTCGTTGTTAGACGAGTGAGCAAGTCATGTGTTGAGTTCCCTGATACATTTGCATTTAAGTTTGATAATTATATTGGTATATATATATAGTAGGGTTTTTAAGTTTAGTTGGTATAAGGGCGCGTCAACTGTAAGGCCATAATCCTTCATTCTAGCCTATGATAGGCTAGGGAGGCCTAAGGTAGTGGGAAGAAAGGGAATGTTACCGGGTACTCAACACATGGCTCACTCACTCGTCTAAACAACTACTTTGGCGTTTCCCTAGTATAAAATATATCTGATATTTACTGCTGTTGTAAGACACGATTCCGATATGTCATCTTTGTGTGAGCAAAGCTGAAACTGAACTGAATGTTTTGGCGCGGTTTTGTTTTTGCACGCTACTTTGCAGAGTTTGCGAGTGTTCTCGAACAGCTGATTATGCGTCGTTGCGTGTACTGCTATCTTACGGCGAACATGGGTACTAACTGTACTGGCCATACCCTGGTATGAGTGCTGCTGCATGTAGCAACTTCAAACCTATTAGAAGCGCGGCTATTTGAAACTGAACTTGTAGGACGTCTCACACGCTGACCGCCGGGCTGGGATGGACGTGTTAAGGCGTCCCATTCGCCTGGGAGGTTAATGACAATGGTTTTGTTCTTGAAGAAATCATTCTTATTGAATCATGTTTTGAATGTCAGGCGGTGAATGCACTGCGGTGATCAAGTTGTTACGAATCTTGCATGCTCAAGGTTCCCCAAAATTACGCTGGGAGATTGAGCAAACCTTGCAATCTCTACACGTATTTTGTACTGGCTGTTTCATAGTAGCGTAGGTCTATGCAAGTCAATACATGTTCTTTAATTTTTTAATACAATCTAGAAAGTAACAATTCTATCCCGACCGGGGTTTGAACCCAGGTCTCCCACGTTTTAGGTGTGCCAAAGAGCGAGCCATATGTTCAGAGCCCGAAACATTAATTTGTATTTAAGTTCATTCTAATCAACATCATTCTAAAATATGCAAACGTAACCTACAAACTAGGCCTATATTTTAATGGAAATAAAGCATTCAAACATTAAGAGAATGGGATAATCGCAAAATTAAAACCACTCGAAATTACAGTTTTTTCGTGATATCTCGAGAACGATGCAAAATATCTAAAAACGGATTCTAGACCGAACTGTGATTTTGTTAGAACAATATAATGCAAGAAAATATATTGTAATGTGATGGTAATTAAATTTTTTATTAGAATTTTATTAATTAAATGCATATTTCAAATACAAACCGTACCAATTATTACATTTGAATATTTTTCTTTCATTATAGTGTTCTAACAAAACCACAATTCGGTCTAGATTCAGCTAGAAAGTAACAATTCTATCCCGACCGGGGTTTGAACCCAGGTCTCCCACGTTTTAGGTGTGCCAAAGAGCGAGCCATATGTTCAGAGCCCGAAACATTAATTTGTATTTAAGTTCATTCTAATCAACATCATTCTAAAATATGCAAACGTAACCTACAAACTAGGCCTATATTTTAATGGAAATAAAGCATTCAAACATTAAGAGAATGGGATAATCGCAAAATTAAAACCACTCGAAATTACAGTTTTTTCGTGATATCTCGAGAACGATGCAAAATATCTAAAAACGGATTCTAGACCGAACTGTGATTTTGTTAGAACAATATAATGCAAGAAAATATATTGTAATGTGATGGTAATTAAATTTTTTATTAGAATTTTATTAATTAAATGCATATTTCAAATACAAACCGTACCAATTATTACATTTGAATATTTTTCTTTCATTATAGTGTTCTAACAAAACCACAATTCGGTCTAGATTCAGTTTTTGGAAATTTTGCATCGTTCTCGAGATATCACGAAAAAACTGTAATTTCGCGTAGTTTTAATTTCGCGACTATCCCATCCTCTTAATGGAATTCACGTGATTATATTTCTCCCTGGTGTTGTAATAGTGTTGAACTTATTGGGAAAAAATACCCCATCGACAAAAGTGTACAGATACCTTAGAGAGACTTTGTCGAAGGTACCTCCTATTGTTTTCTTATGGGAACAAAACTGTGCCATGGGCGGCGTCCTACAGTCGTAAGCTGGTGAAATAACAACTATAAAGTAAAGTAAATGCTTAGTTGTGTACACCCTGCATGCAAAAATATTGAATGATAATGTTATGTGACACATTTTGTGGTTACTTAAACTGGGAACATGAATAAACATGTTTCAGTGGGGGAAAGGTACAGAAGGACGACAGCTTACCTTGAAAAAGTTAGGTAGGTCGCACAGACACAAATAGATGTCTACTCATCTACCTTTCCCCCACTGAAACATGTTTATCCATGTGCCCAGTTTAAGTATTCTTTCCATTTAGGCCTCATCTATACCTAAGCAAACTACATTTTGTGGTTATATTGGCATGTTTACATCCCGACGGTTGGAGCCTAGAATTGTGTAAGGAATACGATTTTTTAATGGACCAATTGCTTCGTGAGAGAGCAAGTGTGGCCGGTTTCACATGGGTTCTCAAACGTGACAAGAGAGTGAGTGAATCCACTCACAAAACACTGCAAATCGAGAGTCGAGAATAGCAATCGACTGTCTGTAAGTGGACTCATTTGACACGCCCACCCTGAAAAGCGAGTGAGTGAAACGCAAGAAGAGGGGTCCTGCATACCATACTGAAAAATACATCGTAATTTTACAATAATACCCATTTTTAGTGCTTTTAGTGGTTAAAAACCTAATGACGTGAATTTCGGGGTTATCTTCTAATATTATTTACACCCATTTTGGTGTTTGGTGGTGATTTAATTTTAGCATTTTCTGGTTCAGATTTGATCAATTCATGCTCCTTTTTTGGAATAAAATTATTTACTTTTATTTTGGTGTTATTATCAATCGCAAATTACACGGACCTCTACCTATCGGTCAGCGGTATGGTTACGTTTTAGGGGCTTCATATTAAGTTGTATTTGCAAGACTTATTCAGAGTTTATTATTAGTATTACTTAGCAACTGGTTATTAATGGCAGTAATCTTGCCATAATCTACTCCAAAACTTAATTTACTACTAGATGGATTGTGAAGATGATGCGATGATTTACAAATGTTTCACTCCCTTTCATTGCAGAGTAAATGACCCGAACAGAGTACTTTTTCTTGTTATTGTCATGATGGGACTTGACTTGGCTTTACAGTTTACCTACCAAGATGTGATACCACAGTATCACACTTGAAATTAAAACAGCAAAGCAACCACATGCCTGATCATTTTCATAAGAAAACAACTAAACTTGACTGATTAAAAGACGAGGTTACATTTAAGGATGCAGCTAGCACCCTTAATGCCTGGGAGAAAATGTTGCAAATGATGTGATAATTTCGTATGGGACTTGGAAATGCAGAGATTGTAGAGTTTTGAAATTTCCAAAGAAACATGCAAAATAACGTAATGAATGACCAATGTATATATTTTTCTAACAAAATGCCTAAATTTTGACAAAATGTTAAACTTTTAAACTATAGCATAAAAAGTAATTGAGGCCTACAAGCCTAGCATAAATTATCAAAAGTTAAAATTGCTTTAAATGCAGCCAAACCATATGAAATGAAATGCAAACATGTAAACACATAGAAAGACATATTTTTCTTACTAACATTTCTTATTCAGGCTATTCGACCGCGTTTTTCTATTTTCCAAAATATACTTTCATTAAACCATCGCCGTTCATGCTTCTGCAGGTCAGCTGGGTTTTGGACCAAATTCTCCACTTCTTCCTATCTCCCACAACGAGTTCTGCTACATTCTTACCAGCTCTGCTCTTCTTAGTATGTAGGTCTGATGCTATGGTCTCCTTCATCTCTTCCGTGGTCCTCCCCGTCTTCTTCTTCCTTCGGTTCTTTTCTCATACATTCTCCTGGGCATCCTCTCTTCGGTCATTCGTTTCATATGCCCAAACCATCTCAGACGTGTCCTTCCCATCCTGTCACCTAACTTCTCCACCCCAAGCATCTCTCTGATGTTTGTATTTCTAATTCTATCTCTTCTTGTCTTGCCCACTGTGCTCCTCAGGAATCTCATCTCCGCCGCCGAATTCTCTCTGTCACCCATAGTCCAGGTTTCTGCCGCATATGTGAGGATCGGTATGAAGTAGGTCTTGTATAGTGTCATCTTGCACTGTATAGGTATTTCCCTATCCCACACCAGGCCTTTTACGCACTGGTAGAAGTTGCTGGCCTTTTGGATTCTGTTAGTGATTTCCTTTTTGATCTTCCCGCTTGCCATTATTTCACTTCCTAGGTATCCAAAACTCTCCACCACCTCCAGGGTTTCTGCTCCAATCTTGATCTCTGCATGGTAGTTCCTTACATCTCCTTCTCCTGGCATAGTAACAACCTTGCTCTTGATCACACTTATCTTCATGCCGGCCTCTTCAATGTGCCTCTTCCACAGGTCTGTGTACCTCTGGAGTACCTCCTCATGCTCCGACCATGCCACGAAATCATCGGCAAACAGCATAACCTCTACCTCTTCCGTTCCCTCCATCTTTACTTTGTTGTGGATGTCATCCATCACTATTATAAATAGCAGTGGTGACAGCACACTTCCCTGCCTCAGTCCTTGTGTTATTTGGAACCACCCTGACAGCCCAAACTGTGTTTTTACACAGCTTTCACATACTATGTACATACTTCTAACCCTGTCTATCAGTCCTTTGTCCACCCTTTTCTTTCCAAGCTTTCCCACATACATTCCTTGGCACACTATCATAAGCCTTCTCGATGTCTAGGAGACCAAACTCATTTTTTTACCAGCTCCCAACTCTACTTTGTCAAAATATAGTGAATGGCTTTGAAAGCTGGCTATTTTAGAAAATCACAACTATTTTTTTAAGGATGCAGCTAGCACCCTTAATGCCTGGGAGAAAATGTTGCAAATGACGTGATAATTTCGTATGGGACTTGGAAATGCAGAGAGAAAAATTTCTGATCCGGTACATGGCTAATTAGGGATGCACACGATAATCAATATTATCGATCGATAATCAATAATGGATATAATTTCGATAATCGATAACCAAAATTCATTTTCGATTATCAAAATATCTAATAATTGGTCAATAGTGGCACGAACCAAACTCTAAAGACAGAGATTATCTCACGTTGGGCCATGCACTGGCTGGGCTGATGGTGTCACACTCGCGAATTATGTTTGGAAATGAGCTATCAGTTGATAACGGAAGCCAAACACATGACATCGAAGACAGCGAGGCAGCAAACGGAACGCGATTGTATTGTTTTGACTTGCACACTTGAGGTTCCACTTGGGCCTATAGGTTGGAACATGCTTTGTTGGTGATATCGATATTATCGATAATATCGGTTCGATAATGACATAACCATATTGATAATCGATAATTAAAAAAGTATTGATGTGCATCCCTATGGCTAATATCGCCACCTCAAAATAATTTCAAACTTCAATTCGCCAGGGCACACCATTCAACGTAGGGTGTTGTGCTTTTGTGACATTAATTTTCAACTAGTTTTCTATAGGCTGACTGAGAGAAAATATATTTTTTTAAACAATTGTCGTTCCTGCGAATTTTTTCGTTTGGCGGTACAAATCGGTACAAAATATCGCCAAACTAAAAAATTCGCAGGAAAGACAATTGTTAAAAAAATCTTTTTTTCTCAGTCAGCCTATAGAAAACCAGTTGAAAATTAATGTCACAAAAGCACAACACCCCACGTTGAAGGTGTGCCCTGGCGAATTGAAGTTTGAAATTATTTTGAGGTGGCGATATTGGCCGTGTACCGGATCAGAAAAAATTGAAAAAAATTGTTTTGATTTTCTAAAATAGCCAGGTTTCAAAGCCATTCACTATATTTTGACTTAGTAGCATATTGTGGAAAATAGAAAAATGCGGTTGAATAGCCTTAACATAAATAATAACATTTTCAGGCCTATATCATAGCTATTTCTAAAAATAATTGTTCCTACCTAAACTAATGAATTATGATGAATCTTAATTTAATTCTTAATGTGTACCTTTCCACAAATAATGTATCCTAATTAATAATATAATAATAACAGTAAAGTATGACAGGTGAAGTACCTTGAATGTAAAATAATCATTTATATGTTATCAGTCACTACTTAGTTCAGTGCATTTAAGCATGACAAATCCAATGCTACAATTTAGCATACAAGGAGGCTAATAAAATAGAACTGAACTGTCTCAAGACCAATATTGTCCCTCGAAGCAACTTTTAGTGTGGACGTATGATCCCCATGGGCGCCGGGAGGGGAGGGGGCAAGCGGGGGTGCTTGCCCCCCTGGATTTCAGGAAAAACAAATTTTAACCGGCAATATGCGTTATTACATATAAATAAATAATAAATAAATAAATTGTGTTTAGAGTCTACCCACTCAGTTATATAACTGATTTTCAGTGGGGGACATTAAACCAAAGCGACTAAGCCAACCTTGTAGGCCCCGACGCAATCGACGAGTGATATATTAAATGATCTGATCGGGAGCGGAGTGTTCCTAGTTTTATTTTTCTCTACCAATTTGGTATATTTAGTTCTATCATACAGACAAGTGACAACACTGTAGTCACTCACTACGTTTACCAAGGGTTATCTTCTAGTCCGGCTTATACGGGACCGTTTACATCTAGTCCGAGGCGTATATCAACAAAACTAAGCCGGCCTACTTCAGTCCAATTTCAAGCCGAACTCGTCACAGCCTGCTAAACTATAACTATACTCATTACCTCCCCATCAAGTTGCAGTGAAGTGTTTATCACGCTCGGCTGGCTCGCTTCAAGCGATCTAGATTCGTTGGTGGTTTTCTTTGTTCCGAGTATTGACTGCACAAAAATTACATAATTCTGGTATCGTATTCAGCCCACTACTTTTTTCTACAACCCACCAAACGCATTCTAAAAACCTGATTTTCCAAAAATTCGCCTGCAGCGCTATTTATGGGGGGTTTTGCCCCCCAAACCCCCTGTGCTTGCCCAACGAAAGTACAAATTTAAATTTTTGACCCCCCCCCTGCCAAAATTTCTGCCGGCGCCCATGATGATCCCGCTCGTCGGTTAGCCCTCTCGATCTTTTCCATACCTTGGATCAGTGGTTTGAGGTGCGATGCTTGTATATGATCATAAGTCTGAGTTTCAGACTTCTTTTTGCTCTGTTGCTAATGAGGTAATTGTGTTTGAATGTTATAGGGGCAGTTGGTTTCCAAATGCACCTTATCGAAGGTCTTGGATTCAAGTTTCAGTGTGCAGCCTGTGGGAAGGGCTACAAGCGACATACATCTTTAAATAGACATACTAAGTACGAGTGTGGAATCGAGAGAAAATTTGCATGTTCTTTCTGTCCTCATCGATCCATTCATCGAACTCACTTATTAACACATTTGAAACAAAAGCACAAAAGTGAATTTCTCAATTTCATTAATAGGGAAAAACTCCCGTACTCGTAGGTAATTGATTTTATGGAAATCAATCCAGAAATTACAAATCCATCTCAGTGGGGAATCGAACCCCGGTCTACCAATTGTCAGTCGGGTGCTTTGCCCCTAAGCTACCGAGACGGTTAACTTAATAACATCTGGGTTGGTGCACTATACCCTGCCGACTAAAAACAAAATAATTCTTGGATTGATTTTCATAAAAACAAATGTGAATATTTCAATTGTTTTCCCTCCAATAAGTAGATTAGATAGTGATTTAGCGAGCCAGTTTGTTGTGCGCAACTGTGCTATTTGTGGAGATGAGTAGTGTGAGAGGATGAAGAACAAATTTCACAAGTCCATGCATGTCTTATACCGATACGGCATTCGAACCTTCGCTATCCAGATTAAGATTTATAAATTCAATCTAATGTCCTCTTACTGCTAATGTAGTTTGATGTCCCATTTAGTCTATGTAACCATAGTGAATGTATGCAACAATTAACCATGTAATAAAATAGGGGAAGGATTTTGCTACTTATTACTTTTAGGTAATACAGTATTGTATCTTCCTTGAGATCCTGCAGTAAACATGTCACTAACCACAATCAAACATGAATTCATACCTCATATTTTCTGCTTCTGGCTGCATTGGCATGGAGTCTAAACCCATCAATATCCATTGTTGTTAAAAATAATTTTAAAAAGCACTGCTATGTAGCAACAGCTACTTGACCTTTAAAAGTAGCTTAGCTACTTTTTAAGTTACTTTCATTCTTAAGTAGCTTGCTACTTGTGCAGCTACTTATAATATTAGCAACACTACTTTACAGCTACTTTCGTGTTTTGTTAAGGCCGGTGCACATAACTTCCTAAGGTATAAGTTTAATTGTTTAACAAAGTTGAAACATGTGCATAGCGTTATGGTGTTTACATGATTTCCTAAGGTTTATGGTTTAGGGTCTAAGGTTTAACAAGATAAAAATATTTCATCTCGCTAGCTCTTGGACACTTAACACTAAACCCAGCCAATGAGACGCGAGCTCTCATAAATCCGGCCAATGGTAACCCGCGTACTAGAAACGTTAGGTACAGAAAAACATTTCTTAGACCATAAACCATAAACCTTAAACCTTCGGAAAGTATATTCACCGGGCTTTACCACAAACTGGAGTAAAAATTTGTTCATGTTCATTAGGGCGTAGGCCCTGGCCTGTTGCAATAAAGCAATCCAATATGCAGCTTATGCCTAAGAGAATAAACTGCCAATAAACAGCCACTGGCCAATGAAGGAGGTTTGAAAGAATGACTTTACTATTAGATGATTGGTCTGAAGCATCCCCTAATGCCCTATAGCGGACGTTACACTGGGAAGTGAAAAGAAAAAGTGAAGAGAAGAAGTAGCTTTTTAGAAGTAGAGTTAACATGTAGCTTATGGGACTTTTCCCGTTGCTGTTACACTGGGAAGTTGAAAAGTAAAAAGTAAAATCTTTCCGAACTAGTCGGAGTTGGTCCGACTAGTGAAAAGTCCCGTAAGCTACATGCTAACTCTACTTCTAAAAAGTTACTTTTTCTCTTTCACTTTTTCTTTTCACTTCCCAGTGTAACGTCCGCTTTAGTCATGTCTAGGTATGATGAGAAAAGAATGTACATCAGATCGCATCGACTTAATTTATTTTTTAATTTTTTAAATTTATTTTTCTTTGTTAGCGAACAGTTATACAAAGTTTTGTTATAATATATATTTTGTTATGTCTTCTTCTTCTTCTTTTCATATGCCCGCATTTTTGGCTTACTGGCATTTTCTGGTTTTCCAGCAGAGACAGGCTTCTTTTTCTTCATAGTTCATGCCAAGTGGAACTGGAAGGGCATCAATTTCGTCTTTAAGACTTGAACATCTCATCAGATGCTCTCTGTTCTGTTCTTCCATCCCACATAGACTGCAAGTACTGCTATCGGTGATTCCTATCCGATGTAGGTGCATTGAAAGCAGATCATGTCCTGTTTGAAGTCTAAACTATGCAGTAGCAGTGCAGTAGCTGTCTATTTAGTATTTCCATGATGTTTGACATTTCCAGTAGTTATCTTTTGCCATGCTTTCCCTTTATCAATCCACTCTTTTTGCGCTCTCTTGGTTGCTGTGCTAAGATGTGCCTTTACTGATGATTGTAACAGATTCTTGACTACTTGGGGCATTTTGCTGCCTCTCTTTGCCAGGTAATCTTCCTTCTCATTACCGTACACTTCACAATGTGCTGGAAGGAATCCATTGCAGCACTACTTCTCTGGCATCATAATAAAGCCTTAGCAGCAGAACCTTGCATTCTTTCACCTCATAATCCACCCTCTCTTTACTTACAATGGCCTGACTTGCTGTCTTTGAGTCCGACATTATCACCATTTTCTTATCTTGATGTTCGCTTATCTTCTCCAATGTCCAGCTCCCGCGTTCACGATTACATTCTGCACAATGTTGGTGAGTCGACGTAAGACTCTCAAGGTCAAAAAAAGAACACGCCTGTATTCGCGGGGCGAGCCCAACAGCCAGATCTAATATGTTTTTACCAGCCGCGCTTGTGCAGCGCAGCGCATTTGTATCAGCCTTTGTATCAGCGAGTAGCGCCTTTGCCTATGAGTGCGAGAGAGACACCAGATCAGTGTTGTGCGTGTACAAGGTGCATGTTTGATCCAACTCACAGCTGGCCGTCCAGTAGGCCTACGTGTGGAAAAAGTATTTGCAATGTAGGCGTACACATTATTAGGCCTCATTATGATTGATTTTTGCTATGATAATGTTTTAATTGCATTATTGCAAAATAAGGATAACGTCGATTTTACGCTACAGTTACCTTTTTATAGTAGCTTGCTGCTCGCTACTTGACTACATTTTCAAAGGTAGCGCGCTACTGTCGTCACTACTAAAAAAGTAACATGTCACAAGTAGCGCGCTCAAGCAACACTGTCAATAGGTCTGTTCTTTTGTCCACCGATTTTTACACCTTTTGCACCTTTGAAGAAATGAGCGTTCTTTTGTCCAGCTGTAATTACAGTATTTCTTCCTAAGACATGTTCTTTTGTCCAGGGGGTATTTACAACTTTTACACTTTTTGCACCTGCCTCTTGAGGTGTAAAAGGTGTACCTATGGAAATTCGCGCCAATTTGAAAAGTAACACCGTTATAATGTGCAATTGTTTTATAAACAAGATAAAACTGGTAATAATAAAATAATATGGAATAGAATTGTAGAAAATGCACAAAACTGTGTTATTGAGTTAGATATCTTCTGAAAGTATTTGAATTGAATGACAGCTGGCACATAACCACCTCAAACCTGGCATAACCTCAAAATTTGCTGTCAAATTACAACAAAATCGTTCTTTTGTCCACCCGTGAAATATTACACCTTTTAACCCCATTTCTAATTCTGTATTTTACACCTAGGTGTAATTACCTCAATTTGAGGTGGACAAAAGAACAAACCTAGTATTATTATTATTATTATTATTATTATTATTATTCTTTATTTATCTAATACAGAATTTACATTCCAGAGAACATTAGATATAATAGAGCAAACTTTACATAATTTGAATATATTAATGCTACAACACATATTTTTTACAATTATACTACATTACTAACTTGTTTTCACTTCACTATATAAACTATACATACAAATTTTCCGTTTGAAGACCTATCTATCTAGTGAAGCTAGATTAGAGATCTAATTACAACAATTACAAATCTCCCGCCCTGGCATCCCATGTATGTATTATATTATTATTTATTATTAACATCAGAACACTTACAGCATATTACGCCATTTGGCTTGTTCAGCAAACATAACGACTGACAAAATCTTTCACTTGTCTAATAACTATTCGCCTTTAAAAAGAAAAGACACGCACCAAGCGGAGAAACGGCGGAACGCTCAGATGAGGTCGCTCCGGAGGTGGGCATGGCGCTTGCTTTTAAAACTACACGGCGCGGCAAAGTTTTCGTCCAAGATAATGTCGAATAGTGAACGATATTGTTGTGTTCTGAGTTACATATAAGGTAAAGCCACTAAGCCAACCGTTATAGATGGCACAATTTTACCAAAGAAGATGACAGCAATAAATAAAGTACGATCTAGGTTCTCAGAGTTTAGTTAGAGTACAGGCCTGATTTTAAGTAAATTCCAAAGATGGGCATTTACTTTATATTATTTATTTATTTATTATTTATTTAACGTCTATCCTATTCAGTTATAAAAACTGATTTACAAAGGAGGACAACTAAATAAATCTAATTACATAGATGCAGAAACAACAATAAACTACATTTTTGTAAATATTTGAAATACTAGTAGCATTACAACAACAATTCTATTATAATATATAACTAATATAATAACAATTCTAGCTGACGGTGTAATATTAGTGGTTTAGGCCTCAACAGTACGTATTTAGATTTTAGAACACAAAAGAATAATATTGTAGGTATGGATTGTAATCTGAATATCAATAATAATTTTACTTTTTCAGTTTATGTAGATAGTCTGCTTTATTCCAGGGATGATAAAACTATAAAAACTTGGTAACTCGGTGAAAGATGTATTCAAATATTTATTAAAGAGTTCAGTTATTTGCAATATCGATAGTGGTAGTTCAAACATTCCATTGCCGTTCATGTTAGACACATATTTGAAAGGTCGTCGAGTTGATTCCCATCATCAGAAATCTTCACTGAACGTTTTACCTAAGGTTTACTCAGTAAAAGGTGAATGCTGGATTAGTCACATTTGAATATCCTTTGGATACATTTCTCAAAAAATATACTCACACGACCATGTATAGGGCCTACGTAGTTAGACAACCGAGACAAGTTTGTTCCTTGGCAGTTGGGACGTTTTAATTCCTACGAAACAAAATATAAGTTGTTTTACAATCGACGTTTAGCGAACCTGCTTATCTAGTTTCAATACGGTACAAAATAAAATGCGGAGAAAGATGCGTAAAAATTGCTTACGATTAGGCCCAATTGTAGTAGAAAACAATTAACATTATCTTCTTTCGAATATTATTTTCATTGACATTTTTTATTTATCGGGTTGTTTCGTAGCGGCGGTAGTGATATCTTTCTGTCGACGTTTCGAAGACCATGTTATCTTCTTCTTCAGGACATGAAAATTATGATATGAAGTTTGTGAAATTCCTCTTGTTTCTTGTTATTGTTTTTTTCTATTGTTATTATTAAAGTTTTTTGATTGGTTAACCTAAATAAGCTTCCTAAATTCACTGTCAGATTATCATTTGCTAGACAACTTTCCTATTTCGTAGTCTTCCACCCCAGGACTGCGATTCTATAACTCTGACGGAGTTGGACCCGGGCGTTTCCAACGGTAATCGTCTCTGTTGTAAGTGATCGACCCAGTTGAGGTCGATATCGTTGCGATATAATCCGTGACAACAGAGTCCGACTCGGTTATATTTGTATAAAATGGTGGATGATAAGCCTTGGCCTACACGTAAACACAACCAGATTATTAACTTTCTCAAACGAATAACAATAGTTTGCTCAAAGAAAACCTACCTCTAGTAAGGGCCTACCCCTGAGAGTCCCAAACGTTCCCTTTTTTCATAAAATTATACCATTTAAATCCAATTTCTCCCCGATTGGAAATAATACACACATCTATGTCATTTCGAATATTTGACAGCTGACTGTGAATCATTTGTTCACATTTGACCGTCCACTGCCATGTAAATCATACCTTTCGACCTCGACGGAGTCGGTCCCGTGACAGAGTTGAACCCGTGAAGTTACTGAATAGGGGCCCAGACATCTTCCTCTTGAACCGGCACAATCCCTTGGACTGGATCTATGATAACTTCCTCAATAGGGTTGATTTCTTTACACTGTATTGTCTGTATTGTCTGTAAACGTCGACAGAAAGATATCACTACCGCCGCTACGAAACAACCCGATAAATAAAAAATGTCATCAACGGGTAGCGAGACATTTAAAAGTTTTATTATTTTCATTGTTTCCAAACAACTATAAACTTGACAATTTAGGAGATGAAGTTCCGAGTACTCTCAACGAATGAATCACAAATAGGCTCAATGGTGTTTAATTATTGGTTATAATTACCATTATTTTGGAGCGATGTCTGGCATAATAATAATTATTATTATGTCACATTTTGTTTGGAAATATGTGTGCACTTCATATTTATTTCCATTTATACTCGGTAATTATTTATTTATAAGCGTTTATTTTAAGGTGACCATATTTTGAAAGTTACAAACCGGGACAACTAAAGTGCAATTATATGTAGGCTCACCGTGTACTCCATCGACCATTTCGGGGTCTGGGGCAGAGCCCCAGCCGCTTGAGGCGATCTTTTGAGAAATATTTGCGTCAAATGCTCAGAAAACAGCTTTCTGACATGAAAAAATGAATTAAAAATGGTTTATGTGTACATTTTTGTAGTCACAAAACCTTTATCCAGTGAATTAAACATGATAATACAAAATAAATTTCAAGCACTCGGCAGAAAATATTGCGTGTAATGTATTGATGACGGCATCATATTAATGAAGTCCTAATCAATAATAATAAAGAAAATTGAAAATGCATTGAATATGTATAATATGCATAATTTAAGTTTTAATACATTTTGTTTTTACAACAAAAATAATTAGTGTAGGTATGGTATTAATTAAAAACGTAGTTAAGTTACATGAGTAGTACATTTTGATTTTTCATTATCTATAAACAAAATCAATGCAAATAATGACTGAGAAAATTAGGGGTGTGAAAGTCCTTATTATTTTTTAATTCGAATCGAGTCAGAGTACTGAAAATTACTCGAGTATCGAGTTCAATTAGAGTCCAAGTACTTCATTTTTTAAATCTCATCACTATTACTCTTAGGCTATTTATTTTTTATTTTACAATTATGAGCCATCAAATTCCAACTCGCAACCTTCTCGTGGTTTGGCCCGTGATTAGGGGAGTTTATCTCCCTGAAACTAATCGCGAGCTCTGGGTCGTTGTCGGGGACCTTTCCCCTTCCCTTTGACTACCTCCCCGACGGTGACGACAATGACAACACGGACGGATGACACAGACGGAGACGACCACGACGTGGGGGAATCTCTGCCCTCCCCATACGCTTGTGGCTGGTTCTGACCAGCACAGGCCTGTTCACCCCTTGTCCCCCCTCGTCATCCCTTACGTCCCTCCCTTCGTCTCGATTAGCCTAGTTGCATAAATATGAGACGTTAAACAATATCCAATCCAATCATTTTACAATTATGTTCAATATAAATTTTATTTATTGATATGTCTATATGTTGGCTCCTAAGTGAGAAGAGTAACATCTAATTGGTTTTAAAATGTAATCTCTCTCGATCATTTTAATGACCAAGCACAAATGTTAATAGGGCTTGGTTATGACATATAATTCAGTAGTAAGTGGCATTACATGAAAATTTTGATTCAAACATTATAGTGACATTTTTATCATTTGCAAAAAAAAGTTCAGAACTTCAAAAAAAAATAAAAATATTTGTATCAAAAGACGAGCTTAGTAGTATGGATATTTAGGGCTGGTAAGGGAATGCCAAGAATAGATAACGATTTTTACGTTTTAAGATCCTCCCTTTTGTGATGAGTGTGGCGAAGTTTTAACTATTAAACACGTTTAAGAAATCTGTACAAAATATAGTAGTGATAGAAAAGATTTTAATGATAACTTTACTGTTTTGTGCCCTAAAACCCCAACTAACTAACTAACACACTCGCGCTCGACCCGGCACCTACCATTTGTACGAATGCTGACGAATTTGCTATAGGCTACCCAGCACCTCCACCCAAAATCGTTGAATAATACTTGCACACCCCTTGAGAAAATGAATTATCTTCTTGGAAGTGGAAGAACTATTTCAATGTTATTATTTTTTAAAAAAAAAAAAAAAAATTATCCTTCCACACAATACAGATGACAGAATACCGGGACACTTCCCCTCCCAAATTGCAAAACCGGTACAAATTCGTCATTTTAATGAGTCTCTCGGGACACCGGTACAAGTGTTCTGAAAACCGTACTGTACTGGTCAAACCGGTACGTCTGGTCACCTTAGTTTATTTGTGTATTTGATTATTACTTGGGTTTAAAATGTAGTGTTTCATATCCACTTGTAGGGCCTTACTGTCCATTTCAATTAGTATATTCATACTTTGTTATTGAAATGTATATTTATTTTACGTATTATTTATTGCTTAAAAGATTTAAAATAAAAATATATGGGTTCTACTCATCTTAGTTTCATTTCCGTAAAGTTTATTTGCGAAATTTTTAGGGAAGTGCTAAGAATCCCTATTACGACCTACTGTCTGAGTTTTGTAAGCAAATTGGACTATTTCGATCCCATTTGATTTTTCTGGATTGTAAGTAGAATACTTAGTTGGAATCGAATGTAAAAGTTGTTTTGCGATTGTGTGTTCAAGATAAAAGTTGATTTTCAGCTTTGTTCATAGGCACATGTCACAGCATAGTAGAGTCATTTTCGACACTTTTGTGACCGTTGAGAGACAATGACGATTTTTCAACGGATTTGTCCTCTAAGAAGGTTTTATAAAAAATTAAGCCCCCATGCCCCTCGCGAAAGTGTGGGCATACCCCGCCAGGGCCCAAAATCCAATATGGCGGCCGTTTACCACATCTGACACTATCTTTGCAATGGTTTAGCCTAGAGTATCGCGTAGTATGTGGTTTTTATGGTTTTGAGGGTCGAGGAATTCGTTTCTGAAGTCGGTTTGGCGATTAGACCCATTTTTTAAAGCTTTGAATCCAAGATGGCCGTCGATTTGCAGCTTGGAATAGCCAGTTTCTCGAAATCGTAGTAGAACTTTCATATAAGACTCGAATGAAAGCCCTGTTCACATAATTTTGAATAATTGACAGAAGAGCTCTCAGATAGTGCTCATAAATCTAATAATTGGTCAAAACTTCAATAATAATACGAAAATATGTGCTCCTTTTATAGACAATTTAGCGATTTTCTAAAGTGCTGTGATAAGAGTGGCTATGGCACATGAATTGAGAGACAATGACGATTTCTCAACGGATTTGTCCTCTAAGAAGGTTTTATAAAAAATTTAGCCCCCATGCCCCTCGCGAAAGTGTGGGCATACCCCGCAGGGCCCAAAATCCAATATGGCGGCCGTTTACCACATCTGACACTATCTTTGCAATGGTTTAGCCTAGAGTATCGCGTAGTATGTGGTTTTTATGGTTTTGAGGGTCGAGGAATTCGTTTCTGAAGTCGGTTTGGCGATTAGACCCATTTTTTAAAGCTTTGAATCCAAGATGGCCGTCGATTTGCAGCTTGGAATAGCCAGTTTCTCGAAATCGTAGTAGAACTTTCATATAAGACTCGAATGAAAGCCCTGTTCAAGTAATTTTGAATAATTGACAGTAGAGCTATGACTTCTGTTTGAAGCACAACTTTCACAATAACATCTCTTAATTAGACTACAATCATTAGTGCACTCACTACATTCACCATTACTGTTCGTCTGAATCTGTTGACTCTCCACACTCACTTCTCTCATCATCGCTGCCACTATCTTCACCTCTGTCATCTGGACAACCACGAGTTTTGAGCTGCTGGGGCAAGGGGGGTAGGGTGTGGCGCACTGGTCGGCACTTCCCATTTAGAATTTCCCAGCCATGACCAATGGGGGACGGATGATCTAGCAGCTCGTAATGGAGCTGGCAATACACAATGTAATTCGTCCTTTGCACATGGAGATCCAACGAGTCGTCATCAGGTGGGAGTCGAATCGTACTCTTGTTCTTCATTTTGTGCCACTTCGAAGCTCTGGCTTGCGCGCAGGTAGCATCTGCGCTTTCAGCATAGACTTTTGAGAGGACAAATGCTTTCATATTTGCTCTGACTTCGTCCTCTAGCTCCAGACTTTCACCTACTCTTACAAGAAGCTCTCTGGCCTCTGAGTCATTGATTAATTTCTGCAATATTTGTTTTTTGCCATGCCCATAGAACCCTGATGTGTGGTCACTGCCTGTAATGACATGTAGAGGGATGATGACATCGGCGACCTCTGCTGACAGTAGGGCATTGCAGTTGATCATTGAATGCTTGCGTTTTATCAGCAGGTCTCCTCTGAATTGTTGTGAGACATAAGCTGCTTGTACATATACATCTGTGTCCTCGCTGTCTAGAACAACTGCCCCAGTATAATTCCCAGCTCTTAACTTGGCATACGTTGAAAGCAGCATTGTGTCTGCTTCTGGATGCTTGAAAACGTACTCATCGCTCGTCACACCAGTGCTCAGGTTAGTTGACGTATTGTCTTCACAATATATGACACCACTCCGAAGCTGACCAATTTTTGTTTTCATCTGTTCCTTCACAAGTCTCTGCAGTCTGACCTTATTTCCTGAATTGACCATGAGCTTATTGAATTCAGAAGCTTCTGGAAACGGGTCTTCAGGCTTAGGGAAAACATTTGGGATTTGTAGATGTGTTGCTGCCAGTCGATCGTGCTCATCATCCTTGATGCTAAAGGGAAGGTCTTACTTGTCGTCTAAGAGTAAGATGAGACGTGCATCAGCGTGGCGTGAGAGAATTATCGAGCATATCTTATCAAGGTAGTCACTCCAGTGGTACCTCGAGCCGTCCCGTTTCCTAGCCTCACGGTCCTCTGGTCTGGGGGTGGCTAATCGCCAGATCATCCCCATATCTACCAGACTGACGTGATCCCGTGGTTTCTCTGCAATTGGTTCTAAATTAAATATATCTAGTAACTTGCTCTTCGCAGTCTTACGCATTGAACCATCGACATTGTAGATTGAGAGGCACTCCTCAGTCACTCTCCCTACAAGGGCTGTCTCAAGTTCAATTTTACCTTACATATTTTCGTATTATTATTGAAGTTTTGACCAATTATTAGATTTATGAGCACTATCTGAGAGCTCTTCTGTCAATTATTCAAAATTATGTGAACAGGGCTTTCATTCGAGTCTTATATGAAAGTTCTACTACGATTTCGAGAAACTGGCTATTCCAAGCTGCAAATCGACGGCCATCTTGGATTCAAAGCTTTAAAAAATGGGTCTAATCGCCAAACCGACTTCAGAAACGAATTCCTCGACCCTCAAAACCATAAAAAACCACATACTACGCGATACTCTAGGCTAAACCATTGCAAAGATAGTGTCAGATGTGGTAAACGGCCGCCATATTGGATTTTGGGCCCTGGCGGGGTATGCCCACACTTTCGCGAGGGGCATGGGGGCTAAATTTTTTATAAAACCTTCTTAGAGGACAAATCCGTTGAGAAATCGTCATTGTCTCTCAATTCATGTGCCATAGCCACTCTTATCACAGCACTTTAGAAAATCGCTAAATTGTCTATAAAAGGAGCACATATTTTCGTATTATTATTGAAGTTTTGACCAATTATTAGATTTATGAGCACTATCTGAGAGCTCTTCTGTCAATTATTCAAAATTATGTGAACAGGGCTTTCATTCGAGTCTTATATGAAAGTTCTACTACGATTTCGAGAAACTGGCTATTCCAAGCTGCAAATCGACGGCCATCTTGGATTCAAAGCTTTAAAAAATGGGTCTAATCGCCAAACCGACTTCAGAAACGAATTCCTCGACCCTCAAAACCATAAAAACCACATACTACGCGATACTCTAGGCTAAAACATTGCAAAGATAGTGTCAGATGTGGTAAAACGGCCGCCATATTGGATTTTGGGCCCTGGCGGGGTATGCCCACACTTTCGCGAGGGGCATGGGGGCTAAATTTTTTATAAAACCTTCTTAGAGGACAAATCCGTTGAGAAATCGTCATTGTCTCTCAACGGTCCACAAAAGTGTCGAAAATGACCCTACTTACACCGACATTTATTAACTGGGCACCATTTAGTACAAACAATATTTTATTTCAGTTGTGAGAACCATGTAATGGCATTCCAAAATGTCACTAGATCAAAATAATGTAAATAGCCCCTGTTTGACGGAGCCCTCGCATACGGAGCCTCACAGTGCGCCAGCATGAGCGACCTCATCCTAGCCGACATCTTTGTATTCGCGCGGTAACCACTAGCGCCATCGCTTGACAATTTTAAAGGCATGCAATAAGTGGTGACATGAGGGTGAAGGACAGTTACTAAAAACCCATGCCTTATGCAGGACTCGAACGAATGTCATCTTGGTGTTGTATTCCTTGGGCCTACGCCCTAACCGAATACGCCACCGCGGATGGCTATCTATGTCTTGCTACTTTATTAGTCACAAGACAATTCTTTAATCCTTACACATTTGACATTCATTTTTAGGGCGCGACATAGTGGCCTTATAGGTTTGCACCAAGTTTACGTATGTATGTATGTATGTATGTATGTATGTATGTATGTATGTATGTATGTATGTATGTATGTATGTATGTATGTATGTATGTATGTATGTATGTATGTATGTATGTATGTATGTATGTATGTATGTATGTATGTATGTATGTATGTATGTATGTATGTATGTATGTATGTATGTATGTGTGTGTGTGTTCCTAAATGTAAGTTTAGTCAGCCGTAAAATTTTGACATTTTACACATTGCGATAGTTTTACATCAATGTCTGCTATCAATTTTGCGTTATCACATACCTGAAGCTTCGATTGTTTGTTAATAGAATACTATCAAATAAATTGTCCGGATGTTATTAGTTGCAAATCCATGTGTGACCGAAAATATTCAGATTATGAAAACAAAATATTTGTGTATGCGTTTTGCCAAACTTAGAGATGATATTGCAAAATTATTCCAAAAGTTCAGGGTGGATGCGTTTAATCATGTCCAAACAGTTGTGTATAGTGTCAAAAAAACTAGTTTCATTCAATAGTTTATCAGGGGTGTCCAATCAAATTATGTTTTGGTGTACATTTTGATCTTGGCAAGATTTTCTTTTTTTTTACATGTAGAAGATTTAAACATATGTCAACATTCTTTTGCATGGTGGTTTTTACTATTGTGAAGTATTAGTTTGTAAATTTGCAATGAAATCGGTTTATGTGAAATGCCAAAATGTTGCTTAATATAATCGTAAATGTATCATAATCTGTTCGCCCCAATAGTTTATTAGTCATTGTTTGCTAGCAATTTTGTGTTAGCACAATGTTACTTATAAAAATTTGTACCTTCAGCCTTTGACTATAAATTGGCATTAAACTAATTCACCTGATGTTTGTATTTGGGACAATACGAACCACACATAACAAAAACTTGTAAAAATACAGCCAAACCTTACACACTCAAAAGAAATGAGATCTAAGAAAAGGGCCAAGCTCATCTACCCTTCCACATTTACGCATTCTTAATTCATAAACGTACAGTGTCCCGTAACAACATCCTAGAAAAGCTTGGCAAAATAGAATTTGCAACTAGTATTAAAACAGAATAGTTCATGCAAATTTTTTTTTTCTAAATAATTTAAACGTAATGGTCATGTAAATTCTATTTTGCCAAGCTTTTCTAGGATGTTGTTACGGGACACTGTACGTTTATGAATTAAGAATGCGCAAATGTGGAAGGGTAGATGAGCTTGGCCCTTTTTTTAGATCTCATGTCTTTTGAGTGTGTAAGGTTTGGCTGTATTTTTACAAGTTTTTGTTATGTGTGGGATCTCATTACTTTTTCAAGTTCCATTGCAAAATTATTTGGTAAAATATAATATTTTTATCAAAGTTGATTTAATATGTAAGGACATACCAATTAACAATAGGATGTAAAATATCAAGTGGCCCAAAGACTTGCTTTTTGTAAACAATGTAGGCAATCATTGTCAAGTAACTATAGTTATTAAAAATGAAACTATATTACAGGTAGTAACGTTGTAAATAAAAATCATTGGACGAGAGTGACTTGTTGATTATATTCTTGTATAAGGCTTATATTGAAACCTTTATTTGGAAGCCTTCCAGCAAACTTTTTCAACTTTTTTTTTCCAAAAGGAACTACATCACTACCTTAATGTCCACGTAAAATATGAACGTTGTAGCCCCACCCGTTTGGTCAGAATTGCTGGGCAATTGAAACTGACGAATTAGATAGTAGTAGTAACTAACATCCTTAAAGTGATTTTGAGCATGTTTCAAGTTATATTTTCACCAAGAAGGAATGCTCGTATCCCAACCAAATTTGGCATGTATTGTCGGGTACCTAAATCCCCTCGATATTGATAGTTTTCAAGCTCACATCACGTTTCATGACGGCTGGGTAACACCTCGAAATCACCCCAACTCTGCTTGCTGTATAAGGTGCCAGAGTGTGTAGCGCACCGCGGCTTGGCTGCGGCGCCCTAACAGGCACCTAGATATTAATAACTTATTTGGAGTGTGATTTTTGAGGCGCAATGTTTGAGCGTGACACGATCAATGTATTTATTTCAGATAGAAAATATTGTCATCTATATCATTGATTATTCGCATGAAGGTTATCACTTGTGTGATGGAATAGCCTGTAAAGTTGCAATAATATTGGTTGAAAAGTAAAGGCGTAATTTACTTGCGATAACCGTAAATTTTGTTTTAAGAGTTCATCGTATAGATTTTTCTACTCACATCTGCGTCAAATGTGGAATTATCACATGAAGACTTAAAACATACTTCTAAAGAGGTCAACTCAGGTGCACAAAAGAACATTATGTTTTGGATTTTAAAACCTTGTAATTGCCTTAGGAAAAATATGATACTTTTAAACGGGTGATTTTGGGCGATTTTCATTTTCGTGTGTATAGGCTAATGCACACTGCACAATTTATCGAGAACCTCGAAAGTTTAAACGAAACACAAACATTGTTTACAGTTTTTTATGTACACACGGGTTAAGTGTAAAGAATATATAATCGCAAGTTTAATTCAGGGGTGGCCAAACAGTAGGCATCAATTCAAGCAAGGCTTATATTACTTAATTATGTTATAATAATGTTCTTTTGACATCTTGTACGGTAGTTATGAACTACACAAGAGCATTATGCCAAGTTGCAATTTTAATTAATTTGCGTCTTGAATGGTGGTAATGGACTACTCTGCAAATTGGTTGATCTTAGGTCTGCCGGGTAATCTAGTCAGTGCGGAATTTTGGGGTGATTCCCTCTTACATTTACATTTATTTATAAGCTTACAGTAATACAAAGTTTTGTATGGTGGCAAGGTCCAGTATTAACATTTAAAAATACTAAAATATACAATTTCATAATATTTTCAAATTTTCCAAAGAACTTTTAAAATGTATTAGCCCATCTTTCTGTACAGTGCTCTCAGGTAACATTCAGATACTGTTCTATTAATAAATGAAAATTTTCCTACATCTGTCTTAATAATATCTCAATTAAATTTCCAATCATGATCCCCCCCTACCCTTATAAATACCCCTTGAAGGAAACTATTGATTTCTCCCCAGCCTGGAAAATCCCTTGACGCCTTATATATACGCCTATCAGTTATCGGCTATAGTTCCTGGAGTATTGATTACGTAAGGCAAGCGACTGTGCAGTGCCTCGCGCGAGCTAGAGGCTCTCTAGCTGGGTGCATCGCCTAATGGTGATGGCCATGTGTTTAGTGTCGGCTTGCTCATAAATTTCATTGTAATCGTCTATATTGAGAGTACCGCTCAAACCAAAAATAAATTTGAAAAATGTTTTGTCAATGTCAGGTGATCATAGCCTATTCATAAATGATAAACTATGTATGTTGTTTTTATAAACTATTATAATAATCATCAAAACTCATTTCCAACAATGTCAGGTTGAGTGGTGTTCTTCACACCGATATCTAGGGCACGAAACTATTTTTTGCCGAGATTGCCAGGCTCAGCGTTTCTTCATCATCATCTTCATCGTCATCTTCATCCTGCATCTGCTTTTCCACCAATTTTCTCCACTCTTTCCTGTCCTCCCACAGCTTCAATTCCGTCACCTGGTTCCACGATTCACCTCTCTCTTCAACGTCTCCTTCGATCAATCTTCCCCATCTTTCTCTCGGTCTTCCTACTTTTCTTTTACCTTCCTCTCCTGCTTCGAAGTCTCGTCTTGGGATCCTATCCATTTCCATCCTCTTCATATGACCAAACCATCTTAAAGGCCCAGTCCACTCTTCAAACATCATTTGAATTTTAAAAAGATTGTATGTTATCATAGAGATCAGAAAAAAATGCAACAAAATCGCCCGACAAGTTTAGAAGGTATTTGCGCGCCTAGTTGGCTGCACCCTTCTTAGCCACACGTCACTTGGCGTGAGTCCGCCCGCATACCGATAGCAAGGTAGAGGGTTGGCGCAGCCCATAAGTGTTAGGCGATCACTCGGGTAATGAAAACTTACAAGAAAACTGCATGTACCTTGTGCTTTATTGAGTTCATATTTAGTGTTACATATTTATGTTGTATATTGGTGTTGTTTTTTAAATCTTGTGGCAATAGTGAACAGGTATTGTGTCTATTCGGATGTATAGTAATGCGCGTAATAATGATCGTGGCATTTCGTTTTATAGTATTATCAATAAGACACGATTTCCTTCACTACAATAAACATTAACTTTGCAAAATACATCGATTGAAATAATTATGCTATATGTTTTTTCCTATGTTTGTGTGATCTATGGTGTGATTGCCTCGACACGATACGGCCTCCCTCGCGCAGACATCGCTGTCACTGAAGGTAGCAGGTAGCGGGTGACCGGCCGGGCTCGTTTCTCTCCCCCAAGTGACGTCACGCGTAGTCTAAGCGCGCCCCGGTTCAAATGTAAATAAATCCGATTTCGTTCAACTGATTTTGAAAATTCTTTTTTCTACGTACGTAGAACAGTACATGGAAGAAAAAAGCTGTTACGACTTCAAGACAAGACTGGGCCTTTAAACGTTCCCTTCCTAATTTAAACCTCTATTTCTCCAGACCTAATTCCTTTCTTATAACGTCGCTTCTAATCCTGTCCAGTTTTGTAACTCCCTTGATACTTCTTAAAAACTTCATCTCCGCTGCTTCCAACTGACTCTTCCTTTGATCCAACTGTCCAAGTTACTGCACCGTAAGTAAGTATAGGTATGAAGTATGCTTTATAGAAAAGAACTTTGCATCTCTGTGGAAACAGCTCGTTCCAAAGCAGCTTTCGCACCAGTTGATAAAATCCTTCGCTTTTGTACCTACTGTTACTTTCTTTTACTTTAGCATCTTTTGTCAAGATATTCCTATCTTAAATCTCCTCTTCTAATACTTTCCACGATCTTTTAAACTCTTATTTAGAAAATTCATTGGCCCGATACATTCCTTTATCCTGCCTGTGTCCCTACGTAGTAGTCGATGGTTACCTTGATTGAATAAATGAACTTTATTAGTTTGGCCCAAACACTCATAAAAGTGACATTTGGCAACAGTTGTAAGACCTTCGGTTTTTCCTACTGTTTCTGCGCTAATTCCCGAACCTAAGCATTTATTTCACAAGATGATACTTCCTATCGAGGTACTTATTTGGTTTTTCTTCATTGTTGTACTGAAGTCGTTTAACCTAAAGAAATTTCATGGCCAAATACTTTTTATCCTTGACTAGAGCTATGAAGGACAGTATTTGCGAATTTAGCCTTAATTTATAAATTTACATTTTAGTTATTGCCCCACCAAAACCATATAAGTGGACTTTCGAAATGGTGAAGTTCAATTTGCTTTATAGACTTTTCGTGTCCTAAATATACCCAGGCAAACCAAGCATTTAAATTGTATAGGATAAACCGTTTGTTCAGGTTAATTTAGCATTTGGTTATGCGTTTTTTGAATTGAATACTAACTATACATCAATAGCAAAATATGTTTTATAACTTATAACACATGATATTTAGCCTGCTGATTTAGCAATCACAATACAAATAAGCAATTATTGTTGTTGCTTTCACAATGTCTTATGACTGTCATTTTAAAAAAATCCTTAATACAAAACATTATTTTTGCCAACTTTTTTTTTTAAGTACTGAAAAGCAATTAAAGCCAGTAAAAGTTCCAATTTCATTCTAATATAATAAATATGTATGCCATTGTAATTGATCGCGCAAATAAAAGATGTTTCAATTGTTTAACAATTTTGTGTCGAGCAGAGGTCAATGAAGGTCAAATTTGGTATATTTTCAATATAATTTGGTAAACGTTTTTCTATTGGCACAATAATGTTTAATGATGGTCACATTGTTGTTAATAATTTTTAAATAGGTCACACTTAGCATAAGCATAAGTCAATCATGGCAGGAAAAGGTTATTATTACAATCTGTAGGACCATGAACCTACGTGTATGTACTAGTCAAAAATCTGTTTACTTACGTTTAGGCGCACAAAAATAATGTTACGTAATAATATAATTCACCGATAGAGGTTTCTCACGTACTACGTATCGAGACTATATTTTGGGACGTACCTGGATAAAACCCACACTTTAAAATCCTTACTGAAGGTTTTTCTCATGGATTTCCTTAAAATATATTTGACAAAATCTCAGACTAAGCCCGATAAAATAGCCCTTGGATTTGTTATTTCAACTAAATTCACACCCTAAGTAGAAGGCATTGAAGTTGTCTACGGGAAGATTTTATTTCACAAAACCTATTGCCTAGGTGCCCACTAAATAGGGCACTGTACACTCGGGTACCTTGTAAAAAATAACATGTTTTTCGGGTTTTCAAGGTGTTTCCCAGCCGGCATAATACGTTAAATGAACTTTGAATACGTCATAATAAGAGCTATTTAGGTGCCTGATAACCCATGCCAATTTTGGTTGGGGTGCAAACATTCCTTCAGAGTTTAAAATGGGATGAAAATTTTGTCACGTTTCTACAGTTACAGATTGAAATTAGGTCTTTATAACCTTGATTTCAATGATTTTCTTTTTTTCTTTTTTTTCTATTTTTCTTTTTCTTTCACAAGGCACTATTTTTTATCACTAAAACGTTAAATGTCTATTTCAAATTATAATGTTGTAGAGTGTAGACCCATCCGTTTGTTCAGAATCGCTGTGAAATCGACACTGACGAATTAGGCATCTGGCAGAGGTGTTACGGAAAGTGATTTTGATGATTTTATAATCCCATTTTTAAGGCTGTGTGTTCACCAAAAAACAAAATCCAAAATATGTATAACAGTCGTTATAGAGTATGATCATTAATCAGTCTTTTGAAAAGATCAAAATATATATTTTTTGTTTTTTTTTTGGTTGATACCTTTTTCCGCTATTGCTAATTTTTTGAACTATTTTTGGTGCTAAGTTTTGCTAAAGGTATACCATTTGGAAGGCTGATATTTTTATTGTAGTTTACACTCATCTTTGTCTATAGAATGAGGTGTTTTGAAATATATATCATCAATACCTTACATTATGCGGTGTTTTACATTTTTTGGTACTTTTGTGGTATTTGTACTGTAAAAAGGAAAAAAATAAGATCTTAAGATACGAAAGCTATACATTTCAAAATATCTCATTCTATAGTCAAAGATAGTGTAAACTAACCGAAGGTGGGATCCGTGGGTGTTCGCACTGTCCATACCACTGATTGCTATATTTCCTATTAAAAATATTGATCTTTGGTTGGTTATCGCTCACTCGTCGATTGCGTCGGGGCCTTTGAATTCTTGGATTTACTGTCACCCACTGAAAATCAGTTATATAACTGAGTGGGTAGACTCTAAATCCAATTTATTTGTTTATTTATTTATTTACAATAAAAATATCAGCCATCCAAATGGTATGGCAAAACTTAGCATAAAAATTCGGTAAAAAAAGTAACAATAGCGGAAAAATGCGTCAACCAACAAAAAAATATTTTGATCTTTTAAAAAGACTGATTAATGATTATACTCTATAACTACTGTTTAATGCATATTTTGGATTTTGGTTTTTGGTGAACACACAGCCTTAACTCGGAAGGAATAAACAAAGGTTGGGGTGCCCAACCAAAATTGGTATGGGTTATCAGGCACCTAAATAGCTCTTATTATGACATATTCAAAGTTCATTTCACGTTTTATGACGTCTGGGAAACACCTTGAAAACGCAAAAAACATGTTTTTTTTCAGGGTACCTGAGTGTACAGTGCCCTATAGTGGGCACCTAGGTAATAGGTTTTGTGAAATAAAATTTTCTTGTAAACAACCTCAATGCCTTCTACTTGGGGTGTAAATTTAGTTGAAATAACAAATCCAAGGGCTATTTTATGGGGTTTAGTCTGAGATTTTGTTGAATATATTTTAAGGAAACCCATGAGAAAAACCTTCAGTAAGGATTTTAAAGTGTGGTTTTTGATCCAGGTACGTCCCAATATATAGTCTCGATATGTAGTATGTGAGAAACCTCTATCGGCAAATTATATTATTACGTAACATGATTTTTGTGCACCTAAACGTAAGTAAACAGATTTTTGACTGCATACTCATAGGTTCATGGTCCTACAGATTGTAATAATAATCTTGTTCTGCCATGATTGACTTATGCCTTATCAAGTGTGACCAATTTACTAATTATTATTAACAACAATGTGACCATCATGAAACATTATTGTGCCAATAGAAAAACGTTTGCCAAATTATATTGAAAAATACCAATTTGACCTTCATTGACCACTGCTGGTCACAAAATTAATTTTAAACAATTAAAATATTTTTTAATTTGAAAGACCCTTAAATAAGCTTTGATTAGATACCATGGTTACTTGGTTTCAAAAATACATTTTAAAAAAATTCAATTTTACTTCATTTTCATTTAGGGGATGATTAGACCCACCCAATCGGGATTTTAGGGGATTCTTTAGGGTTATTTATATATTTTCCTGAATCCAATGATATCAAATTTACTTCTGTTGCAATTTGTCCTAGGTTCAGCCTCAAATTTGCGGATGGACCCCGGACTATGTGGTGGCTATGTAAGCCTACAGTATTCACAGGTTACTTCAATTAAATTGCGGTTTGTTTGCGCAGGTTGCTTTATGGTGTACATTTGCTGTAGGAGGCATTAATATACATTGTATGTATGTATTAAATGTGCTTTTTTTTAAGCACCCATAAATTAATAAAATACTGATAAATTGAGATGTACTTAGATAAATGTATGCTAATACTTAATATTGAAGTCAGCGGTTTAGCCGAGGTCGTTTAGCCGGTTCCCACTTGAACACCGAAGTTAAGTTACCTGCGTGGTCAGGGGTAGAGTGGGTGACCGCCCTGCCCTGAGACACTCGTATACCGCTGGTTAGAGCAGATGGAGGGTTCGAGAGCTAGTGTAACGGCATATGCAACCTATCATTGTGTTAATGTTAAGGCTACTTTTAACTAATATTCAATACTTTTGTTGCAGAATTTGCCTTGTACCCTGTGGACATTACCATAGAAACTCGTCAAGAGTCGACTATGTTTCAATGCAAAGCATGTGGGAAAAGCTACAAGCGAATCATTACTTTAAACAGACATATCAAGTTCGAGTGCGGGAAAGAACCACAGTTCCAATGTCCGTGTTGCAATTATCGCACCAAACACAAAAGCACTCTCAAGACACATCTTATTTTACGACATAAGTTTAATGATCTCTCAGCATAGTATTTTGTTTGTAGCTGCCTTTAGTGACATCAATTTTTTTTGGTTGGGGTGGGTAATATTATGAATTCCACCATTTTCTTTTCTCTGAATGTCTTAGTCATATGTATTTGTGATATTAATGATAATTCTCACTTCCTTATTTTAATTTTTGCAAAAAAAAATTGTTTTTGTTTGGATGGCTATTAACCTAAATTCCCACTGACGTAGGCTATGGAAATACTGTCTTACCAGTAGGTACCTACTTATTTTAATACTCAAGAGATGCTACTACATAGTAGGGAAGGCATTGGATAAATAAATAAATAAATAAATTGTATTTAGAGTCTACCCACTCAGTTATATAACTGATTTTCAGTGGGGGACTTTAAAATCAAAGCGACCAAGCCAACCCTGTAGGCCCCGACGCAATCGACGAGTGAGCGATAACCAACCAAAGATCGATATTTTTAATAGGAAATATATCAATCAGTGGTATGGACAGTGCGAACACCCGCGAATCAACGCCAGAATCAACAAGGCCGATTCAGAACAACTCTGAAATTTATTATGTGCTTCGTTGCTAGGACGGCTCCAAAGTCACCGTTTACAAACTCCTAAGACAAGAACTGATGGACTTAAGTCCAAATCAAATACCTGGGTTACTTGAATCTAAATTCTAAACATTACCCGAAGCATTTGTAAAAACTCGAATATTGTTTAGTAATGTTTTTTTCAGATTGAATAACATTAATAAACTTAAAATTATTTCTCAATTTAATTAATTGGGAAACACTCCTTAGCTTACTCTTCTTATTCCTTAATTGATAATGGAAACTAAAAGATCCATCTCAGTTGTATCGATTGCCGGTCGGATACTTTCCCCTAAGCTACCGAGACGCTTAATTTAATAAGTTCTAGATTGTTGGTGCATTATAGATAATAAATTTTAAATTGTAAATTTATAAAAAGAAAATAGTCTTGGATAAGGATGCACAACAATAACAAAAATAATTGATATGCGAAAGTGTGACTTCATCATCGATGTCTGTTGTATGCAGATGACCTGAAACTATATAGATCTCCTTGTCACGGATCAAGTGGAATGCTTCAACTGGATCTTGATTCTCTTTCAGAATGGTGTCGAAAATGGTTATTAAATCTAAATGTGTCCAAGTGCTTCATTATATCTTTTACAAACAAGAAGAAACAGTTGCATTTTACTTACTGTGTAAATAGTTCTGTCCTTCAGAGTGTGAATGAAATTAGAGATCTTGAAATCACTTTTGCGACAAATTTGTCGTTTAATCAGCATATGAAAAATAGTTCCTAAAGCTCATAAAATGTTAGGATTTATAAATAGGATCTGCGTGGACACATTCAGGTAACGAACATTACGCCTCCTTTACATAACTCTAGTCAGGCCTCAAGTTGAATATGCTACCCAAATTTGGAATCCAAACCATGTCACAAAAATGGCTGTCATAGAGAGAGTGCAACAACTAGATTTCAAACACTTGTGCTTCAAGGCAAATACGGAATACCACTGAGTAAATTATCTGGATATGTGTTCTGACAACAAGCTAAGTATCCTTGAAAGCTGGAGGAAATTTATGTACATTGTTCTGCTCTATAAAGTTGCTAATAACCTGCTTGACTCGCCTCTAATTGAGTCATTGAACTACCATGTGCTACCAAGGAACACTCTAATTCATAACTTGTTTCATCTTCCCTCCAGCTGCATTGATGTGCACAAGTATTCCTGTTTAATAAAGTTGCAGACTATGTACAACAATATTTTATCATTAAATAGGCCTAATTTAGATTTGCACAATTAGTAACATTCATCACTTTTGAAAGCAATTAAATTTAATCAACTTCACTAATGTCTACAGTCGCTCGTGCACTTACATACAATTCATGTTTCTCGCTCACACAATCATTCACTCTAACATACATACAACACCATACACAAACATTCATGTTTATATAATTTTTATAGTAATTTTTATGTAACTTATTTTACATTGTATTGTTGCGTTATGTTTGTATTGTTATGATTTGGTAAATTGCACTTGTGTGTGGGGCATTTGTCCTGTTGTAATGTGGCCATAAATAAATAAAATATATCAAACGATAATGATGGTATAGATAAGATGCCAATTTTCCAACAGACTGACGTGATCAAAATAAGATGATTAAAAAATCAACACCAATTTTTTTTGTGCTGAAACAGATCTTTGAGACTGTAATAGCAAAATGTCAAATTATTAATTGATTATCATTCACACAAGACACAAATACAGTAGCAGTCATTTGGAGGTCCGAAATATCACTAGAAATTTGTTTGTGACAAATTCAGTTCCTGGTTTTTTAGACATCTTGCAGTTTGACAAAATTTTTATTATTGATTATCAAAATGTTATTTTATATCAATAATCAAACAATAATATTGATCATAATATATTGATATTGATAGCGTAATAGACGACCCTCTTGATCGACTGTCACTAGTGCACAGAACTGTCACTCATAAACGCGCAAATGGATGCGGAGTCTCGTTACGCCCCCCACTTGCCCACACCTCCGCTTATCTACAGTCCATCTACTTAAGAGCAGCGGCCATTTGGAATGGTCTGCCTCAAGATTCAAGGATCCTCCCTCCAAACAAATTCAAATCAGCAGTGCCCCGCTTGTTCAAGTGACGTCCGCCTTCCTAACAATGACGACAACGCTATTGTTTTCGACATGATTTGATTTACTATTATGCCTTGACAAACTGACAGATAGATTTAATTATAGGGCCCCATCATCATTCAAACCACACAATCACCATGATCACCTTTTTATGAATCACAATCCATATCATCCACCAATCATGCAGTAGCTTAAGTTAATTTATTATACATGGATGCAAATCAATTTATTGTATGGACCGTATAGGCCCGTTTTTTGCATCCTATATATTGCTCAATTAATCTGTAATTGAGTTTTTAGATAAATAAATTAATAATAAATAAAATAAATATTGAAGAACTTATAGAAACTATAAAACTTTTATGAATTATGTTAAAATGGGTGTGTGGAGAGGGAACCCAAACAAATCTTCCCCATCTTTCTCTTGGTCTTCCTACTTTTCTTTTACCTTCCCCCCCTGCTTTGAAGTTTAAAATTTTTATGATACGTAATCAATAAAGAATCATAAATCAATGTATGTGAGTGACTGATAGTCTAATACTAGAACATATACTACAATCTGCCTCCGATTGCCATCCCCAAGCCTTACCGCTGTTTCAGTGTTTTGGACAAAAACGTCTCTAACAGGCTTCAACACACCTGCCCAAAATACTATTATTTGCAAGTAGACCTCTGCTGTCAGTCACATAAAAAGTACCTGAAATATATGGAAACAAATATAAGGTACCTTCTGAAAAGGGGGGATATATCCACAAAATACGGGTTCTCTTTGTTACTCTGTGTAATCTAAGTGAGTAAACCAAAACTGAAAAGTTATTTTATTATTTTCAATAATAATCCCAGGAGCAACAAACTTGATTGCTTATTAGTTAAAAGTTCGTACTATAGTTATAGTACGAACTTTTAACTAAAACTATTCATTATAAATTGAAACTAGTAGAACAGGTAAATTGATTGTTATTTAATTTTATTATTATTATTATTATTATTATTATTATTATTATTATTATTATTATTATAATTATAATATTATTACTATAAATTATCATCATTTGTAGTTTTTTATTTGTTAGACCACTTATTTCCATTCTGCTTCTAATTCTTCTAATTCTGCATTCTAATTATCTGATTGTGTACACCGTATGTTAAAGCTTTTAAATTATTTACGATTATACTTCGTTATAACATTTGTAAACTATATGTTTCAGTGACACCCGTTGACTTCGTGCCAATTATTACAAGAATCGAGAGTTTGAACAAAAGATTTGACTGCAAGAATTGCGGGAGGATGTTTCGACACAAGGGCAACCTGCAGAGACACAACAGAGTGTCTTGTAAATTAGTAGACCTTCAGATCTTCAAGTGTCCGCATTGCACATTCTTTACAAAATTGCGAGTACAATTACGACATCATCTTAAGTCGGTGCATCATGAAAAAGACAGCGTGGTCTCGACAATAACACCAACCGTTGCAAAGCTCCCAACTTGTAATTTAGGTAGGCCTCGGATTCAGGTTAAGCCTTTGGCTAGCTCTTTAGTTAAGTTTCCGGGGAGGTCATTGCTGAAACACCCTTTGAGAAAATTCAAATCTTATTTTAAGCCTCCACAACTTAAGACCCCTTCAAAAATTAAATCTTTTGTGTGTAAATCCTGCAACAAAAACTATGCAAAGGACATTTTTTTACAAAGACATGTAGCAATCGAGTGTGGGAAAGAGCCTCAATTGCAATGCCCCCATTGTCCATTTCGTGGTTATTTTCAGTATACATTGCTCCGTCACATGAGACTAAATAGGTGTAAGAAAATACCTAAATCCAATAGACCTATATCGGTAAATGATACTCCGCCATATTCGGATGCTAGTGGTCCCAGTGATTCAAAAATATTTTTGGTTGATGCAATACCTCTGCCAATCCTCAATCAAAAACGTCCGATTATCCAAAAATCTAAACCCCGTCAAGTCCAACAAACTACTCGATTCAACTGCACTAATGATGGTTGCAAGCGGAGTTTCAAACACAAGGCCCATCTCCAAACTCACATAAAATGGGAGTGTGGAAAAGAACCAAGATATAAATGCCCCAATTGCTCATTCGGTGCAACATGGGCAAAAGATCTACGCAATCACCAGTTACGATGTGGCCAAGACTGCGGTGGTGTAAAAAGTCACCGAAAATTTGCACACTCGAGGGTAACACCTGTTCCATTTGTCTTCAAAAAGAAAGAAAGTAATACATTGAGCCAGCCAACCACCAAAAAGAAAAGCAAACAGTTTGCTTGTGAGGCATGCCCTCGAAGCTACACGTTTCAATCAGATTTGGCTTCACATGTAAAATTTGAGTGTGGGAAAGAGCCAACATTTCAGTGTCCTCATTGCCATGTACGTAAACATATGACAAAAACATTGAATAAACATATAAAGTCTGCACATAAAGTATGTAATGATTCAACTGAAAGTCAAAGTATGATACCTATTGGTATGCCAAAGGTCAAAGCTAATAAAACAACTATGGATAAAAAAAGTGACAACCAAGGCATCATAACATCGAAAGAAAAGACGAAGGCAAAAAAGAATGCCGGTCAAATGATAGTTGCAATTACTAGTGTCAGTCATGACAAGATTTTACCTTTTACGGGCGACAAAGATAAAGAAGTTTCTACTAGTGTATGTGGCGGTAACAGTAGGGAATCTTTGGTAGGTACTAAACCGGAAATTCTTGCCAATACCAACAGCAATCGCATTGCAGTACCGTCATCAAATAAAGAAGTTAATTCTTCGTTAAATGATGATAGCGCAGATGACAGCGATTGCGTAGAAATCTTAACTGAAGATGCTTAGTATATCATTGATCATAATCATTGATCATTAAATCATATCATTGACATGATTTTGTTTTGCATCGATGTTTGTCTTTCTCGTATGTCAGATTGTTTTTGAAGATTTGACTTAGGTTTATTGTCTTTTAACTTCATATATTGTGCAGTAGGTATATAAAATTGTTTGCTACTTCCACAATTAATCTAATGTATTTCTATGTACATTACCAATTAAATCAAAACTACTCTTAACAAACAAGTAATTTTAAGCATGTTAATGGTCTGGTATCACTTCCGCAATGGTGGAATTAAATTTTTAACAGAATGTTGAGCTGCAGGGAAATCTTATTCCTATCAGAGGGTTGATTATAAAGAATTTAGTGGGGCTATGAGAATGCCAAAGAACTTCGGTCTAGAACAGTAGTTTTGTACTAAATTTTGTATATTTATGATATGCTATTAATATTTGTTTTAGGGAACACTTCACTAAAAATACTAACAAAATTACCCCGTGTCTTTTTTTGTACCCTTTTTTGTATTATACTTTTGAATTTTACTAACATCAAAGGCTGCATAAAAATGAGACGTTAAGCAATATCCAATCAACATGAAAGGGATAACACGCCTACATGTAATTGTTTTAAAAGTCATTGCGCTCGTGGTATTGCGGTTTCGTGTTGCCATTTTTTATGCATATATTTAGATAGTTAGGGTCTATAACTTAATCAATGTCATGATTATTTAATTAATTAACGGTCGTCCTGAAGATGGAACCCGAAACGTCAAATCACACATTTTATAATATATTCGTGCAACAAAAGTCTCTGATCATTATTATTAGTATTATTATTTTTATTCACATGTTTTCACATCTTGATACAAACCAGTACAAGTAAATGCAATGTATTGCGTACTATGTCAAGCAATACATGTGCCTATAATAATAACAAAACATTCCAATTCAAAACTTATCTAAAATCTATACAGTATGCAACATTTATTTTTATTATTATTAATTATTATTTTATTGGATGCATTTCATACAAACTCGGTCAAAACTGGAGCTAACATGTTGTACGGACTTACGTCAAGTACCTTCATCTGTACCTATATTACATACATTATTACTTTGTCTTAACTCTAACTAAAATAAGTCATTTATAATATTGTTTGTAGAATCAATCTGAAAATTATTATTATTATTGTTATTATTATTTCAAATTTAAGGCTTTCGCGGCCCGGTAAATAACAAAATTAATTGGTCGGGACATTTCGCCGCGTAGAATCTGCTTTTATTGCTTTTGACGTTTCAGCCCAACTGTGTGGGCTATCCTCAGAAAACAAGATATTAATTCTAATTACAAAAATATAAGCCCTGAAAAGGCGTTACATAGAAAAACAAAATAACAAAACAAACAGTTACCATGACCAGGCCCCGCCTTCTATAAACATGCATTAGGCCTACATTCTTATGAGGACTTCTTACACCCACAATATCACATTTGAGAGTTTCTGGTACGTTTACGATCACTTCGTCGGACTCCACTTTCTTGGGGCTGATCCAGTTCCGGGACAGGGAGGACGAGAAGGCCTGCATTCGAAACCGGGAGTAAGATCTCGGGGATAATTCATTAATTATTTGCGATATGGCCAGCGTTGGAGTTGTCTTGAATCATTTTTAATATAGGCGCCCACGACCCGCTCAGCTTTAACCATTCATTATCACCATTAAAATTGTTTGGTGTTTTAGCAATTTCAATGGACTCTCTAACCAATCTGGGTAGTAAACGAGGCTCTTTGCAAACTATTGTGGCACTATCAAACAGAATTTCATGCCTTGGATTATTAGCATTTTCACAAGCATGTTTAGCAACCGCTGACTGTTCTTCTCGAGCATGCTTACAATGAGCTTTATGTTCTTTTAGTCTTGTTCCCACTGTCCTGCATGTTTGGCCTATATAAAAAGCCAATATTAAAAATGATTCAAGACAACTCCAACGCTGGCCGTATCACTAATAAATGCATTATCCCCGACATCTTACTTCCGGTTTCGAATACAGACCTTCTAGTCCTCCCTGTCCCAGAACTGGATCAGCCCCAAGAAAGTGGAGTCCGACGAAGTGATCGTATACATACCAGAAATTCTCAAATGTGATATTGTGGGTGTGAGAAGTCCTCATAAGAATGTAATGCATGTTTATAGAAGGCGGGGCCTGGTCATGGTAACTGTTTGTTTGGTTAGTATTTTGTTTTTCTATGGAATGCCTTAAACTGGGCTTATATTTTTGTAAGTTTTTGGATGAGCGTAGCGAAGATTCCATTTCACTACACTGGAGAAAAAAATCCGGAATGTTTTTTTTTTTTTTTTGTATTTTTGTGTGTTTGTCCGCACGATTCCGGCTAAACCGATACTCCAATTGCGATGAAATTTTAAGGAGGCCTTCGAAATCTCTAAACTTAGAACTGCCACGTTTTTGAGCGCAATCGAAAAATTATTTCTCATTAAAATCACAATTTTACGATTTTTTTGATTTTTTAAAAATTTCTTCTACTTATAACACCTACATGCTTTATCCGATTGTTATGATTTTTTCACAGAACCATAATTTTATGAATTAAGATATTCGTGTGAAATTTAAGCGCAATCAAATAATTATTTCTTATGAAAATCGCAATTTTACGATTTTTTTCTTTTTTAAAATTACGATTAACTAAAAAATTTAAAAATTAAAGTTTATTTTTTTATTTAATTTAAATTAATTTTAAAAAAAAATCTTCAACTTAGTAATGATTTTTTCACAGAACAACAGAAAATCCGCTTAACACATGGCAGCTCAATACACCAATTACGCTCATCCAACAACGCGGCGGGACTTAAGCGTTTTCCTAATTAGAATAATTAATATCTTGTTTTCTGAGGATAGCTCACACAGTTGGGCTGAAACGTCAAAATCAATAAAAGCAGATTCGACGCGGCAAAATCTCCCGACCAATTAATTGTGTTAATTATTATTATTATTACTATTGGGCTTATGCTTAAATAAATAAATAAATAAATACCCACTCAGTTATATAACTCAGTGGGGGACAGTAAATCAAAGTGACTAAGCCTACCCTGTAGGCCCCGTCACAATTGACAAGTGAGCGGCGATAACCAACCAAAGATCGATATTTTTAATAGGACATATAGCAATCAGTGGTATGGACAGTGCGAACACCCGCGGATCAACGCCAGATATAGTGCTACTTATAGTATATATATATATAACTACTTTTCTACATGTCGGACTCACGGGCTACAATCAACATAGATTTCCAGGCACATAATATTCATATACTTTTTTTTTTATCAACGCCAGATAGTATGTATATATAAAACTACTGTTCTACATGTCGGACTCACGGGTACAATCAACATAGATACATTTATTTATTTATTTATTTAAGCATAAGCCCAATAATAATAATAATAATTAACACAATAATTGGTCGGGACATTTTGCCGCGTCGAATCTGCTTTTATAAATAAATAAATTGTATTTAGAGTCTACCCATTCAGTTATATAACTGATTTTCAGTGGGGGACAGTAAATCAAAGCGACTAAGCCTACCCTGTAGGCCCCGACGCAATCGACGAGTGAGCGATAACCAACCAAAGATCAATATTTTTAATAGGAAATATAGCAATCAGTGGTATGGACAGTGTAAATAATACTAGCAGCCAGGCTCACATAAAATAAGAAATGTCTACGAACTACTATATATATACATATATAGATCTTTGGTTGGTTATCGCTCACTCGTCGATTGTGTCGGGCCTACAGGGTAGGCTTAGTCGCTTTGATTTACTGTCCCCCACTTAAAATCAGTTGTATAACTGAGTGGGTAGACTATAAATACAATTTATTTATTTATTTAAAAAAAAATATATATATATTCATTTTTACTATTAAAAATATTATTATAATTATTATTACTTCAAATTTAAGGCTTTCGCGGCCCGGTAAATAATTAAAACACAATTAATTGGTCGGGACACTTCACACAGTTGGGTTGAAACGTCAAAAGCAATAAAAGGAGATTCGACACGCCAAAATGTTTCGACCAATTAATTGAGTTAATTTTTATTATTATTATTATTATTATTATTATTATTATTATTATTACAAAATGGCAACACGTCGCATCAGCACAAAATCCAGCAGACCTTATATCAAGAGGAACTTCTGCAGAAACTCATGCCACTTGTGACTTATGGTGGCACGGTCCACAATGGTTGTCACTAGATTCATTATTGTGGCCAGTTTCCAAAGTGCAGTCAATTTCAATTGAAGACATGCCGGAACAAAAGGCTACTGTTACCACACTCACTGCCACCAAGCAAGAAGATGGCATTATCTGCAAGTTCTCAAAACTAATCAAACTACAACGTGTAACGGCACACTGTCTTCGTTTTTGCTACAACGCTCGCAAGCCATCTGCGGAGAGAAACTACTCCGTACTATCTGCCGCAGAGCTGCAAAACTCACTTAAAGTATGCATCAAAATAGTGCAAAGTGAAGCTTATGCGTCAGACATCCAAGCTTTGTTAGCATCAAAGGAAGTTCATAACAAAAGCAACATCAAGCATCAAGCAGCACTTCCCAAAAACCGGCCAAAACTCACAGTAACTGTTAATCGGCGTAATTCAGCAGATAACAACTCAAAATTACGGCCTGATATCATTATCAAAGATGATACTTTAAAAACTGTGAGAATTATAGATGTTGCTTGTCCATTTGAAAATGGCGCAGATGCGTTCATTTTAGCAAGACTACGTAAGGAGGAAAAATACCGGGAGACTGCTAAGGTATTTGAATCAGAAGGATACTCTACCACAGTGGATGCCTTTATAGTCGGTAGTCTTGGAGGATGGGACCAAGAAAATGAACGAGTATTGCGCGCCTTAGGTATTAGTAAGAGATGTGCTACATCAATGAGGAAGAAAATGGTCAGCGAAACTATCAAGTGGTCTCGAAATATATATGTGGAACACGTGTCCGGCATAAGACAATATTCAGATTAGAAAGATAGTAAAATGATCTGTTTATGTACCGGTACAAGGTGATATTTGCTAAGAAGTGCCAGTGGCAGCGCTTCACGACAGTCCGTCGGTGGAGAATACGCTCAACATAGCGTCATCACACCATTCAAGGTGATAAAACCACGGGTGGGAATGAGGTATTCTGAATATCATTATCATGGCAAAAGATTTCAGTAAGCCCCACAAATCAAAGCGATTGGCTATAATTGCAAAACACTTTCCACACGATGAACTGTCTCAAAGATACAAATTTTACATTGATGACGAGATCTATGATGAGATCGCGTTTTACGAGGAGTTGATAATTGAAAATACGGACACAAAGGAGGAGTGCGGGAAAGTTACAATCAGCGTGAAACATGCCGGTAAAGACCAGCAATACTTTCAGATTCGCTCGTCAGCACAAGCAACAATCAACGAGAACATTAGTGTAGTGTCAAGATTATCAGTTGCGTTGACAGACATTTCGCCACGATCGAAGAGAGACAAAATGATTACTCTACTACCTCTGGATCGGGAGAGTTAACTACCTTCCCTGTGAACAAATATTGTACATCGTCAAGACAAGGACATCTATCACGGTTCTGTGGTGCAGCACCATCTCGCACGTAGACATCCAGGCTCTCCTGCTGCAAAAACCCAACCAAGTGATCCCATTCTCCGTTAAGTTCTTCACTGCCTTCCAATACAACCCGAAGTATGCAGAGATTTATGAGGAAGACACTCCTTGCGAGTATGACAACGAGAAATATGAATTTTTTACCCAGAACTGCGCCACATTCTCTCGGACCACATCCAGGCTCTCCTACTGCAAAAACCCAACCAAGTGATCCCATTCTCCGTCAAGTTCTAAAATCACAACCATTCGACGGAGTGCAAGATCCCTGTGAAGATACAGTTTCAGGACAAGAAACCTGACCATCTTAGTTCGATGACTACATCAAACTATGTTCAGAACCTCAAGCTGATCTTCTAATCATGATTATTGTAATTATGATTGTTTTTATTGTTTTTAATCGTGTATTTGTCTTTGAAAAAATATTTTAAATAAAATTGAATTATATTATATTATATTATTATTATTATTTATTATTATTATTATTTTATTATATTATTATTATTATTACTATTATTATTATTATTATTATTATTATTATTATTATTATTATTATTATTATTATGTAATCGTTTATTTTAATGTTAAGAATGTACACAACTCTCATATGAAATAAGAAATGTCTACAAACTACTTGTCAAAGCTTGGATGACTATAATTATTTACAAATGGAAAACCAGGACAGATCAGATTGTTCTGTTGACAATCTGTGGCTTGTACTAAGTAATTTTTTAGAAGCCTATATGCAACAAAGTATTATTATTACGTGCCTGGAATTCTACGTTGATTGTAGCCCGTGAGTCCGACATGTAGAAAAGTAAAAGTCTGATTGATGATGCCTATACCACATACCACTATTAGCATCCCAAGTTCACATTTATAGTTCCAACTGCACAATGTGGTTTGTGAGACCAACTCAGATCCGTTAACACACAACCAAAGAGTCGGCCCTTTTCAGATATGATATTAATTATCTAGCATGTTGCCAATAAATGACCTATGTTAGGGTAAGGGTTGGAATACTATGGTTATACATTTTCAAAAAAGTTATAAACTATGTGAACTTTCATACTGGAAAACCAGGAAAGGCATGATGGCATTGTAAGGCAAAAATGTGGGTATATGAAGAAAAAAAACAATACCACATAAGTTTTGTTTGAAATGACATGCATCTTATAATTATTTAAGTTTTATTATTTGTGTTACCCAACAATATAAAACATCACTATGGATTTCACACTATGCTTTTATAGCCTAAAATATTTAAAACATCATATATTTTTGGGGTCATTTAACTGTGTTAAAAAATACCTAACTTTTTGATACCAATGTGCTTATCATAATCATAATCTCAGGCAGACTGAAGACGTCGAATTTGAGATGTTGAATCCTTTTTGTTAAAGACCTTAATACTGCTTGATTTATTTGTTGATGATGATGGTGATAATGATGATGATGATGATGATGATGATGATGATGATGATGATGATGTTGTTGTTGTTGTTGTTGTTGTTGTTGTTGTTGTTGTTGTTTGCAGCAACAGAATCATCATCAACAACAACACCAACTACCGGTCTGGTCCGGTAGTACTATTCACATCTCCACAGCAGCAGCAACAACAAGTAAATGAAGCAGTTGTATGTTCTTTGGACAATGACGCAGCAAAAGGATTCAACAACAATATCAAATAAGTCTTCAGTCTACCTCAGATGATACGCACAATTGTATCGATACGTGAAAATCAGTTCTGTGAGTTGGGTACCTACTCTAAATACGAATTTATTTTGTATATTTATTTAACTTGACGACCCCGACGTGAAAACTCTCTCTCTTCCTCCCCCTTGCTTTTGTCTGGTTCTGATCAGCATGTGCCTCATTAGTTTTTTAAGTATTTAAACACAGCAAAATTACCCTCAAAATATATGTTTTCTCAAATTACTACGTATAGATAAAATCATTAAAATCAATATATCACACCATTTTTTTTTTTTAGAAAAAACTGTGAATATCGGGCACAAATAATATTTTTCTTTTCGTTTAATAGAGAAATAAATTACATTTTATAACAAGACAAAAATAATTAAGTGTCGACAGCGATGTTGGTAGGAAACATTATACAGGGCTATGTTTTATAATTAATGAAACTGATTTGGATTCTAGCCTCGTGTTTCAACTGTCATGATGCACCTGCACCTGGGAAGCGTATCATAGTTGTTTCTATTTAGCATTTTATTTTTTGTAGCCTACCTACGTTACAAAACAGGGTACATACCCGGTACAGATAATATTGTAGCCAAACACTATGTGCACTAGGCATCATATCGGTATTTGGTGTGCTGTATGGTGTAGGTCTACTTATATATTTAATTATGGGCAAGTAGTTGTTTTGATTCTCTATATTGTATAGCTTTATATTTATATTTTTTATTAATGCAAAAATAATAACAGTAATGGTATCAAAATTATGTTATTTTTGCAGCGTCGTAGGGGTTGTAATCAATACTATTTGTTTATTTGATTTTTTATAGCTGCTCACTTCTGTATGGAACTACAATGGTAGCGATGATTACTTGCCTTGTTGATGCTGTTGTTAATGTTATGTCAGTAGAGAAACGGGGGACAAATCCCGAACCACCACGGGAAACTCATAAACAAAAACAACAAGGTGAGGAGTCCACCGCCATTGCAGTTCCAAGAAAAGGGCATCATTGCAACAAAAGAAAAGGTATTAAAAGAACATTAGGCCTTTGAAAATGTCATCCCAAGGGTCAGAAAAATATATAATGTGGGTTATTCACCACCACAATGCAACAAAATGAGAAGTACAATTTTTTTTCTACAAGTATTATTAATTATTATTGGTATGCACTATGGGCTCCTGTTACATAATTTCATTATAATGATATACACTTTGCATCACAACTATCCTCAAGTACCATCAGGGGAGGTAACAAGTATTGACAGTTAAATACCTGTTGATATAAAACCAATCTATTGTTGTTGAATTACACTATTCTCTTGTTCAGTTGTTACAGTGCAAGGTAACAATATGCAGTGTATAGCGTGTATAGTGTAATCTTTCAAGTTGAAATATTATATTTCTAGCAGAACCTTACTAGACACACTATTTTTATAATAAATATATTTATTTATATTACATAAAGATTTTATAATTATATATATATTCCCTATAGTTAATTAAATATTTACATAATTTATGTTATATAGCCTGAGTGGACATTTTACAAAGTTTAGAAAGTTAAGGTTATTTGACCGCGTTTTTCTATTTTTCAAAATATGCTACCAAGTCAAAATATAGCAAATGTCTTTGAAACCTGGCTCTTTTAGAAAATCAAAACTATTTTTTTCAAAATTTTCAGATCCGGTACACGGCCAATATCGCTACCTTATAATAATTTCAAACTTCAATTCGCCAAGGCCAACGTAGGGTGTTGTGTTTTTCTGACATTACTTTTCAACTGGTTTTCTATAGGTTGACTAAGAGAAAAAAGTTTTTTTTTTGTAATTGTCTTTCCTAAGAATTTTTTCGTTTGGCGGTACAAATCGGTTCAAAATACCGTCAAACCAAAAAATTCGCAGAAAAGATAATTGTTAAAAAAAATTGAAAAAAATAGTTTTGATTTTCTTCAGAGCCAGGTTTCAAAGCCATTCTTTATATTTTGACTTGGTAGCATATTTTGGAAAATAGAAAAACGCGGTCGAATAGCCTTTTAAGTAGGCCTTTTTATAACATTTTAAAAATGTATTGATACTGTCCAGAGTATTACAATTAGGCCTAACTACTTAAGCATCACATTGTTTGTTATTATTAAGTCTTTATTATATTGGTAAAGTGGTTGTAAACATGTATTAAAAAAACCTTGTCTTAAATTGTTCTTATTTCACTTACCTCTGGAGTTGAGTATAATTTGTCATTTGCAAATAATAATTTTGATTTCACACTGTTTCACTGTTTTCACAGCAGCATATTGTTTGTAAAACATCAAGTTGCTAATACTGACTCCACCCCAATCTATTGCCCATCATTGAATTATGGATTGCACATAGATTTATTGTTTTGATAAATACTTGGTTTGCGTACAATGTATCTCAGTCCATAGGAAATGATGTATATCATGTGGAATCTAATACAGCAAAATCCGGCTCTTCTGCTTGCCTGACAGAGATGGTTTGTGTGTAATTGCTCCTATTGTCATCATATCAGCATAATGGCTATTATAATTAAATAATATAGGTATATAAAGGATATGCAAACCATCAAATATGCTTAGTATTCTCTTTCTTCTTAAAGTAATAGCTGTCACAATTGAACAAGCTGGCTTGACTTGAAGACTTCTTGTTTGTACAGTATCATCTGCATTATTATTTAGGCATTAATAATTTGCTGTGATTTTAATATTGCAATTTTAAATTTTCCTGGCTTGATTCCTTCTGTAATAGTTTTTTTTAAATGTAAAAATCAGTGATATGAATGATTACCATCAATTTTATTGTTTTTATATTTGTACAAAATATGCATTATCTTGTTAACTACCGTATGCTATCTGGGACCCATAAGATTTTGATCCCGCAATTTGTACCATAAATCAGATTTAATGATTTAATGAAGACATGACTATGCGCGACCTGTGTTTTATTTCTAGATTTTAGCAGTGACAATTAGTGGACGTCATCACAATAATACATGTTTCTGTCTTTTCTTTTTTTCTTTCTTTTCTACTTTTGCTTGACCAGGGGTCACACATTATTGTTGGTACATACCGTACGTCAATGGAGCTAATACTATGAAGGCTTTAATCATTGTTTAAAAGTTGAGTTTATAAATTATGAATATAGTGGCAGCCAAAGCCAATATAATATTGTCTTAGGACGAACATAAAATCGTTTTATGCTGATTAGTTACCATAACTAAAGCCTAAATGTTTGGGTGTAGATGGGCTTGGAATACCACAGTTTGATACATATGGCTAACTTACATGCTTGTTGTGGGTTTCTAATTTCTCTATTTCATGCTCTGCTATGCTCTGCTATATGATTAGCTTGTCTTTTTCAGGAAACGATCGTGGGAGCGCATTCCTTCTCTCAAAATCAGGAACTTGTGACTTAAAAAGTTACTATTTTGTGGGAACTTTGAACAAATTCAGCCTTTCGATGAAAAGTTCCGATCAAATTCGCCGAATTTAAGAGTAGAGATTAAAATACGAACCCAATATCATATCTACTTTAACACTGAACAGTCTGATATTCAATATTGAAATACGCCTGTAAACAGTCTGATGTACAATATTGAAATACGCCTGTTGTTTGAGGCTTACTGGGACTGGTACCAATTTAAAGTTGTTTTTTGGAGTATATTTTAACAAATTTAACATTAACAGGTAATTTTAAAATGAAATGAGTTCCTGTCTAGCTTTTAATTTTTTTTTTAGAGGAACAATAACGAGACTAGTTAATTTGTTTTTACCCAGTTAACTTCCTTATTTTAGGGACTTGCCCAAGACTGGTTAAATTGAACATCTTGCACCATTTGGACATTGAAATAGCATGTTCACAGATTAAAGCTTCAACTTTCAGACCATCTGTATGTTCATGATGTGAACAGGATGATGGTAATTTTAGGTTACTTCATTCCTCAACAGTTCGATTCGATTTGAATGCTCGCATGTTCTTGAGATGTGCATATGAGTGATGTAGAAGTATTTTCTAAATAAATAAATAATTCCTCGATTGCAGTTTTGAGCTTTTGTTTGTATCCTTAGGTTCTATTCCTGAAGGATACATCAAATAAACCTCTTGATAGAAGTATTTTACACTAGGTATTACAGTCTTGTATTATGTATGTTTTTTAATTTTTATCATTGTTCTCCTTTGAAAATGAGCTTTAACTTTAAGTGACTAACATTGACTATAATTTAAAGTGTGCATTAAGTGAACTATAATGCATGCGTTAGTAATGCGTTGTTTTATCTTGATTATATCCCTTGCTATTCCTATTTGAAGATTTTAAACCCTCAATTTTTGTAGTGCGAGTTATTAATAACTAGGAAAACGCTTAAGTCCCGCCGCGTTGTTGGGTGAGCGTAATTGGTGCATTGAGCTGCCATGTGTTATGTGGATTTTCTGTTGTTCTGTGAAAAAATCATTACTACCGTAAGTTGAAGATTTTTGTAAAATTAAATTAAATTAAATTAAAAATTAACTTTTTTTTTTAATTAATCGTAATTTTAAAAAAGAAAAAAATCGTAATATTGAAATTTTCATTAGAAATAATTATTCGATTGCCCTCAAATTTCACACGAATATATTGATTAATAAAATTAAGGTTCTGTGAAAAAATCATTACAGTAGCATAAAGCATGTAGGTGTTATAGGTCAAAGAATTGTTTAAAAAAAGAAAAAAACCGTAAAATTTTGAATTTCATGAGAAATAATTTTTCAATGGCGCTCAAATTTCACACGAATACCTAAATTCATAAAATTAAGGTTCTGTGAAAAATTCATTAAAATCGGATAAAGCATGTCGGTGTTATAAGTCGAAGAAATTTTTTTTAAATAAAAAAAATCGTAAAATTGCGATTTTCATGAGAAATAATTTTTCGATTGCGCTCAAAAACGTGGCAGTTCTAAGTTCAGAGATTTCGAAGGCCTCCATAAAATTTGATCGCAATTGGAGTATCGGTTTAGCCGGAATCGTGTTAACAGACACACACACACAAAAAAAAAAACATTCCGTTTTTTTTCCTCCATTGTAGTGAAATGGAATCTTCGCTTCGCTCGCTACGCTCGCTACTCTCATCCAATAATACAGGCTGGGTTGTTGCGTTTATTCGCCGTTCTTTACTCGTAGTTACTGTTTTCTTATGTTGTGTAACATGTGTGCATGGTAGTTAGCTGTTTGTACCAGAATATCTATCTCAATGCATGCAATTTGGTCGTGGTGTGATTATTTCCCACAGCAGTGGTCTTTTTTGCTGCTGCATTATTTGTCTCATGTTCACTCTAGTAAATAAACTATCTACACTATCTTTACGGAAAATATTACGCACACAAAAAACTAGGTTTCCATTTACAAGGGCTCTTGTCAAGTATTAGATTGAGCCGCCTGTGGTACCAAGACACGAAGACAGCGATCGCCGATAGGCCTGCTTGAATGGTCACAAGAAGTCATACTCAAAATAGTGATTTGGTTTTAGCACAATGCGGAAGTAAGCTGTGGGTCACTGCAATTGGATCGTTATAATTTTCTATGTTTGTATAAGGTAGTGTGATTTTTGTTTCTCTTTGTTTATTTTTATAATGCCGTTGTTGTTAAGACGAGGGAGCGGAGCGACTGATGATACAATTCAACTCAAACGGCACTTATTCTGTGACTCCGTGTGTTGTGTGTGTGTGCGTTGAAAATCAGCCGAATCGCTGAACAGATTGCGCTGAATTTTAAACATATATCCGGTACGAGTTAAATGAGAACTGCTAACAAAAACAGCTAGATCCATTGCGATTTAAACCCACAAGAAATAATAAATTGTAAAATAGGCTGCAAATGCTAGGAACTATTTTAACGACAATGGTTTTGTTTTTGAAAATAAGATGTTTGTTATTTGTCGGGCTGTGAAAATGCAGTGCCCAAGGTGTATCGAATCTTGCACGCTCAAGGTACCCCCAAATTCCGCTCGGAGATTGAGTAAACATTGCAATCTTTACACGTATTTCGTACTAGCTATGTTTTCCATAGTATTGTCACAGATGATAGAGACTACACTGCGTTATAATATGCATTTCAAAACGTGTTTAATAATTTTTAAAATACAATCCAGGAATTACAAAATCTTTCTCGAACAGGGGATTGAACCCAGGTCTCCTACATTTCGGGTATAAGGACGCCTTAGCCAACTAGACTAGGAAAACGACAAAGTCGTTGTCAGACGAGTGAGCGAGTCATGTGTTGAATACGCGGGAATACTTTGATAATTATATTGTTATAAATAATAGGGTTTTGAGTTTAGTTGGTGCAAGAAAGGGCGCGTCAAATGTAAAGCCATAATGCGCCAAATGCATATAACGCTGTGTAACTTACTCGTATCTTGTGTCAATACTATGGAAAACATAACAAGTACGAAATACGTGTACCGATTGCAAGGTTTATTCAATCTCCGAGCGGAATTTGGGGGTACCATGAGCGTGCAAAATGAATGAGTGAATTGTAGGTGAAGGGTAGCCGGTAGAAGACAGCGAGGAATAGATAAATGGAATAGTTTAGTCGGTATGGTTAGGCGGGATGGTACGTGTAGGGAGAAAAGATTTATTTAAGTCGACCGTTGAAACTTGTTTGTAGTGAAATTTGGCTGAAATTCATAATATATACTCTTTATAGTGTGCTTTACAAAAAAAAAACAAGCAAAATGTGGGTTACCAGCATACTTTCGGAGATTTTTCGAAATAAAAATCAAGTAAATCCCTATCCTTTAACATTGCAAGCGTGCAAAACCCTATACTTTCCGACCAAAAAGGCACTACAGTACCTTACAGTAGTTACAGTACACGGATTACAATTGAAAAATGACTAGGAAAACGCTTAAGTCCCGCCGCGTTGATGGATGAGCTTTTTTGGTGAGTTTTTATAGTTTGCGTAGGACCACTTTTCCTTTGCAAGTGCTTTTTGAATGCATTGTAGGTTATTGTTGTCGAGTTTCTATTGTTACTTGTTAATTGTTATTACTAGGAAAACGCTTAAGTCCCGCCGCGTTGATGGATGAGCTTTTTTTTAAAAGTTTTTAGTTTGCGTGCGATATCTTTACTTTTACAAGTGCTTTGCTTTGCTGTCTATGTATTATAGGTGATTGCTAAGTTTCTATTGTTACTTGTCAACTGTTATTATTTAGCGTAAAAAACTTATATAAAAGCTTTATTTCTATGGATTCTGTCAAACTTTTTCAACTTTTTCTTTCAAAAGGTACTACATCACCATAACCTTAATGTCCATGTATAATATGAACGTTTTAGCCCCACCCGTTTGGTCATAATCGGCCCAAATGGCACGAAAATATCGCACTAAACCGTAAAAAACTCATATTAAAACCTTCATTCTATGGATTCTGGTAAACTTTTTCAACTATTTCTTTCAAAAAGCAATACATCACCATTATCTTAATGCCCATGTGAAATATGAACGTTGTAGCCCCACCCGTTTGGTCAGAATCGGCCCAAATGTCACGAAAATATCGCACTAAAAATCGAAAAAAATCGTAAAAGTACGATATTCACGAGAAATATTTCTTCGATTGTACCCAAAAACAATACACCTCTAAGTTCAGAGATTTCGAAGGTCCCCTCCAATTTTTATCAAGATCGGATAAGCCGTTTGCCTGGTAGAGAGTTAACAAACAGACAGAAAAACAAACAAACAAAACAAAAAACAAAAAAACAAAAAAACACCCGAGCTAAATTTTTTGGGGGTCAGTGAAATTGAAGTCTTCGCTTCGCTCATCCAATAAACCTAAAAAAACTCATATTAAAACCTTTATTCCATGGATTCTGGCCAACTTTTCTTTCAAACGGTACTACATCACTTAATGTCCATGTGAAATATGAACGTTGTAGCCCCACCCGTTTGGTCAGAATCGGCCCAAATGTCACGAAAATATCGTACTAAAATTCGAAAAAAATCGTAAAAGTACGATATTCATAAGAAATATTTCTTCGATTGTACCCAAGAATGTGGCAAGTCTAAGTTCAGAGAAAACGAAGGTCCCCTTCAATTTTCATTAAGATCGCATAATGCCGTTTGCAAAAACACCCGAGCTAAATTTTTTTGGGGGTCATTGAAATTGAAGTCTTCGCTTCGCTCATCCAACTAATTTAACACTGTAAAAAAGAGTATTTGCAAAATACATGTTACCATACTGGATTTCGATATTTTTACGTACAAAGTCAATATATAGTTGTAACAACGAGGAGCAACAGTGAAGACTTGGCAACGCTGCGTGACGTCACTTCGAAACCGCTATTGATTGACCAATGGTGTACCAATGGGTAAAGTAGTAAAGGGAGCGAACATTTAAAAAGTGGGTATGGCTGCCTCTCCGTATTACAACACGTAGTTCGAATGTGTTGACGTTTAAGCAGCTATTTGACGAATAAGGGCGTAAAAACGTCAAGTTTATGAATTATTATTGATGAAAGGATGACCTATCACAAATTTATTATAATTTTAATACTAGGGAAACGCCAAAGTCGTTAAACGAGTGAGTGAGCCATGTGTTGAGTACCCCGTAACATTACTTTTCTTCCCCCGACCTTAGGCCTCCCTAGCCTATCATAGGCTAAAGTGGCGTCTTATGGCCTTACAGTGGATGCGCCCTTATACCAACTAAACTTAAAAACCCTATTATTTATACCAATATAATTATCAAACTTAAATGCACTTCTGCAAATGTTCCCGGGTACTCAACACATGTCTCTCTCACTCGTCAAACATCGACTTTGGCGTTTCCCTATTCTAGTTGGCTAAGGCGTCCTAAAGCCGAAATGTGGGAGACGTGGGTTCAATCCCCTGGTCGGGAAAGATTTTGTAATTTCTGGATTGTATTTTAAAAAATTATTAAACATGTTTTGAAATGCATACAACGAAGTGTAGTCTATCATCTGTGACAATACTATGGAAAACATAGCCAGTACGAAATACGTGAAATTATTCAAGGTTTACTCAATCTCCGAGTGGAATTTGGGGGTACCTTGGACGTGACAAATTCGATCCACCTTGGGAACGGTATATTTCACCGCCAGACAAATTATAAACAAAAAATATCTTTTCAAAACCAAAACCATTGTCGTTAAAATAATTCCTACACATCATCCTATTTTCAATTTTTTATTTCTTGTAGGTTTAAATCGCAATGGATCTAGCTGATTTTGTAACAGTTCTCAGTAAACTCGTACCGGATGTCAGCGATTCGGCTGATTTTCGACGTACAGACCCACAGAATATGCGCCGTTTAAGTTGAATGGACTCGTCGCTATGCTCCCTCGTTTAAGAATTTTATTTGAGGCAATTATTCCCATATCAAAATACTTCTTTCCACATGTATGGCAATATATGTATGTCATGTATGTAAGATATAAGTTGCATAAATTTCATATACAAAAAAAACTATGTATTGGGCGCAGTGCGCAGTCTGAAAAAAAGCTATACAAATCATACCCGTCATAGATAAGAAGTAAAAAATAATAATGGGGTGAGTAACAAAAGTAAGAAAGTTTTCCCTGTCGGGACTCGAACTAGTCACTTTTTTAATTTATGTCTAAAGTCCTAACATAACAGCGTCATAGTTGCCTACTATAAAGCCAAGGTAAAACATATATATATATATATATATATATATATATATATGTTTTACCTTATATATTATATTAATAAATATAAAATAATATATATTATGTTTACCTTATATATATTATATATATATATATATATCTTATATCGCAGGCTTTCTCGGATTGAATATGCACACATTGTATTTTCGGGTATTCCGTGTGGTTTTATTTTATTTATTCCAACGTTTCGGGCAGTTCTCCCTGCCCATCTTCAAGGAAATTAAACAAACAATATATAATATAAGAGAGGCGGTGGAGATGGAGAAACGGAAACACAACATGAACACACGGGATGATGCCAAAAGACTTCCAGCCACATGGAAACATGTTTTGCAAGACTGTAATGTTCAACCCAAAGCTCTCCCTATGGAAATGTCTGCAGTCCGTCCGTCCTCCTCCTCCTCATCTAAGAGTTGACAAGAGAAGGAAGACTCAACAAGAACCCCTTGAGCCAACTACTCGTACGCTGAGGTCATCTAAACAGTAATAGAATTATGTTGATGGCTTCACATTTGTATATTTTGTCATGAGTCGTCCCTACCTATGTTTTCTAAGCTATTTTTGTCTATGTATCTAGTTGCAGTGTATGTTATGAAGTAAGGTTTTGTTTGTTTTTTATATTGTTTTATGTTTAATTTCCTTGAAGATGGGCAGGGAGAACTGCCCGAAACGTTGGAATAAATAAAATAAAACCACACGGACTACCCGAAAATACAATTGTGTATATATATATATAATAGGTGACTATGACGTTGATATGTTAACTAGGAAAACGCTTAAGTCCCATCGCGTTGATGGATGAGCTTTTTTGTAAGTTTTTAATTTGCGAGGGATCTATTTACTTATCAAGTGCCTTTTGAACGCATTGTTGGTGATTGTTGTCAAGTTTCTATTGTTACTTGTAAATTGTCATTATAAACCTAAAAAAAACTCATATTAAAACCTTTATTCTATGGATTCTGGCTAACTTTTTCAACTTTTTCTTTCAAAAAGCAATACATCACCATTACCTTAATGTCCATGTGAAATATGAACGTTGTAGCCCCACCCGTTTGGTCAGAATCGGCCCAAATGTCACGAAAATATCGCACTAAAAATCGTAAAAGTACGATATTCATGAGAAATATTTCTTCGATTGTACCCAAAAACGTAGCAAGTCTAAGTTCAGAGATTTCGAAGGTCCCCTCCAATTTTCATCCAGATCGCATATGCCGTTTGCCCGGTAGAGAGCGAACAAACAGACAGAAAAACAAACAAAAAAAAAGCTAAATTTTTTGGGGGTTCGGTGAAATTGAAGTCTTCGCTTCGCTCATCCAATAATTTAGACAGAAATTAAACAAGTGATTACACCGGGGATCGAACCCGGTTCCTTAGCTGTCTGGGCTATGCTCTTATTGGATGAGAGAAGCGAAGACTTCAATTTCACTGACCCCTCAAACAATTTAGCTTCAATATTTTTTTTCCTTGTCTGTTTGTTCGCACTCTACACCGGGAAAATGGCATATGCGATCTTGATGAAAATTGGAGGGGACCTTCGAAATCTCCGAAGACCTGCTACGTTTTTGAGTGCAATCGAAGAAATATTTCTCATGAATATCGTACTTTTACGATTTTTAGTGCGATATTTTCGTGACATTTAGACCGATTCTGACCAAACGGGTGGGGTTACAACGTTCATATTTTACATGGACATTAAGGTAATGGTGATGTATTGCTTTTTGAAAGAAAAAGTTGAAAAAGTTAGCCAAAATCCATAGAATAAAGGTTTTAATATGAGTTTTTTTAGGTTTATAATGACAATTTACAAGTAACAATAGAAACTTGACAACAATCACCTACAATGCATTCAAAAAGAACTTGCAAAGGAAAAGTGGTCCCATGCAAACTAAAAACTTACAAAAAAGCTCATCCATCAACGCGACTAAAAAAGCGTTCGCGAAGCGGCCTAGTATATAAACAAAAGCTCATTGCTCTGAGCACGGAGTACGTATATGTGATTGATAATGTCAATATAATATGTCAACTTTTGCACACACCAACAATTTTAACAAGTGAGTTTTATCACTTTGTGACTTGCTTATTTCGTATTATGAGTCAACATTTGCATAAATACATTGGGTTCTCTCCCGCGCATTAGACACTGAAGGTGGAGTCAAATCACTCAATGCGATGAAACGTATTGATGATCGCCCACTCAGCAGAAGCAAACTTCCTGCTTCATTTGCACGTGCTCGTTCCTGTTTGTAGCGTTGGCGTAATACGTACATGAATATCTGTTTCAGTGCCTGTCGATGACTATCCTGTACCAATCATCATTAAAGTAGAGAGTTTGAACACCTCAGAAGTGCGCCCATTTGAATGCAGCATATGTAAGAAGAGGTTTAAAAGAAGCGACCACCTTAGGAGGCACAATTTTGTTTGTAAGATGATCGACCTACAACTGTTTGAATGTCCCCATTGTGAGTTTGTAACCAAGCTAAGAATTGAATTGAGGTCCCATTTTAGAACTGCTCACAGTGATAAGGATATTACTGTCGCGACTATCACCCCGACTGTCGCAAAGCTTCCTACTTACCTTAATAAGCCTGCAAAGGTTATAACTGTTCGAAAAGTGAAACTTTTCTCGTGTAGGACGTGCAAAAGACGTTTCTCAACTAAAAAGTATTTACTACGGCACCGATCAGTAAGCTGTGGAAAAGAACCTTCGCATCAATGTCCTCACTGCCCATTCCGCGGATATTATTTAGCCTCAATAAAACGTCACTTACAGTTGATGAGATGTATGCATAGACCCATTTCATTTGATCCAAAAAATCCCTATTTCATCAGAATCAACTAACCCTTTTGTCGAAAAGCCAAGTATTGCTGTTCCCATGGACATATCAGTTCCAAAGTCCCCAGATGAAAAACCTCCTGTCATTCAAGCTCCCAACAGTCCTACCCTTGAAGATGGGAACAAAGCGGCACCCAATTCGGAAATATCGGGGTTTGAAGATATTCAGATTACCGTTCCCATAGCAGTTTCCAAAACCCCTACTCCCGAAGTGGACGCTCTTCCAGTTCTCAAAGCCAACACATTGGTTACAAAAAAGATAAAGATTACAAAATACAAAAATAAGTATATTCTCAAGATGTCTCCTAACAGGCCAACTCGGCAACTGGACGTTCAGCAGCCACGCTTTTATTGCCCTAATGAAAATTGTTCAAGAAACTATAAGCGTAAGTCTCATTTGCAGTCTCACATCAAATTGGAGTGTGGGGTGGAGCCACGTTTCAAGTGTGCCAATGTAAATTGTGCATTCACTGCAGTCTGGGCAAAAGATTTACGGTACCACCTCCAGTCTGGACGCTGCGGAAACACTCGTCGTGTAGCAAAACGACGTCTAAAGCTTGCGCACTCTAGAATCAGACATGGCACATTGGCCAGTAAGTTGAAGAAAACTGACAAAAGCGGAAAACGGAATAGAATCATTACCGGCATTTATAAAACCATGTATGACAAGACTAAAAATCGATTCTACTGTCCCAATTGCCCTCGCAGTTACAAGTATCAACGAGACTTCAGCCCGCATCTTAGGTTTCAGTGTGGGAAAGAACCTACATTTCAGTGCCCATATTGCCCTTTTCTTAAACATTTCAAGAAAGAATTGAATTTCCACATTCGATCCAAACACCCAAATGCATGTGAAAGTAATTTGGTAGTTGTACCTCCAAAAGCAGATGCATTCATAGATCCAAAGGCACTCACTGCATCAGAAAGCAATTGGACGATTGAACCGGCTGAAGAAAATACATTCCTTAATCAAAATACATTCCAGTCAGTGGAAAGTGAGCTGAAATATAAAAATGCAGGTACACCTGCAGTGGAAAATAATTTGTTTCCTATTTCACCCGAAGTAGTTCGACCTATAGATCCACCTGCTTAAACTGTATCTAGAAGCAATTTTGTTGTTATAACTCTGAAAGCAGTTCAACCCAAAGATATGACTGCTTCCACTGCATCAGGAAGCAATTAGGTTACTATAACTCCGAAAGCAGTTCAACCCAATGATCCACCTGCTTTCACTGCATCAGGATGCAATTAGGTTGCTGTAACTACCAAAGCAGTTTAAACCAATGATCCACCTGCTTTCACTGCATCAGGAAGCAATTAGGTTGCTGTAACTACCAAAGCAGTTTAAACCAATGATCCACCTGCTTTCACTGCATCAGGAAGCAATTAGGTTGCTGTAACTACCAAAGCAGTTTAACCCAATGATTATCCAGCTTTCACTACATCACTTCCAAAGTACTTTAACCCAAAGATCTAGCTGCTGTTGAGAATGTAGGTGGCCCAATGGTTCCTTCCAAAGAACTTAAGCTAAACATTCAACTTAACAGAATGCATGTAATACTTTTGATACAAAAATCACTTAAAATTATATTTAACAAAGTATGAGTGTTTTTGTCGACCCACAAGTAGGTAGTTCCATGGAAGAAAATGTGAACATAGACGTTGCAGTGCCTTCAACTGGCAAACCTGCAGAAAGACGTTCTAAGTGTGATACTAGGTATTCTTGTGTCTACTGTGATAACGGGATATTGCATCTGTCTGGAGATAGTGCAGAGAAACCAGAAAGAAGTATCAAATCAAAAGTATATTAGGTATATTGTTATGAAGGTATTATATTTTTCTAGTACGTAGTATATATTATTTGTAATCTACTTGTAGTAGAAATCCGTCTCCTAATGTACGGCACTATTTTAATTGTGGTAATTTGTTAATAATCCTTGGGAGGAGGTTTTGATATTCCATTAAAGTATAGTGATTCCTATCCTTTACATTACTGTTCATAGTGGTAGTTTAAAAAAGTGGAAAGTTAAAATTATATGATGCCGCTACTTTACATTATCCTACCGATTTAAAACAAAAAAATGTGGTCAGTAGAAAACCAGACTGTTGACCATCAATTAGTGAATGTAGTAGCCTAATCTGTTAAGACTAAGAAGTGTTTGCCTTTCACTTGCACTCAAACACGCGCTACACAAAATGAGAATTAGTTATGTTGGTCATATATAGGTACTTTATATTATTCCCATATTCAATAGCTAATTGGTAAATACTATAACCAATAGAAGTAGATAACGCAGGGGTTACTCATTGAGCATGTCTAAAATGTCGCAGGATGTCCTGCTTTTTATTTGTATTTGTTTTTGCTTACTTATAACATCGGATTTGTTTTGTTTGATGCCCACATCCCAATATATTGTGACGGTGAACTGAAGGAAGTCTTGGCATGTAGACTTGTGCCTATGTAGTATTTTTCAAAATTAATGACAGTTGTCTTTCCATTGTTAAGAAATACTTTGTCGATTGGCAATGTTTATGCTATAATTTTATGTACTGAAGGAAGTATCGGCATGTTGACTTAAGCCTTTGGTGTTTTCAATTGGCATTATATTTTAGCTAATATTTTCCATTTGCATTAAGAAATACTGTGTCCCCTAGCAATATATATCCTTATTAAGTATCAGTGTTGAAGGAAAAGTAGACTTAAGTTTCCTATATGTTTATCAATTGGTTTTGTTATATTTAAATTGTCTTTACATTGTCATTAAGAAATACTATGTCCACTAGCAATATATATACGAAAAGGTATCAGTGTTGAAAGAGGTGAAGACTTAATTAAGCCTGTTGTGTTTTTCAAATGGCATACTTTTTTATATTTTAGTAAGACTTTCCATTGCCATTAAGAATTACCGTGTCCACTGGCAATTCATTCTACAAAGTATCTGTGTGAAGGAAGTGTAGACTGTGTGCTTGTTGTGTTTTTCAATTGACATACTTTGATAAATTAATTAAGAGTCTTCACGAGACATACATGTAAACGGCACGCTCGTAAGCCCTCAAATTAAGATGTACAACACTCTGGAGAAAAATTGAAACGACATACGAGAATTCTAAAATGCACATAACACAGATATTTTTATGCTGAACAACATGCAACAAACAGAATTGATGTATGTAATAAACCCTACCATCCACCATGGTTACGCATAAAGTCGACGCAACGGGAAAAAGAAAAGGTTGCTCCCGTCGCGTTGACTTTACGCTTAACAATGGTGAATAGTAGGGTTTATTACATAAAGCAATTCTGTTTGTTTTCCGTTGTTCTGTATAAACATATCTGTGTAATGTGCATTTTAGAATTAGAGTATGTAGTTTCAATTTTTCTCCAGAGCGTTGTGTAGGTACATCTTAATTTGAGTGCTTACGAGCGTGCCGTTTACATGTCTGTCTCGTGAAGACTCGACACTGCGAAGTACGGTGTCCACTGTCCATTGACAATTTGCTTAAACTGTTAATAATGTGCAATGTTATAAGTAAGCATGACACTAATAATTGTACTACCTTGTAACAATATTAGTTTAATCAAATCATTTATGCACTTGCCTCCATCTTTCGTGAAGTATAATGGCAATGCACATCTCGGCTTACGAAATCGGTGTTTTTCTGCTCTATTAACCAGCAGCTGTCTGTGTGGGAACGGGTTTTCTAGTGTAGAGCTCTATTAACCAGCAGCTGTCTGTGTGGGAACGGGTGTTCTAGTGTAGAGCTCTATTAACCAGCAGCTCTCTGTGTGGGAACGGGTGTTCTAGTGTAGAGCTCTATTAACCAGCAGCTCTCTGTGTGGGAACGGGTGTTCTAGTGTAGAGCTCTATTAACCAGCAGCTCTCTGTGTGGGAACGGGTGTTCTAGTGTAGAGCTCTATTAACCAGCAGCTGTCTGAGTCAAAACAAGAAAGTCTTCTCGATATCGGGTGGTCGTCTTCTTACGATATTATAATGTGTTCCCTGTTCGGGCCCCACTTACACTTGTTGTAACTGTGCAAGTGCAGCCTGTGTCTAAAACTAAAAGTGACAGTAGGAGTATAGACAATCATTGGTATTGTGGCGTTCTTTCATTTTGTGTATTTTTATATTTATTTTTCATTTATTTACTTTTATTTAGCTGTATTACAACTATACAATGTCACATAATAATTTGCAATTTTGTCTTTTCACATGGACTCACACTGTACAGATGTTCGCAAACCATCTTACGTGTGTAGACATTAGAACAACCTTTATCATTATAAATACGTTTTTATTATTTCCTAGCATTTGGAGAGTGTTTTATTTATTTATTTGCCTCTAGAAACAGGTATATCTACCCACAAGTGTCGGGTAACTAAATCTAAATAATTATTAATACTCATTATCACAATTTATTACATCACTAAATACACGAACAAATATTATAAAATGGAAAAAATACAATAGCTACAATAAGTACATCTTGAAAAGCAAAAGTGTAAATATATTTCCCAAACAATTACTTAAAATTTAAGATTAATACTCTTCTCCAAAACTATATTTTCTTAAAATGCAAAATAACAAAACTTAGGATATATAAAACAAAACTACTGAAAAGTTGATAAGAGTGATTTACATATCTACACATTACAATTAACCTATATTACAATACCCTACCCTATATCCGCGTCAATAAATAATTGTTAATTCCTTTGTTGTTTAAAATACTTTTGAATATCTGTGCTTTTTTCCATAGTATTTAAATTCAGGTACAATGGCCAATGTAAAACAACTGTTTGTCTGTATGTGTCTGTATTGTCTCTTTGTTCAAAATAAATAAACTTGCCTGGTATAACGTTGTTTCTTCAATTAACACAGATTTGCAGGTATTTTGGAAATTAGTTACGTCGTTTCAGCCGCATCTAGCCTACGAGTCGAAACTGGCCAAAAATCTACTGAACCTAAAATAAATTGCAACAGTGGGTTTTGTGGTACAATTGTCTTTAAAAATACCTCTCTATAACATTTCCAAAATCCTCTAAAATCTGAATGGGGTAATCTTAAGGCTGAGTGTCGCCCGTTCTACACCCAAAACACATTCCACGATTATATTATATTTTTCTTGTCATTAATCAATCCGCATACACGTTTAAGATAATGCCATTACCTCGAGAATTTTCTGCTTTTTCTGGTGAAATAAATATTTTGTGTGTCAATATATTATAATTTTGTTTTGAAACTTTGAAATGCTTGAAAATAAAATTTTACATTTTACACACAAAATATTTAGTTCACGAGAAAGAGCAGAAAATTCTCGAGGTAATGCCATATTATCTTAAACGCGTGTAGCAATATTGATTTATGACCAGAAACAAATAATATAATATACCGTGGCATGTGTTTTGGCCGTAGAACGGGAGATACTCAGCCTTGCAAATTAGATTTTTAACTTTACGTAATTAACTTCTTGATGAAGGTGGTATGGTCAAGTCCGTGACCATTCTCTATCTAGAAAAGGTTTACGTTTCATTTTAGTTCTACTGACCTTTTAGGGAAGATCGTGCTTTTAGGTGGTAAACAAATTCACAGACATGGACACTTTGTCATACAACTTGTCGCTGGAAGAAACTCTGATTTTACTTGCTCTGCCTGTTGGTCCCTCCAAGACATAAGACAAAATCTCTGCTGGCAAGACACCGGACATTTGTGTGGAAAAGATCCTTCGTCTAAACTGAAGGGATATCTCAAAGTGCATCTTGTTCAGAGAGAGAACATTTATTTTTCAAGTAAAACAAAACTCTGTTGTACAAATACAACTACCACAAGGACACAGAATTAAAAAAAACATACATTGATTAACAACAATTAAAAAATGGTTTTAAATTTAAATATAAATACAAGAAATGAGTAATAATAATAATACAATTAAAAAATTACATGTTAAGACCATAAAGGTGATTCCTAAGAGTAGAAATAGAACCTTTTAATGCCGCCATCGAAACGTCATGAATGAGTGTTTTTTCTAATTTAAAAGTATTGCAAAAATCAACAAAAAAACTTTGGGATTGTCCCCCTTGCACCAACAAACAATCCAATTACAAGTATTGGATTTGCATGGTATTTGTCTGCATAATATGGTATTGTTGGTTTGTAGATGTTTTGTTTTTCAGTGTTAACTTGCTCAATGCTCAGCTTGATCTCCACTGCGCTCAAAGCGTATCGTCGGGTCAAGTATGAAACCTTCCCTTGTAGTGGAATTAACTGCTATGATGTCGATCCGCCGAATACTTCCAAGTGCAGACAAGCCGTTCACTTCTTCAGCTACTTCCCAGCCCAGTTTCCGAAATTGATTGGCGATTAGAGACCGGACATGGTTATGACGACTGTTCCTAAGTAACTCTCCATGTTTGCAGAAGCCAGTAACTCACACACAGTAACACAGTATTACCGATATGTGGTTTTAAACGGAAGGGAAAATCTAGTTTTATTATCATTTTAAATTTTGTAAAGTCCATACAATTACAATGTTGTAACACACTATACTATTTAAATTTATCGTGGTTATTGTCTTTAACGTGTATATAATGCTGACTGGAACTAATAGTATCGTTATCTACAGTTTTTATTTACATTTTCTACTGATATTTTGAATTCTTCGTTTTGACTTTTGATATTTTGAACATTTTAAGCCAATGTAAAACAAAAGCAATACAAAGTTCAAGACAAAATATAAGATGATGACAAAGAAGTTGCAAAGAAGAACTGTCATCCATCCTTGCACTGGATGGCTGGGTACGCTGACACAATGTGTACGTCCTATCATGGTCCTGCTTCCTTGCAGACGATCAAATATTTTATATGTTCGTTGTGAAGTTTGAACATTTTGTAATGGTTTTATATTTGGCATGCATTATTATTATTATTATCATTATTATTATTATTATTATTATTATTATTATTATTATTATTATTATTATTATTATTATTATTATTATTTTATTGGATGTATTTCATACAAACTCGGTTAAAACCGGAGCTAACATGTTGTACGGACTTACGTCAAGTACTTCCATGTGTACCTATTACATACATTATTACTTTTGTCTTAACTCTAACTAAAATAAGTCATTTATAAATTCTAATATTGTTTGTAGATGATGTTTTCTTTCTGCTGTGTACGGTCGTGGCCGATTTCTCGTCGCCATCCTAGCATTTGCTCTTCGGACTATGGGAAACCACGAAAACCATGTCAGGATGGAAGCTGTCTCGAAATCTCGAAGTATCATTCTTAGTTTAGAAATTTACGAACTATTCTACACGTGTTGAGTATTACTGCCTTTTGAGTCTCGATGTATACATTGGGTTGAAGATCTAGTTGTTTAATGCTTTCATGTAGCTTCTTCGGTATGATGCCGTTGGCTGATATAATGAATGGGATTGTATTTACCTTTTTCTGTTTCCACATCTTCTTGATCTCAATTGCAAGTTCACTATACTTGTCAATTTTTTTTTTCCACGTGGTCTCGACGTTATGGCACATTGGGATAGCAACGTCGATAAGGGTAGTTTCTTGTTTCTTCTTGTCAATTATTATTAAATCCGGTCTGTTGTGATGTATCGTTTGGTCTGTTATAACTGTGCGGTCGTAATATAATTTGTAATCTTTACTATCTAGTACTTTCTCTGGTTTGTATTTGTAGTAAGGTGTGTGTGTGTCAATGAGGTTGTACTTGATTGCTAGTTTTTGATGAATAATGTTAGCTACTTGGTTATGTCTGTAGAGGTAATCTGTTTGACATAGTGACTTGCACCCGGATATGATGTGTTCGATTGTTTCACCCCTTGCACTACATTTTCTACATTGATCGTTTACTGTCGCATCTTGTATTATGTATTTTTTATTATTGTTCTTCGCAATCACTCTGTCTTGAATAGCCATTATAAAACCTTCTGTTTCTCCAAATAGTTCCCCGTTGTTTAACCACCTATTTGATGCTTTAATATCTACGTGACCTTTGTGTAGTTCATCATAATGTCTCTTGTGTAGGGTCTTTTCTGAGAGACGTAACTCTTTTGAAGCGTCAGTTATGAGTTTCCCTTGTAGATTGACATTTTCGTTTGCTGTTGTTATTATTATTATTATTATTAGTATTATTATTATTATTATTATTATTATTATTATTATTATTATTATTATTATTATTATTATTATTATTTTTAGTCAACGATAGCAGCTGTAGTAAAATTATTATTATTTTGCTTCTTCTTAATGTTAATATTTTGTATATATTTGTTTACTGTTCATAACCATCTCTTTTTTATCTCCGAGTATCATTCGCCATTTCATTGTCACCATTTATTAAACAAGGGAGCGTAGCGACTGAGTGTCTCCATTCAACTTAAACGGCGCTCATTCTGTGAGTCTGCGTGCGCGTGTGTGCGTGTGTGTACATCGAAAATCAGCCGAAACGCTGAACAGATTGCGCTGAAATTTTAAACAGACATCCGGTACGAGTTTACTGAGAACTGCTAACAAAATCAGCTAGATTCGTTGCGATTTAAACCTACAAGAAATAATAAATTGAAAAGAGGCTGCTAATGTGTAGAAATTATTTTAACGAGAATGGTTTTGTTTTTGACAAAATATTTTTTTTGTTCGTTGCCGTGCCCAAGGTTTATCGAATCTGGCACGCTCAAGGTACCCCCAAATTTCGCTCGGAGATTGACTTAACCTTGCAATCTTTACACGTATTTTATACTGGCTATATTTTCCATAGTATTGTCACAGATGATGAACTACACTGCGTTATATGCTTTTCAAAACATGTTTAATAATTATAAAAATACAATCCAGAAATTACAAAATCTTTCCCGAACAGGGGATTGAACCCACGTCTCCCATATTTCGGCTATAAGGACGCCTTAGCCAACTAGACTAAGGAAACGCCAAAGTCGTTGTTAGACGAGTGAGCGAGTCATGTGTTGAGTACCCGGGAACATTGGCATTGCATTTAAGTTTGATAAATATATTGGTATAAATAATAGGGTTTTTAAGTTTAGTTGGTATAAGGGCGCGTCAACTGTCCATAATGCGCCATTCTAGCCTATGATATGCTAGGGAGGCCTAATTGGTAGAGGGAAGAAAAGTAATGTTACGGGATACTCAACACATGGCTCACTCGCTCGTTTAACAACGACTTTGGCGTTTCCCTAGTTTTATTTAGATGTAGTTAGGGTCTTTGTAAGATGGTTCTAACGTGCTGTATAAGGCTTTTAATAATAGTAAAACGCCAAAGTCGTTGTTAAACGAGTGAGTGAGCCATGTGTTGAGTACCCGATAACATTCCTTTTTTCCCCCTACCTTAGGCCTTCCTAGTCTATCATAGGCTAGAGTGGCGTATTTTGGCCTTACAGTTAACGCGCCCTTATACAAACTAAACTTAAAACCCTATTATTTATACCAATATAATTATCAATTTTAAATGCAAATGTTCCCGGGTACTCAACACATGACTCGCTCACTCGTCTAACAACGATTTTGGCGTTTTCCTAGTCTAGTTGGCTAAGGCGCAGTTATTCCCGGAATGTGGGAGACCTAGGTTCATTTCCCTGTCGGGAAAGATTTTGGATTTTTTGGATTCTATTCAAAAAATTGTAAAACATGTTTTGAAATGCGTATAACGCAGTGTAGTCATCATCTGTGTCAATACTATGGAAAACATAGCCAGTACGAAATACGTGTAAAGATTGCAAGGTTTACTCTATCTCCGAGTCAAATTTGGGGGTACCCTGAGCGTGCAAAATTCGATACACCTTGTGCATAGCATTTCACCGCCAGACAAATAATAAACAAAAAATATTTTTTCAGAAACAAAACCATTGTCGTTAAAATTAATCCTACCTTCAGCCTATTTATCAATTTGTTATTTCTTGGACATTTAAATCGCAATGGATCCGATCTAGCCGATTTTGTTAGCAGTTCTCAGTAAATTCGTACCGGATGTCTGTTTAAAATTTCAGCGCAATCTATGAGCGATTCGGCTGATTTTCGATGTACACACACAGACCCACACACCCACAGTATCACGGAAGTACCATATTTCTTGAATGGAAAATCCTCAGTCACTTCGCTCCCTCGTCTACTAAATAAATAAAAATGCTGTGCATGAGTTTTAAAAGTCTCTTGCATAATTAAAAAGGAAGACATATTTAAACTTGTTTTTAGGCGTTTAAAAAAGCAAATTTGAAATTTTTCGCCTTCGGCCATAATAACTATTGGCAGAACTGGAACTTCCCCCCAGCACACCCGTATTTGTTTTGCAAGGTCGCGCCCCCCCCCCCCCCCATCTTTCTCCAGCCAATTGTCAATTCCTGGATATGCTACCGTTTGCAATGTTTTTTTTTGTAAATTATAGGGTATGATAAAATAAACTCACAATTTTTTTAGTTTAATTCATATCTTATTTTAACATCCCCAAATCGTCTATAACGTACGAAACGGCTCGTTGGTCTTGTGGTTAGCGTATCTGCTTCCCATGCAGAAGGTTCTGGGTTCGATTCCCGCCAAATTCAAAGGATTTGGACTTAAGTCCATCAGTTCTTGTCTTAGGAGTTTGTAAATGGTGACTTTGGAGCCGTCCTAGCAACGAAGCACATAATAAATTCAGAGTTGTTTTGAATCGGTCTTGTTGATTCTGGCGTTGATCCGCGGGTGTTCGTACTGTCCATACCACTGATTTCTATATTCCCTACTAAAAATATCGATCTTTGGTTGGTTATCGCTTACTCGTCGATTGCGTCGGGGCCTACAGGGTTGGCTAAGTTGCTTTGATTTACTGTCCCCCACTGAAAATCAGTTATAAACTGAGTGGGTAGACTCTAAATACAATTTATTTATTTATTTTATTCAAACGCCTTGCGAGGCTACGCTCACCCCACCCTAAATAGGGATAGTATTGTTACTGTTACTGTGACTGTACTAAAAACTTGTAACATACCACCGTTTGGAATGTAAAAATCCAAAAATTTCTGATGCTATGCGAATGAGCCCTACACCTGCACAAGCTGGAGGACATACCCTCAGACCCCCCATCTTACCAGGATATATACTTTCCCCCAAACAATTGTTTAATGCGAAGTTCTAAAAATGTGTTAATAATAAAGTGTGTAAAGTGTGTTAATATAGACCCAGCGTCGAGCGTCCGCCCACTTATTATTTTAGAAATTAACCACTAGTGCTAAGCATAGAAACAATTGGAGCCAAACATAATAGTTTGTGTCGCCTGATGTCCCTTTAGGCCCTAGGGATTCCAGTGCTGAAGGGATCGGGTCTCAAAATCCAGATCAGGCATAATTTTTTGAATGGATTTAAATCCATCAGTATGACATTTTGACATTTTCGTGACTTTAGAGGGGTAATTAAGCAATTTTATTTATTTATTTATTTTGTATTTTTTGTATTTTTTTATTCAACTAGACACAAATACAGCCATATACCTATTGCATTGTGCATTGTAAACATAATAACATTACTAAATTACTTACTCTAACTTAACCAAACATGAACACATAAAGAAATATAGGGCCATAGCAAAAACAGAAGAACAGAAAAACATTGTAAAATTAATTAGGCCTGGCTACCAAGAGGTTTTACGTGAGTTATGAACTCCCGATGGGATTGAAAAATGTCTAGGGTGGATGTGGAAAGTGAATTGTAGGTGAAGGGTAGCCGGTAGAAGACAGCGAGGAATAGATAAATGGAATAGTTTAGTCGGTATGGTTAGGCGGGATGGTACGTGTAGGGAGAAAAGATTGATTTAAGTCGATCCGTTGAAACTTGCTCGTAGTGAAATTTGGCTGAAATTCATAATAATAATATTATTGGATGAGCGTAGCGAGCGAAGCGAAGATTCCATTTCACTACACTGGAGAAAAAAATCCGGAATGTTTTTTTTGTATTATTGTGTGTTTGTTAGCACGATTCCGGCTAAACCGATACTCCAATTGCGATGAAATTTTATGGAGGCCTTCGAAATCTCTGAACCAAGAACTGCCACTTTTTTGAGCGCAATCGAAAAATTATTTCTCATTAAAATCGTAATTTTACGATTTTATTTCGATTTTTAAAAAAATTCTTCAGCTTATAACACCTACATGCTTTATCCGATTTTAATGATTTTTTCACAGAACCTTTATTTTATGAATTTAGGTATTCGGGTGAAATTTGAGCGCAATCAAAAAACTATTTCTCATAAAAATCGAAATTTTACGTTTTTTTCTTTTTTAAAACAATTCTTTGACTTATAACATATACATGCTTTATCCTATTGCAATGATTTTTTCACAGAACCTTTATTTTATGAATTAATATATTCGTGTAAAATTTTTGCGCAATTGAATAATTATTTCTTATGAAAATTTCAATATTACGATTTTTTCCTTTTTTAAAATCGCTGGCATATTTCCAGACTGTTCTATATCCGTTCCGTGTCATTCGGAAATAAAGGCGTCTATAGGTTTAGTATTTTTTTCGTATGTCCCTATCTAAGATAAGAGGCTAAAAATTTCACAGAAGACACCCTTCGACATGCAGTTATGATAACCAACTTTAAAAAGTAAAAATATTGATGTAGTTTTAATACAGGAATTTTTAAAAGTTTTTTTCGCATTGGATATGGAACAATATGCAGCGGTTTCGACTGTTCAGTGAACGCGCTTTGTTCTATATCCACATTTAATTCCAGACTGTTCTATATCCGTTCCGTGTCATTCGGAGATAAAGGCGTCTACAGGTTCAGTTTTTTTTCGCATGCCCCTAAGATTAGAGTCTGAAAATTTCACAGAAGACACCTTTTGACATGCAGTTATGATAACCCACTTTAAAAAGTAGAAAAATTATGCGGTTTTAATACAAGAATTTTTTAAAGTTTTTTTGCATTGGATATGGAACAATGTAGAGCGGTTGGGACTTTTCAATGAAGGCGATGTGTTCTATATCCACATTTTTTTTTATTATGACGCCCGTATATACAAAATAATAGCTTGGAGTTACATCCAGTACAATTTTAACCTAAAATCTCATCTGTGACGCTAAAGTCCTAGCCATTTTATAGTTCCACAATGAATTTACGTTTAAGTCTACCAGACTTAATTTATGACTGTCCTATTAAGGATAAGTAGATTATACCGGCAGGTAGGCAAAGGAGATTTATATTATGTGGAATCCGTTTATTATTTATTTTTTATTTTTCAAATGATTATACGGCTATGCCTAGAACAGCCAGTGCCAAGTCTTATTTGGGCAGTAGTTCACCGAAGGTCATTTGCAGTTTCTCAATTTTTACACAAACATACTATGTAAATAAAACACAACACAATTGCTTAAAAATAGTGAGCATTTAGTTAGTAGTGAATCGTGATAGTTTGATTTGTAATAGCTTTGTAAATTGCCGACAATCTTGCAATCAGTCGCCGCCTGTTGCGAACACAACGCGACCCAGTCGAGCGCATGCAGGTGTGCATGCCTGTTCATCTTGGCTGGACCCAATATGCGACGCGCCAGTAAATTACATTGATTTCTGTTTCCACCATTTGCTCTGTGGGAAGGCGTTGGTTTTAGTACCCTAGGTCTAAGCTAATCTACTAATCGGTTTACAAGTAGGCAAAGGTTTCTAGTACGTCTTAACCAGTGAACTTCTAGGTCTATTAATTGACAGTGACATTTAAAATGCCTTCACATATTCCTGCTATTTAATGAAGTGAGTGCCAGTCTGCAGGTTTAATTTAAAATTAAACATTACTACATCATTGCATTTTTTGGCCTAGACCTTGCCCAAAACTTTGTTCTAAAGTTTCTATCATAGAGGAGCAACTCAATTAATTTGAGACTTTTTGCGGCTTATTTTTTGTTGGAGTGGGGCCAATAAATTCCTCATCTGAGCTGCCACCATCAAATTAGGGTAATACATCTTCTTCGGCATCACCCTCTGCAGATGTACTCGCACCCGCTTCAAACATTTTGACGTCCTCACTCACTTCACACGTCACTTCACAAATCTCAATCTCACACTTATGATCAACGCACGTGGGTTTAAAATATGCCGCGGGTAGTATTGCAATAGGTGATACAAAACGCACCGCTTATTGGGCGGCGAGTGACAAAGCTAACAGTTTATTGGTTCGTGGATATAGAACAATCTGGAATTATTTATTTTAGCGTTTTGCGGTATAATAGGATATGGAACACTATGGATCGGAGGAATGGTGCTTTTGTGTAATTTAGAACAAAATGGAAACGTCAGTATGACCCTTCAAATAAGTCTTTTTTACTTTTTTTTTTGCGAAAATGTTAGATCAATGTACATAGAACAACCTGGAATGCCTAACTCAATTTTTTCAAAAAATGGATTTAGAACAGTATGGAAATATACCAGCGAAATTACGATTAATTAAAAAAAAATTAAAGTTAATTTTGTATTTAATTTAATTTAATTTTAATAAATCTTCAACTAAGTAATGATTTTTTCACAAAACAACAGAAAATCCGCATAACACATGGCAGCTCAATGCACCAATTATGCTCATCCAACAACGCGGCGGGACTTAAGCGTTTTCCTAGTATACTCTTTATTAGTGTGCTTTTCAATAATACAACAATTAAAATGGGGGTTACCAGCTTACTTTTGGAGATTTTTCGAAATAAAAATCAAGTAAATCCCTATCCTTTAACATTGCAGGCGTGCAAAACCCTATACTTTCCGACCAAAAAGGCACTACACACACTACACAGTACACGGACCGCAATTGAAAAATAACTAAATTAAGTATCAATTTGCAGGTAATTAAACACTGAAAAAATAGTATATGCAAAATACATGTTACCATACTGGATTTTGATATTTTTACGTGCAAAGTCAATATATAATTGTAACAACCAGGAGCAACAGTGAAGGCTTGGCAACGCTGCGTGACGCCACTTCGAAACCGCTATTGATTGACCAATGGTAGAGAACTCCGTTGTAAAGTAGTAAAGGGAGCGAACATTTAAAAAGTGGGTTTGGCTGCCTCTCCGTATTACAACACGTAGTTCGAATGTGTTGACGTTTAAGCAGCTATTTGAGGAATAAGGGCGTAAAAAAGTCAAGTTTTAAATTATTATTGATGATCTATCACAAATTCATTATAATTTTTATACTAGGGAAACGCCAAATTCGTTGTTAAACGAGTGAGTGAGCCATGTGTTGAGTACCCGGAAACATTACTTTTCTTCCCCTACCTTAGGCCTCCCTAGGCTATCATAGGCTAGAGTGGCGCATTTTGGCCTTACATGGGTACTCAATGATGATGACAATGATATTCATTTAACGTTGAATTGTAATGGTAAGTTAATTTCTAGAGTGTATGAATTTAAATATCTTGGAGGTTTCTTAGATTGTAATTTAAATTTCAAGAAACATTATGAGCATGCTTGTAATAAAGTATCATCAGCAATCGGAATTATAAGTAGAATGAAGAGGTTTGTAACTGAGAGAATGTTGAGGTTACTTGTAGATTATTATATTCACTCTGTTATTGATCATTGCTTAGTCGTTTGGGTAGTAAGACCTTCTACCGAGTATGTTGCACCCTAGAAGAGAATTGACCGTCTGTTTGATTCAATTACTTTGAGCCAAGATTTGCAATCTGATTGCTTTACTATTGAGGAAAGGATGATATAGTGTATTGGTAAATACTTACAATGTATTGAAAGGTATGTATTTTGGTATTCTACCCAATATTTTTCAAACTGTTGATCGTGATACAAATTTCATTCTTTTTTCTAATGTACACATTAAAAGTTCCTAGTTTCGAATCATTTAGAAAGTCATTTTTGTATAGAGTCGTATCCTTTTGGAATTCAATTTCATATGATATTAGAAGCCTTTTACTGAGCTAGGAATCGTACAATTTAAAAGTTAAATTGAAGCAATGATAATGATTTGGTGTCCTCTATCATTCCCGTGATCTGTTTTTGACTTCTCAATTTCAATAATTATATTATGTCTGATATAATTATATATTAGAGTCAAGATCTTCAATCAAGATTTAAACAGTAAGAATGAAGATTCGCGTTCGGTGGTTTCTTCCGCGAATTTGATTTTTTCTCTGATTTGCTGTTCCTGATTTTTGGCAAACCTCATTGGATGAGCGAAGCGAAGACTTCAATATCACTTACGTTACCCCAAGAATAATAACTCTTTTTTTGTCTGTTTGCTCTCTACCGGGTAAACGGCACACGCGATCTTGATGAAAATTGGAGAAAACCTTAGAAATCTCTGAACTTAGACCTACCACGTTTTTTTGTATATTCGAAGAAATATTTCTCATTAATATCGTATTTTTTACGATTTTTTCGTTTTTTAACGATATTTTCGTGATACTCATTACGTTTTCAAGTACCATTACAAAATTATTTTTCTTAAATAAAGACTAGGAAGCTTCGCAAACGCTTTTTCAAGCGCGTTGTTGGATGAGCGTATTTTTTTAAACGAAAAACGAGCGTAAAATTGCGATTTTTATGAGAAATAATTTTTGAATTGCAAAAATAAAACATTCCGGATTTTTTTCTCCAGTGTAGTGAAATGGAATCTTCGCTACGCTCATCCAATAGTTGTTATAGAGTAGCATTAATTGCCATGGTAATACCAATTAACAAGAGAATGTACTAGGAAGCTTCGCAAACGCTTTTTCAGACGCGTTGTTGGATGAGCGTAATTGCTTAAAAACGAAAAAAAGCGTAAAATTGAAATTTTCATAACAAATATTTTTTGATTACGCTCAAATTTCACACGAATATACGAATTGGATGAGCGTAGCGAGCGAAGCGAAGATTCCATTTCACTACACTGGAGAAAAAAAATCCGATGGTTTTTTTCTTTTTTTCTTCTTTTTTTTGTATTTTTGGCTGTTTGTTAACACGATTCCGGCTAAACCGATGTTCCAATTGCGATAACATTTTCTGGAGACCTATCGAAATATCTGAACTGCCACGTTTTTCAGTGCAATCGAAAAATTATTTCTCATGAAAATCTCAATTTTACGATTTTTTTCGATTTTTTTAAAAATTTCTTCGACTTATAACACCTACATGCTTTATCCGATTGTAATGATTTTTTCACAGTTAACCTTAATTTTATGAATTTATATACTCGTGTGAAATTTGAGCGCAATCAAATAATTATTTCTTATGAAAATCGCAATTTTACGATTTTTTCTTTATTTAAATTACGATTAATTAAAAAAAAATTAAAAATTAAAGTTTATTTTTAATTGGATGAGCGTAGCGAGCGAAGCGAAGATTCTATTCTACTACACTAGAGAAAAAAATCCGGAATGTTTTTTTTCTTTTTTTTTGTATTTTTGTGTGTTTGTTAACACGATTCCGGCTAAACCGATACTCCAATTGCGATGAAATTTTCTGGAGACCTTTGAAATCTTTTAACTTAGAACTGCCACCGTTTTGAGCGCAATCGAAAAATTATTTCTCATGAAAATCGTAATTTTACGTTTTTTTTCGTTTTTCTTTTTTTTCTGTTTGTATTGTTTGTTAACACGATTCGGACTAAAAGTTTTCTGGAGACCTTCGAAATCTTTGAACTTAGACCTGCCTCGTTTTTGGGTACAATCGAAGAAATATATTTCTCATGAATATCGTACTTTTACGATTTTTTTTCGATTTTTAGTGCGATATTTTCGTGACATTTGGGCCGATTCAGACCAAACGGGTGGGGCTATAAAGTTCATTGTAGGATCACTTTTTCTTTGCAAGTGCTTTTTGAATGCATTGTAAGTGATTGTTGTCAAGTTTCTATTGTTACTTGTTAATTGTTAATAAACCTAAAAAAAAAACTCATATTAAAACCTTTATTTCTATTGATTCTAACTAACTTTTTCTTTCAAAAAGCAATACATCACCATTACCTTAATGTCCATGTGAAAAAGAAAAAGTGATCCTACAAAAACTAAATACTTACAAAAATGCTCATCCATCAACGCGGCGGGACTGAAGCGTTTTCCTAGGTTAATTAAAATTAATTTTAAAAAAAATCTTCAACTTAGTAATGATTTTTTCACAGAACAACAGAAAATCCGCATAACACATGGCAGCTCAATGCACCAATTACGCTCATCCAACAACGCGGCGGGACTACGTTTCCTAGTTCATAAAATTAAGGTTTTGAGAAAAAAACATTACAATCGGATAAAGCATGTAGGTGTTATAAGTCGAAGAAATTTTTAAAAATCGTAAATTGCGATTTTCATGAGAAATAATTTTTCGATTGCGCTCAAAAACATGGCAGTTCTAAGTTCAGAGATTTCGAAGGCCTCCACAAAATTTCATCGCAATCGGAGTATCGGTTTAGCCGGAATCGTGTTAACAAACAGCCAAAAATTCCCCCCTTCCCCCCCAAAAAAACAAAACATTCCGGATTTTTTTCTTCAGTGTAGTGAAATAGAATTTTCGCTTCGCTCGCTACGCTCATCCAATTATACACCTGTAAAAGGCTTATATTAAAACTTTATTTCTATGAATTTTGGACAGCTTTTTCAACGTTTTCTTTCAAAAGGCATTACATCACCATAATTTGATGATCGTAGCGAGCGAAGCGAAGATGCCATTTCACTACACTGGAGAAAAAAATCCGGAATGTTTTTTTTTCTGTTTCTATTTCAAGTGTGTTTGTTAACTCGATTCCGGCTAAACCGATACTCCAATAGCGATGAAATTTTCGAAATCTCTGAACTTAGAACTGCCACTTTTTTGAGCGCAATCGAAAAATTATTTCTCATGTAAATCGCAAATTTACGATTTTTTTCGATTTAAAACATTTATTCGGCTTGTAACACCTACATGCTTTTTTCGATTGTAATGATTTTTTCGCATAACCTTAATTTTATGAATTCATATATTCGTGTGAAATTTGAGCGCAATCGAAAAATTATTTCTCATGAGAATCGCAATTTTACGCTTTTTTCGTTTTTGGATGAGCAAAGCGAAGACTTCAATTTGACTTTGTGTTTTTTTGTTTGTTTTTTACTTACGTTACCCCAAGAAAAATAGTTCGGGTGTTTTGTTTTTTTTGATGAAAATTGGAGGGGACCTGCGAAATCTCTGATTTAGAGCTGTATTGTTTTTGGGTACAATCGATGAAATATTTCTCATAAATATCGTACTTTTACGTTTTGTTTTCGATTTTTAGTGTGATATTTTCGTGATATTTGGCAAACGACTACTCCGATATTGATGAAACTTTATAGGAACGTTTAAAATCACTGAAGTCATATATGTTATGATTTTAGAGACATTTGAAAAAATATTTTTTATAGTAATCGTACTTTTACGATTTTTTCTCCGGTTTTTGATACAATATTTTCGTGATATTTGGGCCGATTTTGACCAAACGGGTGGGGCTACAACGTTCATATTTTACATTGACGTAAAGATTATGGTGATGGAGTGCCTCTTGAAAGAAAAAGTTGAAAAAGTTGGTCAAAATTCATAGAAATACATGTTTTAATATAAGCCTTTTACAGGTGTATAATGAACAAGTAATATCAAGTAACTATAGAAAAAGTAAGGAGATTCCACATAAAAACGTAATCATTGGACAGAAATACTCCAAAAAAAAAGCTCATCCATCAACGCAACTGGAAAAAGCGTTCGCGAAGCGGCCTAGTTATAAAATTTCGCTCATCCAACAACGCGCCTGTAAAAACGTTTGCGTAGCTTCCTAGTCTTACCGTTGAGTGACTAGTCACTCAACGGTCTTACTGTCAATGTAAAATATGAACGTTGTAGCCCCACCCGTTTGGTCTGCAGAATCGGCCCAAATATCACAAAAATATCGTATTCCTAGGCCGCTTTGTGAACGCTTTTTTTAGTCGCGTTGATCGATGAGCTTTTTTTTATAGTTTTTAGTATGCGTGGGATCTCTTTACTTCTTCAAGTTCCATTGCAAAATTATTTTGGTTTAATTAGGATAATTTTTATAAAGTAGTACTAATTGCTATGGTAATTTGAATGTAAAATATCTAGAGGCCCGAAGACTAGCTTTTTGTACGCATTGTTGGTGATTATTGTCAAGTTTCTATAGTTACTTGTTAATTATTATTATATACCTCAAAAAACTTATATTAAAACCTTTATTTCTATGAATTTTGGCTAGCTTTTTCAACTTTTTCTTTCAAAAGTCACTACATCACCATAATTGGATGAGCGTAGCGAGCGAAGCGAAAATGCCATTTCACTACACTGGAGAAAAAAATCCGGAATGTTTTTTTTTTCCGTTTGTATTTTTGTGTGTTTGTTAACTCGATTCCGGCTAAACTGATACTCGAATTGCGATGAAATTTTCGAAATCTCTGAACTTAGAACTGCCACGTTTTTTAGCGCAATCGAAAATTTGTTTCTCATGAAAATCGCAATTTTACGATTTTTTCCTATTTTTATAACATTTTTTCGACTTATAACACCTGCATGCTTTATCCGATTGTAATGATTTTTTCACAGAACCTTAATTTTATAAATTAATATACTCGTGTGAAATTTGAGCGCAATCGAAAAATAATTTCTCATGAAAATCGCAATTTTACGCTTTTTTCGTTTTTATAAAATTTCGCTAATCCAAGAACGCGCCTGTAAAAGCTTTTGCGAAGCTTCCTAGTCTTAATGTCAATGTAAAATTTAAACGTTGTAGCCCCACCCGTTTGGTCAGAATCGGCCCAAATATCACGAAAATATCGTATTACTAGGCCGCTTCGCGAACGCTTTTTTTAGTCGCGTTGATGGATGAGCTTTGTTTAAGTTTTTAGTATACGTGGGATTTCTTAACTACCTCAAGTTACATTGCAAAATTATTTTTGTTAAATTGGGATAATTTTTATAAAGTAGTACTAATTGCTATGGTAATTTGAATGTTAAATATCTAGAGGCCCGAAGACTTGCGTTTTGTACGCGTTGTAGGTGATTATTGTCAAGTTTCTATAGTTACTTGTTAATTATTATTATATATACACACCTCAAAAAAAACTTATATTAAAACCTTTATTTCTATGGATTCTGGCTAACATTTTTAACTTTTTCTTTCAAAAGGTACTACATCACCTTAACCTTAATGTCCATGTAAAATATGAACGTTGTAGCCCCACCCGTTTGGTCAGAATCGGCCCAAATGTACTAAAATATCGCACTGAAATTCGAAATAAATCGTTAAAGTACGTTATCCATGAGAAATATTTCTTCGACTATACCCAAAAACGTAGCAAGTCTAAGTTCAGAGATTTCGAAGGTCCCCTCCAATTTTCATCAAGATTGCATATTATGCCGTTTGCCCGGTAGATAGCGTACAAACAGAAATATATATGTTTCTTACACCTGTTTCCAACATAAGTCGGGTCAGGGGGTGGCTAACCACCAGATTTTCTAGGGCACACAGAGTTTATTAACACCGGCTTGCCGGGCCATGTCCTCTTCTCTTTCAATTTCTTCGTCTTCAATTTCATCTTTTTCGTCAATATCGTCTTCTTCATTTTCTTGCTTCTTACCACCAGCTCACGCCATTTCCTTCTGTCCTCCCATAGTCTTCCTGCTTCTACTTCATCCCAACATTTATCTCTCTCTTCAACATTATTTATTATTTGGTCGTCCCACTTGTCTCTTGGTCTACCAGGTCTTCTGTTGTTCATATTTCCCCTTTCAAATTCTGCTCTATTCTTCTCATTCTCAACAGAAATAAAAGAAAAAACAGCTAATTTTTTTGGTAGTCAGTGAAATTGAAGTCTTCGCTTCGCTCATCCAAAAATTCGGTAAAAAATCGTAATAGTACGATTTCTACGAAAAATATTTCTTCAAATGTCCCTAAAATCATAAATCATAATTTTAGTGATTTCAAACGTTCCCATAAAGTTTCATCAAGATTGGTGTAGTCTGGCGTGGGTGTGAATCAATTGTGAACTTTTATATAGAGGTCCAAATTTTTTTATGCGTGTACTTCACCCCTAAATTTTAGACCGGGGGATCCCATTCGTCTGGCCATTAATTTAGCTATGGCGGCCATCTTTAAAGATGGTTCCACAGTGTAATAAGGGTACCTACCGCATTTCGGAGGAATCTTGGCATGTGGCACCTTTTTTTCCATTAAATCGACCATGGTGAACTCAAATATGGCATTAGAATTAGAATTTCGTGAATTTTGAGGCCGTAAATTGCAAATTTTATTCATTTTAAGGCAATTTTGTTACGAAATTTCACTGGGTTCTACGACAGCCGAGTTGACTGTAATAACATGTATAGAGTTCAAATTCTTTTATGCGTGTACTAGACACCCCAATAGTCAGTCAGTCACTCCGCTCAAAACCAGTTGTCTTGATTAAATTCGGTCTTGTAAATTATACAGTAATATTTGTTTGATTATTTGTGCCGGAATTCAAGATCTTGCCACAAAAAAACGTCCATGTTATAACAGTCAATAATTATAAGCTATCGTAGGAACCAGTGAAATGTCGTAACAAAATTGCATTCAAATGTGTAAAGTTTGCAATTACCGGCCTCTAAATTCACGAAATTATAATTCTGATGCCATATTTGAGTTCCCCATGGTCGATTTAATGGAAAAAGTGGTGCCACATGCAAAAATTCTGTCAAAATGTGGTAATCTTATTACACTATGGACGCCATCTTTAAAGATGGACGCCATAAGTAAATGGATTGAGAATCGAATGGGTTCCCGGTCTAAAACTGACTATTGGGTTGTCTAGTGACTAGTACACGCATTAAAAAATTTGATCTCTATTCATATTATTACAGTCAACTCGGCTGTCATAGAAACCAGTGAAATTTCGTAACAAAATTGCCTTTTGCAATTTACGGCCTCGAAATTTAATGAATTGTAATTTTGATGCCATATTTGAGTTCCATATGGTCGATTTAATGGAAAAAGTGTTGCCACACGCCAAGATTCCTCCGAAATGAGGTAGTCTTGTTACATTTTGGCGCCATCTTTAAAGATGGTGGGCCTTCAAATTCCAACTCGACACCTTCTCGCGGTTTGGCCCGTGAATAGGGGAGTATCACTCCCTGAAACTAATGGCGAGCTCTGGGTCGTCGTCGGGGAACTTTCCCCCTTCCTTTGACTACCTCCCCGACGGCGACGACAAAGACAACACGGACGGATGATGACACAGACGGAGACGACCACGACGTGGGGGAACCCCTGCCCTCCCCATATGCTTGTGGCTGGTTCTGACCAGCACAGGCCTGTCCACCCCTTGTCCCCCCGCGTCATCCCTTACGTCCCTCCCTTCGTCTCGATTAGCCAAGTTGCATAAATATGAGACGTAAAGCAATATCCAATAAATAAATAAATAAATAAATAAATAAATTTTATTTAGAGTCTACCCACTCAGTTTTATAACTGATTTTCAGTGGGGGACTTTAAATCAAAGCGACCAAGCCAACCCTGCAGGCCCCGACGCAATCGACGAGTGAGCGATAACCAACCAAAGATCGATATTTTTAATAAGAAATATAGCAATCAGTGGTATGGACAGTGCGAACACCCGCGAATCAACGCCAGAATCAACAAGGCCAATTCAGAACAACTCTGAAATTTATTATGTGCTTCGTTGCTAGGACGGCTTCAAAGTCACCGTTTACCAACTCCTAAGACAAGAACTGATGGACTTAAGTCCAAATTAGAAGTTCAAAAACTTCTGACTTTAGCGGGAATCGAACCCTAGACCTTCTGCATTGGAAGCAGATACGCTAACCACAAGACCAACGAGCCAATCAATTAAAGATGGCCGCCATAGCTAAATTAATGGCGAGACGAATGGGCTCCCGGTCTAAAATTGACTATTTATACTTTATAGGTGAAGTACACGCATACAAATTTTTGGACCTCTATATAAAAGTGCACTATTGGTACTAATGGTGTAACATGGAAGTCGGACTAGAGTAGTCGTTTGCCCGGTCGCTGGCCAAATATCACGTAAAATATCTCATTAAAAATCGAAACAAATCGTAAAAGTACGATAGTCATAAGAAATATTTCTTCGATTGTATGGTTCGTTCAAGTTTCTTTGAATTCAAGGACAAAATATAATGAATCTAAATGATGTATTGTATTTTATTATCTTTACACATTTTGATGATTTTTTGTCAAGGAAACTTAAACGAACCATTGAACCGTCTAATGCAGGCTAAGTTCAGAGATTTCGAAGGTCCCCTCCAATTTTCATCACGGTCGCATAATTATGCCGTTTGCCCTGTAGAGCGCGAACAAACAGTCAAAAAAACAAAAAACACTCGAGCTAATTTTTTGTGGGGTCAGTGAGTCTTCGCTTCGCTCATCCAATTATGTTCAGAGCCCAACTTATTCACTGCATTACAGATTATTTGTATCAACCTTCACAACACTGACTGTAATTCAAGTGCACTATAACTAAAATTAATTAAATATTTAACTAATATCTGTGCTTTGGAGTTTTACTTGTTCCACGTATTTCATCTTTTAAAGACACATTCGAAACTCATACTTTTACAAGTGTATAGGAAACAATGCGATGAACAAAGTAACGTAGTACGTTTCGGTTTTATGATTGGTGTAAGAGGGACAATACCGGCATTAGAAAGGAAGATCTTTTTATAAACAGTAGTTAGTTAGGTTACTTGTGTTTTACGTCTGTAACGAGGCCAATGTTTTCAAAAACCACTTGTAAACTAGGGTACCTGTTGTGTTGTGATGCTAATACCTTGCATATAATTTCATACGTTTTATTTCAAACTTTATTTAAAATATGTACTAATATTGAAAGTCATTTTGCCGTCAGTGTTCAAAACAAAGATTATTACAGATAAGTAGGGGCATACCTATAAAAATGTATTATATATGTTATATCGCAGACTTTCACGGATTGAATATGCAGACATTGTATTTTCGGGTAGTCCGTGTGGTTTTATTATCAGTTCCAACGTTTCGGGCAGTTCTCCCTGCCCATCTTCAAGGAAATTTAAAACATAAAACGAAACGAAACGTTGGAACTGATAATAAAACCACACGGACTACCCGAAAATACAATGTCTGCATATATATATATATTGATTCATAGCAGTTGTCGAAAAAGTTTATATATATATATATAATACATCACTTTTTCTGGATGGTATAACACTTTCATATTTAATTGATATATTTTCAAAGAAATGTGTATTATTGACTTTGTATTGAACTTTTTAGTGTTTACCAACATTAGTGTATTCAAGTTTTAAATTCAGTTGTTAATTTGTTACATGTTTTTTGTTTGTTCTCTAGATAACGAGAGAATGTTGGAAATATAGAAAAACAGTAAATCATATTCATATTGTTAATTACTAAGGCTCGAATAATTATTTTCTTTAAATCGTCAAAATATGTATTTTATATTTACTTAAAAACAAAATATTGATTGATTTGATGAAGACATTGTTTCTTAGTAGCTACACTTTAGGCAGATAATTGGTTCGCACTTTTGACTCATCTTTCTTTCTTTCTTTCTTTCTTCTTTCTTCTTTTTCTTTGTCATTTGTGCACATAATACAAAAATTACAGAATGAAACAGGAAAGCAGGCCTATTGTGGCCCATCCACTACAGTGATCCTGTTCTTAACATTAATAAAATAATAAAATAATATAAATTCTCTTATAAAAGGATGTTGATGACAATGTTGAAATAGATGATACAGTTTATTAATATGATAGTTATAAATGAAATAAAGAACTAGGGAATGTAGCCGATATCAAAGATCCATTATTCTTAGTAAACACTGGCTGCTCTCTGGTAGAATGACCTTTGGAAGTAAGCCATCTCATATCTTGTCAACTAAACGGTAAAATACGGTGAAAAGGCTAGTCCTTCACTGTTTGTCACCTTCTCTAGGTTTAGTAACTGTTGTGTAGGTAACTATTAGAGAGAGGCACATTTTAAATGCTTTAACGTGATGTGATGAAAAACTGGTGCTCTGGTCCTAGAAGTTCTAGATTTCACATTTACAAAATGGTTTGGGTAAAAAATGTTGGTTCATGATTTTATTAATTTAAAGAATAATTGTGTATTGTTTAAAATATGTGGTTATGGCAAGAATTAGAGAAATATGTATTTTTATTTTTTATTAGCCAAATATAACAAAATATGTGAACATATTTTATTTAAAAAACATACATTTAAGATCGCATTCAAACAACATATGTATTAAATATAAATATTCAAATAAATAATTATTCTAACTCTATTAATTGTCGTTCCACTTATTTAGGGCATATCTCAGCATGGAATAAGTAGTTTCTTAAATGCACACAGTGACAGTTTAAACAATTACAATAATAACAATAAGAAATAAACCCTCGCTCATACCTGCGTAAAGGTGATATTATAATTAATGTTTGGTGGTCAGTTCAAGGGCAGCAGATATTCGTTGCAGTACTGTTCCATCCATTCAGATGTTTAATGCAGCTACAATTCAGAGATTAAAATGCACCCGTCCTGATGGTCTAGTGGTTAAGACGCCTGTCTGGAATGCGGGATATCCGTGGTTCGATTCCCGGTTGGGGCGGACTTTTTTAATTTCGGAATTGTAGTAAATAATAACAATTAGCACCTACGGGAGTGTTTCCCGACTAAGCAAATCGAGAAACAACCAAATGTCAAACATAATTTGTGATTTGAGCAAATACTTAGATGACTACGGAGCATCTGCTATCCCTCAACACTAGCTTAATTTCACATTTTACACAATGTTTATACAGTTTCGATTATTTCAGTAATGTAATGTAAAATAGAATGTTTTCTACATTTTTATTTTCTAGCATGTCCCGGAAATGTAAAATGTAATATAGAATGTTTTCTACATTTTTATTTTCTTGCATGTCCCGGAAATAAAATGTTTGGCTTTTTCGAAAAAGAAGTCAAAATGATCCAAAGTTGCCCTACTTTAGACTAGACATGAAAATGTACATATCCTTACCTTCATGTAATATTAATGTAGATATATTGAGTTCTATGGGGATGTGTTTGATGGTCGTGTAATCAGTCATCTTCACTCTCAACAACGTCTCTGCCTCTTTCAATCTCGACACATCGGATGCATTGTCTTGTGTTTCCAAAATATTAACTAACTCATTTGCGAGGACGTTGCCTTCGGTCCACGTGTAGAGAAGTCCATCCGGGGTTACCGACCAGCCCTGACCGTGGGGTTCAGGTATGTCGGGCACTGCGTCTGTTGCTTTACGCCTTATCATTGCTTGATAATTTGCACACAGGATATGCAACCGTAAAGATGATCTGCATGGTAGTAGTAAGCTGAGATCAGTGCCGCTGTAGTTTGTCAGTGGTTTAGACAGTGATGTTTGTAATCGTTTGCGAAAAAGATGGTAGCGAGTTTCATTTATATCAGCAGTACTGGTCTCCCCATACGTAAGGCAAACAAATCTTTCTAATTGGTCGGAAAGCGGAGGAAAACTTTTACATTTAAAACTATTAGAGAAACACCCTGAATTTGAGAACACTTTCTTATCTCTTGGCACCTCGGTTACTGTTGAAGAAACTACGTGCTACCAGGGGCGTAGGAACGGGGGGGATGGGGGGGAAACTCCCCCCCACTTGTTGGCTTTACCCCCCCCCACTGGGGGGGGGGGGTCAAGCCAGGTATTGGTGTCATAATTGCTTACTTATAGCTTGTTTGGTGATTTTTATGATTTTTACTACAGTCGGGCTTGGAAACAAAAAGGAGGGTTTTTTTTTACATTTTTTAGAAAGATTTAGTAAGAGACGTGATTTGCGAGACTAGACTATAGCCATCTGATTTTAGACTAATTTTAATTATATTTTGTGTGCAGTGTTTTCACTCCCAAGCAGACTGTCGACCGATTTCAGTCAGGTAATCAATCTTCAATGCAATATTAGCTTCAAAATGTAACCCTTGTTCATAATTAAAATTCGCCTGAAAACGTGTTTTAGGCCACCTATCAAGAGCACCTTTTTAAAAAATTTCGCCTACGGCGAAATAGTCTCCGGCGGCTGGGGCTTCGCCCCAGACCCCAGAGTGCCCACCTTACCTCGTAGTCAACTTTAGTATGACCCCCCTAAAAAAATAGTTCCTACGCCACTGCGTGCGACCAATTAGAAAGATTTGTTTGCCTTATGTATGGGGAGACCAGTACTGCTGATGTAAATGAAACTCGTTACCATCTTTTTCGCAAACGATTTCAAACATTACTGTCTAAACCACTGACAAACTACAGCGGCACTGATCTCAGCTTACTACCACCATGCAGATCATCTTTACGATTGCATATCCTGCGTGCAAATTATCAAGCAATGATATGGCGTAAAGCAACAGATGCAGTGCCCAAACATACCCGACCTACCTGAACCCCTAAGTCACGGCTGGTCAGTAACCCCGGATGGACTTCTCTACACGTGGACCGAAGGCAACGTCCTCCCAAATGAGTGAGTTAATATTTTGGAAACACAAGACAATGCATCCGATGTGGAAGATGATCCCGACGACATCGAGATTGAAAGAGGCAGAGACGTTGTTGAGAGTGAAGATGACGACGAAGATGGACCAGACTACTGATTACACAACCATCAAACACATCCCCATAGAACTACATACATATACATAAACACATGCACACAACATGCATATTACATGAAGGTAAGGAAGGATATGTACATTTTCATGTCTAAAGTAGGGCAACTTTGGATCATTTTCACTTCTTTTTCGAAAAAGCCAAACATTTTATTTCCGGGACACGCAAGAAAATAAAAATGAAGATAACATTCTATTTAACATTCTTTACACGAATCAAAAGTAAAGAATAGATTTTGCTCAACGACTCAACCGTATAAAAATTAAAAGCGTTAAAAATCGTCCTCCAAATTCACTTTTTAGGCGACCCTGTACGCCACATCTACCACTGGCCAACTGGCCAACAAGTGGATTTCTACGAAAAAATATTTACCCTAACATAATATATCAGTTTAAACCCAAACGGGCAATTAAGGGCCACTTTGTCTTTGATTTTGGAAAACTCAAAATTGTTTTTTCCAGGACATATGAGAAAATAAAAATATGATTAACATTCTTTTTTCAAATCCTCACACGAATTTAAAGCCCAAAATTGATTTTGTTCAACGATTGGCACTAAAAAATAAAAACAGTTGAAAATTATCCTCCAAAATTACTTTTTGGACACCCCTGTACGCCGTATCCACCACTGGCCAACAAGTGGATTTCCACAAAAAATATTCACCCTAACATAATTTACCAGTTTTTACCAAAACAGGCAATTAAAGGAAATTTTGACTTTGATTTTGGAAAACTCAAAATTGTTATTTCCGGGACAAACGAGAAAATAAAAATATGATTCACATTCTATTTTAAAATCCTCACACGAATCTAAAGCCCAAAATAGATTTTGTCTAACGATTTGGCATTAAAAAATAAAACAGTTGAAAATCATCCCCAAAATTTACTTTTTGGACGCGCCTGTACGCCGTATTCACCACTGGCCAACTGGCCAACAAGTGGATTTCTACTTAAAAATATTCACCCTAACATAATATATCATTTTTAACCAAAACGGGCAATTTGGGACCATTTTGACTGATTTTGGAAAACTCGAAAAAGTTATGTCCGGTACATACAAGAAAATAAAAATATGGATAAAATTATATTTGTCATTCCTTACACGAATCAAAAATCAAAAATAGATTTTGTTCTACGATTTGGCCTTAAAAAATAAAAACAGTTAAAAAACAGAACAATTGACCCTTTGGGCACCCCTGTACCCCGCACCCACCACTGGCCAACTGGACAACAAGTGGATTTCTACTCCAAAATAACCACCCTAACATAATATATGGGTCTCCATTTCTCCGCTGGGGGGAGGGGGGGAGGGTCTCACTAATGGTGGGTCCTGGTCTAATGGGGTGGGCAGGGGTTCCCCCACGTCGTGGTCGTCTTCGTCTGTGTCATCATCCATTCATCCGTCCGTGTTGTCATTGTCTTCGCCGTCGGGGAGATAGACAAAGGGAAGGGGAAAGTTCCCGACGACGACCCAGAGCTCGCCATTAGTTTCAGTTCAGCCATTAGTTCCCTACTCACGGTCACGGGCCAGACCACGAGAAGGTTGCGAGCTGGACTTTGAAGGCCCAACCAAAAAAGCTCATCCATCAACTCGACTGGAAAAAGTGTATAGTAAGGCCTATGTTTGATATGCTCCAACTAAATATTAATGTTTCACTATGTTATATAATTAAATATGACTTTGATTTCTAGTATTATCATTACTCTTGTTGTAGTAATGACTACCAAAAACACAAAAATTTGTAAATAAAAAAATAAAAAAACGGCAGCTAAGCTCTCCTTCAAAAGTCTTCGGCAGTGAATGTTGTGAGATATAGAAGTTGAGCCAAGCTTTTCATTCTTTCACCCTAATTTCGCCTTGAAAAGAAGTAAGATCATTTCGTCTGTTGACGAGCGCCAAGCCAACCATTTTTGCGGTAAAAAAGTAAAATCTTTAACAAAATCATAAAAAAATTGCTTGGCCTTTGAATTTGGTTCATTACGAGAACTCTAAAACGTCAATGGCCAAGCAAATTTTTTATGATTTTGAGTTTAATATTTTTACCTTTTATTACCTAAATGGTTGGCTTGGCGCTCGTTATAGGCGAAATGATCTTACTTCTTTTCAATGTGAAATTAGGGAGAAAAGAAAGAACTTGGCTCAACCTCTATATCTCATAGCAATCACAGCTGAAAACTTTTGAAGGAGAGCTTGGCTGCCGTTTTTTTTTTTTTTTTTACACATTTTTGTATTTGTGGGGGATATTACATCTTTTTTCTGTTTGTTTCATATCAAGGCGTGAATGAGGGGCTTTGAATGGTTAAATTTTTTTCAATGAGTCGATTCCTTCAAAAGTGTGTTGCGGTGTCAGATATTGTCGGCTTGTTTGAAGTTGGATTTGGACGCCGCTCTTAGTGTCGGATTTCTGCCTTCTGTTGCGTTGTGCGCACCTGGTTACCTTCCTCGCTCTACATATCTCTCTCCCTCTTGTCTCCCTGCTTTGATGCATACCGACACAAAGTGTATTCCACGTTTGAAACATCTCAGTTGTAGCGTTTTCTATGAATGATTTAAATTTTTAAGTACAGAGTTGTTTTTTGGCATTTTTGGGCCCACGATCCCCCCCCAAATTTAGCCCCTTGTGTTTTTGACGCTAGATAGGGCTAATGGCTTAGAACATGTTCAATTTCAAGTTTGAACAAATTACCACGCCTTAGTAATTACGTGTAATTATCAAAAATATTGATTTTCTCCGGTCCCTGTTACCCGATTTTGGTTTTGAAAACAAAAGGCACTGCGTCTGAGGTACATCTAAGTGTGGTCCAAGTTTCATAGTTCTAAGATGTACCGTTTTCTATCTAGGCTCTTATATCTTTCCGCGAAGAACTACCCCCCATCTTTCCAGCCAGCCAGTCGAAAAGATTTCAATGATGTCGAGGCACTTTTTTAACACAGATAGGGTTACCGGATCGGGGTGATTTGGTTTTGGTAGGTCATGGACCACATATCAGGTCATATACCGAGTTTCAAGATTGTAAATCTTTCGGGGCGGCGTGTGAAGATAGCTGAAAACCCCAAAACTCGGGTAGTATCGGGTATTTTATCTGTATATAGTGCGGAGTTCGTCGTCGCCTAAGCACAGTCGCGTGGCGCTTGGCTGCGGGCGAACGACCGTTGCCCTATATACATTAGTGGTTAGCACAGAAAAATCAGAAACAGAGATCGCATGACCAATGTTCGGTTTTGTTACAGATCCTGCTGTCGTTTGGCTGAGTGAATATGAGCTAGAGCAAAGAAGAATTTACGAATGTCCAGATTGCAGAAGACGATACTCACGCAAAGGCCCTTTAACCCGGCACATGAAATATGAGTGTGGGAAAGAGCCTCAGTTTCAATGTCCTCACTGTCCTTACCGAGCCAAGCAAAAGAATAACGTGAAAACTCACGTCCTACACCGGCACAAGCAAACTTTGATGTCTGTACCACATACAGATTCCCACTTGTCGCTATGTTGATTCTGTGATCGATATTTGTGGAACTGTTGGAGCTATTTTTGTAAACTTACGTGTGTGTAACCCTACAATCGTACATAGTAGTTTGTTTAATGTCTGCGTTCATTAGCTGTTCTGAATACATCGCTTGATTCTCAATGTCTTGATACAATACGTACCTGTAATAATAACAAAACTATGATTCTAATCATTTGTAAATCAGTTTATTGAACTGAATAGAATAGACGTTAAATAAATAAATAACAAATAAATAAAATAAAATATTTCCAAAATGTTCCAATCATTTTCCTTATAGAAGTAGTGAGAGTCACTCACAACCGTCTCGTGGTTTGATCTGTAGGTGCTGAAGTGCTCCAAGCCGGTTTGCAAGGTAGTTTATTACGCACAACACTAGAGCTGGTGTGACGGCAGTCCGAGGATGTCTGAAGTGTCGGTATTGCAGCCGGTTCACAAGGTAGTTTATTACGCACAACACTAGAGCTGGTGTGACGGCAGTCCGAGGATGTCTGAAGTGTTGGTATTGCAGCCGGTTCACAAGGTAGTTTATTAGGCCCAACGCTAGAGCTGGTGTGACGGCAGTCCGAGGATGTCTGAAGTTTTGGTATTGAAAGCGGTTCACAAGGTAGTTTATTAGCCCAACCGCTAAGACTGGTGTGACCAGTCGGGATGGAAGTTTGGTATTGCAGCCGGTTCACAAGTAGTTTTTATGCCAACGCAAGAGTGGTGTGACGCAGTCCGAGGATGTCTGAAGTGTCGGTATGCAGCGGTTCACAAGGTAGTTTATATTAGCCCAACGCTCGAGCTGGTTGACGGCAGTCGAGATGTTCTGAAGTGTTGGTATTGCAGCCGGTTCACAAGGTAGTTTATTACGCCCAACACTAGAGCTGGTGTGACGGCAGTCCGAGGATGTCTGAAGTGTCGGTATTGCAGCCGGTTCACAAGGTAGTTTATTAGGCCCAACGCTAGAGCTGGTGTGACGGCAGTCCGAGGATGTCTGAAGTATCGGTATTGCAGCCGGTTCACAAGGTAGTTTATTATGCACAACGCAAGAGCTGGTGTGACGGCAGTCCGAGGATGTCTGAAGTGTCGGTATTGCAGCCGGTATCTTCGATTCGGTCTGCACCATAGATATCTTTACACCTATAGTAGGCTAGATTAGCAGTCTCCAATACCTCCGCACAGGCGCGAGCGTACCAAATTGAAGCGTCAATCCCACCCATTCAAAATGTCGGTTTGGCGTTTTAATTTATGCTTTTTTAATGCAATGCAATAAAGTATTTTACTGGATTGTTTGATATGGTTTTAGCTTGTGCAGCATGGTATTGAACAAACAGAAACAATGCAAAGTTATTGCATAAGGGAATAAAGTAATCATTTGGTGTTACAGTCTAATATGCTCACCTGTCAAACTGGCGGCCATCTTTAAAAATATTTTTTCGATTAATCGCTCCCATTTAATTAACATGCAAACTCACCCATCCAAGATGGCTTCCAATTGTCCCGGAAGTGGACCGCTGACTGCTAATCTAGCCAATTATATGGGATATCTATGGTCTGCACTATCTCGACCATCTGCTCTAAGACCTCAACACAACCTAGGATCTTCCCAAGCCGCGTGACGTTATATCAGCTCCAGCGTTCGACCGGATCAAGTATAAAGGAAAGTTTTAATTCTATCTCTTCACAAATTTTAGTCACATCTTGACGGGTATGTTTCAATAAATATAGTTGTAACACATTGTATTGCTCAAATCCATTCTTCTGACATTCTTTGGATGTTGCACAAACATTAGGATAGTAACACAAATTAAAACTTCCGCTGCCAAACACCGGGAGTTTGTTCGATGTCGGATGGGAAGAAATTAATGCAATCCATCCATCGAAATCGCAATATTATTGTACCAAGTATTGCCTCTCTATGGGTACGTTCCGTATGATGCTAACGTGCAGCTTGGGCGTGCCCAAAGCATTCCGTAAACACCGCCGCCATCACAACGCCCGTAATGCCCAATGTTAAACCTCGGGCATCTTGGGCATGTCTGGGTGTTTTGGGCGCGTGGGAGCATTTTTCGGAACGTACCCTATGTAGTGATTATAATATCAGCTTCTATGAGGCTACTTGTAAGTTGTAACACTATACTACTAAAATGAAACAAATTGAATGAATGACAAGCCACAGGACATCAACTTACTAAAACATTATAATTTATAGAAAAGGAATTAAAACACGTGGTCATGTCATGTGTGCTCAGTCATTAGAAATAGTTGTTTCTCAACATTTTATTCGTAGGCAAGGGAGAGATCTTACTAAGCTACATTGATACTCGATTTGACAGCGTTTTTCATGTTTTAGGTACTGGTGACTCCTGGCTAGGCCTTCATTATACAAGCATACCTAAAGGTGGACAGACGCCGACTAGATTTCCTTGCCAAGCCTGCATGAGGACGTATTCACGTAAAGATGCTTTGGATAGGCACGTGAAGTACGAATGTGGGAAAGAACCACAATTCCACTGTCCGTTTTGCAATTACCGGGCAAAACAGAAGGCAAACGTGAAGGCGCATATCACGAAGAAGCACACTCTAAGCCACGGCGTTAGCCCCCTGCAGCCAAAATCTTAGAATAATACACACAAACTAAAGTTATTGTCTGGCCAATGTTTACAAACCAATTGGATGGGCTTATCTAATTTGTTCAAATTTTTCATAGGCACAAACCCATATTATATTATAGTGAAGTATGTAAATCCCCCCTGAATAACTGGCATTTGACAATGATGATGATTGCACTTTTGGAATAATTTTATGTTGCAAATAAAGACTTAATAATAATAATAATTTTTGCTGCTAAACGTCCCTACTAATCCACAAAGGCTATTCGAGACGATGAGTGGTGATAAGTGACTATCAAGGGCGATTGCAAAATGAAGGACGATTGAAAAAAAGGCATAATATGCTTCGATTATTATAAGAAATCAAGTGACTAATGTTTAAAAGTATTTGTTGGATGAGCGTAGCGAGCGAAGCGAAGAAAGGAACTATTGTGTTTAGTTTTGTGACAGTAAAGAAAATATATGCCTATACCCATTTAGAATCTATAGTATCTACCACTTCACACATAACTGATTTTCAGTGAGGAACTTCAATATTTACAAGTAAAGTTAATTTGTCTTGACATACAATGTTATTAATCAGTATGTTTATGCCATGACTGAACACGAATTATATATATGCTGGTATGTTAGGCTCTAGCGGTAGGTGTGCAATGTAAAGGAATGCATTACATCTAATGGAAGAACATTATATTATGACTATAAAGATCATTAAAAAGTGGTTGTATTTTTCATAGATATTTTTCAATATAATATTTTATGAATGATGTTCTAAAAATGTTGTTCCGTGATGGCGAAATAAAAACGTTTTCCATAAATCGTTCACACTTGTCTTATTTGACCCCCATATATATATATATATATATATATATGTATGTAAGTTTCCAAATTAGCAGACTCAATGTGTTCAGTTCATATTAATAATTTAATACAATGCTAATGTTAACTTCATCGTGTAACACATTTCATGTCTTTCAGGCTCTTCCCGCTGCAAGATTGTCCGTCTCATTTATCTAACTAGGAAAACGCTTAAGTCCCGCCGCGTTGTTGGATGAGCGTAATTGTGTGCATTGAGCTGCCATGTGTTATGAGGATTTTCTGTTGTTCTGTGACAAAATTATTACAAAGTCGAAATTTTTTTAAAAATTAAATTAAATTAAATAAAAAATTGACTTTATTTTTTTAATTTTTTTTTTATGAATCGTAATTGTAAAAAAAGGAAAAATCGTAAAATTGCGATTTTCATAAGAAATAATTATTCGATTGCGCTCAAATTTACAAGAATATATTATTCATAAAATTAAGGTTTTGTGAAAAATCATTAAAATCAATTAAGCATGTAGGTGTTATAAGTCGAGAAATATTTTAAAATTGAAAATTCGTAAATGGCGATTTCATGAGAAATATTTTCCGATTGCGCTCAAACGTGGCAGTTCTAAGTTCAGAGATTTCGAAGGTCTCCATAAATTTCATCGCAATTGAGTATCGGTTAGCCGAATCGTGTTAACAAACACACAATAATACAACGGAAAAAAAAGAAGAAAAAAAACATCCCGGATTTTTTTCTTCAGTGTAGTGAAATGGAATCTTCGCTGTCGCTCGCTACGCTCGCTACGCTCATCAAAAACATAACTATTACAAATATATAATTGCAAACGATTCAAGAAAACTTGATATACGTGACATGATGTCCTTTACGAAGCTTAGATTAATGCTTGTATGCCTTTGTAGATGTTGATTTATAAACATGTTTAATTCGTGGAATTTCCCCTGAACATGGCTCAAATAAATGGTATCAAAAATGCAATAACAACGCATTCCAATGTACTGAAAATTAAGTGTTAAAGCAGCATAAATATACATTTTATTGTCCTCACCATTTTTATATGCCATATAATAATATATCGATGGACAGATGGAGTCATCGATGTTTCCTCGGGTTGTCTACTCCTCGTGCATTGTGTAGACATGTTGCCGGGTTGTCTACTCCTCGTGCATTGTGTAGACATGTTGCTGGGTTGTCTACTCCTCGTGCATTGTGTAGACATGTTGCCGGGTTGTCTACTCCTCGTTCATTGTGTAGACATGTTGCTGGGTTGTCTACTCCTCGTGCATTGTGTAGACATGTTGCCGGGTTGTCTACTTCTTGTGCATTGTGTAGACATGTTGCCGGGTTGTCTACTTCTCGTGCATTGTGTAGACATGTTGCCGGGTTGTCTACTTCTTGTGCATTGTGTAGACATGTTGCCGGGTTGTCTACTTCTTGTGCATTGTGTAGACATATTGCCGTGTTGTCTACTCCTCGTGCATTGTGTAGACATGTTGCCGGGTTGTCTACTCCTCGTGCATTGTGTAGACATGTTGCCGGGTTGTCTACTCCTCGTGCATTGTGTAGACATGTTGGCGGGTTGTCTACTCCTCGTGCATTGTGTAGACATGTTGCCGGGTTGTCTACTCCTCGTGCATTGTGTAGACATGTTGCCGGGTTGTCTACTCCTCGTGCATTGTGTAGACATGTTGCCGGGTTGTCTACTCCTCGTGCATTGTGTAGACATGTTGCCGGGTTGTCTACTCCTCGTGCATTGTGTAGACATGTTGCCGGGTTGTCTACTCCTCGTGCATTGTGTAGACATGTTGCCGGGTTGTCTACTCCTCGTGCATTGTGTTAGACATGTTGCCATTATCTTTTTGGTGGCATATTTTAATCGGGTTCATTTATCTATGTTTTAAAGGTGATTTGTTGTGTGTTACTGTGGCACTAACAACATCATGAAGTGGCATGCTTAAGATCGTGATATGGACACTAATAATCATTGTATGGGACTATGGGTATTGTAGGAGAACCCCAGCCAAAAATTTACATCGACAAAAAGGTAAAAGTTCGAAATCGAGAAAGAAAGTCGTCTGGGTCAGAAGTTGTGGATAGGACTGTCTTGAGAATATAAGTGTGTTGTCTGCCTAAGAGAAACGGCTTGTTGTTGCTGAGCTAACTCCTTGTTCTCTGTTGCAGACTACGATCTGTCGTGGCTTCGTCCCTCCATCCTGCTTTATGAGAGCGCGGGCCTGCACCGCATGTTCCCGACGTCCCCCCGCTACCAGTGCCCGTCGTGTAACAGGAGTTACTCCTGCAAGGGACCCCTTACCACGCACATGAGGTTCGAATGTGGCAAAGAGCCCACGTTTCAGTGTCCGTTCTGTCCTTACCGCGCTAAGCAAAAAGGGAATCTGAAAATTCATTTCAGAAATCGACACAAGGAAATGCTGGTGCCGGTTACTACACAAAGTCCCGACATCAAAACCGAGATAAATACTGCATACAATTCCGATGCCAAAACTGAGATCAAATTAGAATTTAACAAATCACCATAAATATGCCTATGCTTGAAAGAAATAATTGCTTAGGCATCACTATATTTCGCAGCTATTTTACACACTAGATATATATGAAAGTACTACACGTTCTCGGAATTTATTTATTAATTTATTTATTCACACACACATTGTACATAATATATTAAGTTATATACTAGCTTAAGGTTGATTATAAAGTAATGATTTTACTATTGTTAAACCCGCACCATGGTGGTTAGCGTATCTAGTATGTGCAAGTTATACAGTACTTTTATACTATTAGTATTTGGGTGTTTTAGCGTGATACATCTACAATATATTTACCACATTTTATAGTATTACCATTAGGTGTTCATCTTGCTGAATTAATTTATCAAGAAACTTAGGTTAAGTTAGCGCAGTTTGTGTCAGCGCCTACCATGTGTCCTATGTTGGGGTTGTAATCATTATTTGTACAGGTTAATATTTTTATTGAAGTAGTGCTTCATTTTTTAAATTTTCTCATAAGGTAAAATATTAAAACGTGAGTACAGACAACACAAAACAAATGCTATTTTCAACCCGAGTTACTTGGATTTTAGTTCTCTTTCAATTTCTTGCATATTATATCGTATGCGTGTTTTGAGTAATTCACTCAAAATTAATGTCCTGGGATCGTAATGGTTTCCAAATCCAGCATTGCAACTACTGAATTGCCTTGTTCGCTGTTAGATACGATCAGTGTTGTATTATTCCACGCCTAGCTAATAGAAGTACAGCATGTTTATGAAACCCCAACCCTGCTATTATGCGTCGACAACTCGCTCTGATGCCGTCGACTACAGTTGTAATAACGATTAAATCATCAGGCACAATTGGTTGGCGGTTTTTTAATCACTCTTTTCTGTTAATGTAAGACTGTTATACTTTATTTGTTAATTAAATTTATCTTTCAGAAATAAAATATTAATAAATTACAAATTATAAAACTTTTAAGTGTCTTGCTACCCGTTGATGACATTGTTATTGATCGGGTTGTTTTGTAGCGGTAGTATTAAACGATTGATGACATTTTCTGTCGACGTTTCAAAGACCATGTTGTCTTCTTCTTCAGGACTTGAAATATGATGTGAAGTAATGTGAATTGACGTATGTTTCTTGTTCTTGTTTTTCCTATTGTTACTATTAAATTGTTTGATTGGTATAAGATGATATAAGTTTCCTAAATTCACTGCCAGATTGTCATTTGCTAGACAACTTTCCTATTTCGTAGTCTTCCACCCCAGACATGTTCCTCTTGGACCGGCATCTATCTCTTTGACGGGGTCTATGATATCTACCCCAATTTGCACTAACTCTTGGACTGCCGACTGGGTCTATGATATCTTCCCCAATAGGGTTGACTTCTTTAAACTGTATTGTTTCTAATTTAGTGACAGACTTTAGAACAGGATCCCTCCGCTACAAAACAACCCGATCAATAAAAATGTAAATTTACAAATAATGTTTAATGCGGGGAATACTGGGGAATATATTATAAACTAATATGTTCTCAAAGTGGAGTGGACATTATGTAAATCCCGTTAATACTAACAATCCTTTTTTTGATTTTAACAATACTTTTTTGATTTTTGAATTTATTTAATATACGTGAACACTGAGAGTGACGAATGAATTAATGATGCACATATCACGTGTAATAGCAATAAGTCACATTTGTTGAATAGAAGTCTACACCGTGGTAAACCCAATGAATGGAAGCAGTATTTAGATTATTTGACAATCTAATAACTACAAACTAGATGACGATAGTAGAAAGTGTTTTAAATGTGCAGCTCGAGAGGCTAGATACCAGTACCATTAGTTAACTTATTATACACTGATTCAGTGTCAATGCCATAAAGAGTCTACTTAGTTTTATATACTAGCATATTATGAATTACTTTATTGTTAGCATTGTTTCCTGTATTATGAATTATCTGCTGGGGATATAATCGGACCACTGATGATGTAGTTTTTTCTTTAGTTATGTTATGATGATTATGATTATTATTATTATTTATTATTATTATTATTATTATTATTATTATTATTATTTTTATTTGTGATTTACCTGATGTAATAAGTTAATATTGATTTATTTGGTTTCCTAGGTTAGTTTCAGATAAATCCAATGTTTACTGTTTTTCCTTACGTCTCTGTGTGTACCTTGTTATTTATATTATTGTAAAATTGTTCTATATTTAGTCATATTGTAGAATGTGTCAACAGCCTTCAGCCTATGCTAACCTAACTATGCCTATGCTAGCATAAACCTATGTAAATTTCTTACATGAATGTGACCCACTGATAAGCCTTCGGGCTTAGTAGGACGATGTATGCTCTGTTTGTACTCAATGTTTTTGCTATATATCAATAATAAAATTATTATTATTATTATTATTATTATTATTATTATTATTATTATTATTATTATTATTATTATTATTATTATTAATTATTTTTAAAATTTATTACTATTATCTCACTGCTTGTTTTATGCTCGTTGTGTGTTTATTGCAAGCATCTATGCAAATAACAACTACTCCCGATCACATTCTATGGTTACTTCCCACGACCCTTATATGCAGTGAGTCGTGTCGTGCATTAGTCAGGTTTAAGTAGTAGCATACTTAGATGTCGTTCCTAGCTTTCTTGAATTTAATTCTAATAAGAATCCCACCAAACTGTTCTATACCCCCGAGTCTGTCAAAGTCAGCTTGCCATGCCTGACGCTTCTCCCATGTTGTCTCGTCCGTCCCCTTTCTTCTCTTATTCACATTCTTCTTCCTTACGTCTTTCTCTAGTTCTTGTCATATTTTCCTTTCTTCCCTCCACTCTTTCCACACCCATCTCTCTCTTACCTCATGCCTCCCCAGTTTGGGCCTCCCTCGTTATCTCTGCTTGACCCCTGCATCCTCTTCATGTGTCTGAACCACCGCAGTCTTTCTCTTCCCAGTTCTATCCTGATCTTCGTGCTCTGCATCTTCTTCAACTTCCCCACTCATTAAAAAGTTATTCTGCCGCTTGAATGTATCTCCAACTGACCTCGTCACAACTCACAACGTCATATGTGATTGCAGAGTTTGCTCTTCCTTGTTACCTGTACCTCTTTTTTTCCAAAACACTTACTTAATAAGTGTAATTTGTAAATAAGGTAATTTTTTGTTCAAAAGTGAAAGTTAAGAAAAATTTATTTGCTTCAAAAAACAGATTTTTGAACCAATTTTTTTGGCTGCACGCTTTATAAAAACTTGTAAAAAGCGTCAACCAATAAATTTATTTCGTTTTTGCAAAAAAAGGGTATCAAATACACGAAAGGACTGTTCTATTCGGTTCAAGTCTTTCTCTGCGATCAAACTTCGGCTTTTTTGGGAACATACCCTTTCTCTCCTCACAAAAAAAGGTCATCTAAATTTTAGGGATTTATTTCCTTCTTTTGCCTGGTTATTTCGTCCTTGCCTATAATAAACCGTATCCGTGATGAAAGGATTCCATTCCATGTTTGAACCCGAATATTGAAATGGGCTAAACCAGTGGTTAGAACTCGGCATAATGGTGTGTAATGCAGGAAGCAAAAGTCTACATCATTATCGTGTGGGCCACTCTTCTATTCCAATATTATAGTGACGAATGAAAAGTTATATTTCAAGCCTTTTGATGACTGAAAAGTCTTCTTGGCATTATGTCTTGTGTTATGCAAGGGAATGGAAAAGGTAGAAATTATAAATATTACACAGCTCGGATGTCCCAAACACCATGTGACCCCCCTTCGTGCGCGCACCCCACCAGTGTGTTCCGCAGTAGGGGCCCCATCGAGGCCGTCGCTATATCTTTTCGTAGTTACGAGGGGCCTGGGCCCAGCCCCGTCGCCAGCCTGAGGAAACATCTCTCACGGTCGCAGGATCAGGACCTCCCCCCCCGCCCCACCTTTTTCTCTGGCGATCCCACTTTTTTAACCCCCGCTTTAAGTCGTTTTGCACTCGTACGTTTGGGCCCCGGGGTGTGGTGTTGGATTGATTGGTGGGCGCACATAAGTTGTAAGCACGTATTGTTGACCATATTATGTAAATCAAGGGTAGGATATTTTTTATATTGCCATTATTTATTATAATATCAATAAATTCTCATTGTTTCATTTCTGGATAAAACAGTACCTTTGCTATAACAAGCAATTTTTACAATTACCTCGTTCATAGAATGTTGTTGCTGATGCTGATCTAGTTGCTTTGCCTCATTATTTATTGATAGATCTAGATAACGGAAAATAAAATGGTGACTGCAGTGAGAGAGTATCTGTCCTATCCTTGTCAGCGAGAGTAGGCCTACATTGTGCAACCAACATGGTGTTTATATTAAGTTCACAAGTACTGGTACATAAATAATGTATAGCCCAATTATCTATAACACAAAACAAAAGCCCAGGAAAGATAGGTTTTCACCCGGACATAATTAGGTACAAGCTGAAGATTTGCACACAGGCTCAGTTGACCATACTGAGCAATTATTGAAAACTCCCCGAAGCTCCGCCGCGTGCATCCTGAGATATAGTGACAAAAATGTGTTATTTTCAATTTCAACAATTTTTACACTAATATGTACAAATTATTAAATATTTCTACGACAGTAAAGGAAAAAAACCAGTCATAAGCTTTAAACCCGGCGGGCAAAAGGGCCCCAAGGCCAAAATATGATATTTTAAATTTCCAAATATATTTTTTGGCATACATAGTGAATTTTTATTATTTAACACGGAAACGGAAATTTTTCCCTTTTTTCGACCGGGGTGTCTAGACCATGGTGGCATAAGGGGCGAAAATGACAAAATATGTTATTTTCGTTTCAACAGAATTATTTACATTCATTATAAAACAAAATTTTTAAGGTATTCTACGGACAAAAAATAAAAAACTTCCCCGACTTTTTTTGTGGCGTCTTTTATAAAAAGGTGCAAAAGGCGTAATGTCAAACTAACATCTAATTCTATATTTTAATAAAAAAAGGGCTTTTGCATTCAACTACGTTTATTTTAACATGAATACCTAACAAGGACATCAATGAAAACAAAGCATGCGATGACTTGCAAAGGCCAGTTGTTTTGAAAAGAACCTTTCAAAATCGTTGTAAATAGAAAGGACATAACCAAATTTATAAAAATTTAACCCGGCTTCTGAAAGGCTTTCAAGACATAGTTTGGCGAAGATCGGTGTGTTTTGAGTTGAAAGTTTTTTCTTTTCCCAAACTTGAAAAAAACAAATCTGTTTAAAAAATCAAAGGATTTTGAAAGGATTCGAGAGGATGTGGACAAAAACCCGCTTTTGGGGTTTGGGGGTCTGAGGGTCAAATCACTATAGAGATGACTGTGCCTTTATGTAGTATAGTGTCAAAATGGCGGAAGGCAAAACTATATAAATTTAGTCATATGTTTTAAAATATTTGCTTGTTTGTTTGGAATTATCACCGGCAAAATATTGAAGCTTGAACGTCATCATGTCAAGATAAAAACCCCCACTTTCACTTAAAAAACATTAATTTGGGTTTTCCCGTTTCCCTGGTCGTACTTAAAAAATAATACTATGAAAAGACTGAAAGGTAAAGTGAGTGCATTCCTTTCTTTATTGACAAAAAGCATAATGCGCATCATCAATTGAAGTTCCCCAAAAAACAACATATTTAATAGCATTATTTTGGGTGCCCCAAAGGGAATCTGAAGGACCTTTTTTGGGCCAAAAAGACCTTCACTGTTCGACGGTCTTGTTTTGTTAAAATACGCAAAATCACAATTGCACAGAGGTGGGGTCAACTTCCTTGTACATTAAACTACCATCCTGTAAGGGTTTTAAACTTTTAGTAGTGTAAGATGCGGCCACCTCGTCCGTTTATATAGGAAATTATACTAAAAACGGTTTCTGTTTTGATTGTGAAATTTAAAGTGGCTCCCTGTTTTCAGTTGTGTTGACGGACAAAAGGGGACCGTCTCGTACCAAGCTGGGAGGAATTACTAAGCTCGTACCCAAAAATAAATAATAATTTAAATATATGCATAGAAATTTTTTAAGGGAAAAGTTTAATTTTATGTTTTTTACCGTTTTTATCTAATAAATTTTGTCTGGTACTTCATTTAGCGGTAGGCTTCATTTGCAACTGCGTACCGTGATCCTGATTTATATGCGCCAGTCCCCAGCCCCTTTTTAAAAAAGATCTATCCATTATCCCCCTGTAGGTTGATGGGGAAACTGGGGATGTATCATGTTTTTAGGTCAAAGCTAGCCCGGGGGCGTGAACATCCCCGCCATGAAAATTAGTCCCCTAGTATAAGGGGTTTGTTTCTCACTCGGATTTTTTTTTATTCTTTGCTCATGCTCTATCGTGATGTGATAGTATAGTCAAACCCAAATAGTTTTCCACAGCTCCGCTCGCGCTTCCTCTGAAAAACCGTTTTATTTTAATTTTAAATGAATTGAGTTTTTTATTAAGCTTGGAAAAATAAAAAACCTTTCGCTTTAAAAAACACCAGTCTTTTCCAAAATATGTTTTGAAACCTGAGTCTTGAAAAGGTGGGGAATATTATTTTATAGGTTTTTGGGAATGTCCATCTGCTATTACAACGATTTTTTAATGGTTTTTTAATACAAGGGCCCTAGCAAATCAGTCGATGCAGGATTTTTTTTTTTAGCAGCTTGGCCAAAGTCTCCAAAAAAAAGGGGCTTTTAAAAGTTTGGGATTCCTTAAAAAAGTAACGAGACGTTTCCCCTCTTTCTTTTTCAATAAAAAAGGAACATGAAACGTTCCTCGTTCCTCAAAAGGAACTTAGTTCCTTTCAAGTTCCTTATACCATCACTGATTTAAACAATAATAAATGTGAAATGAGTTAATTTATCATTACTCTTATTTATTAAAGTGAGTCCCAGGCCATTTGACGAGGGTGACGTCATTTTCGAAAACACAAGATGTCACATTGATATTTTTCATACTGCAGTTTACGATATCAGGTACTGGAATTCGACGGGATTACGACGCGTTACTAGGAACGCGTTCCTCCCCAAAACTGCAATTGAGTGTCCATTGTTTGGTATTCATATGTTACAATAAAGAATAAACGTAGTTGAATGTCAAAAGTCCTTTTTATATGAAATATATAATTATGATGTCAGTTTGACAGTTACACCCTTTTGGCACCATTTATCAAGACGCCAGCAACGAAACTCGGGGAAGATGTTTACTTTTGTCTCGTACGAATACTTAATAATTTGCATTTATTATATGAATGTCAATAAGTTTGTTGAAACTGAAAATATCATATCTTTGTCACTTACGCCCTTATGCCACCATGTGTCAAGACACACTGGTTGAAGAAAAGGGAACAATTTCACGTTTCCGTCGTATGAATACATAATAGTTTGCACATATGTATGTCAAAATGTATTGAAATTTAAAATATCATATGTTTGGCACTTACGCCCTTTTGCTACGCACGGGTCGAAGCTTATGACTGATTTTAACTTAACTGTAAATTTAATTTTTAAAAAAAACGATAGAAATTGAAAATAAATCATTTTTGGCACTTACGCCCTTTTGTCACTATCTCTCAGGATGCACGCGGCGGAGCTTCGGGGAGTTTTCAACTGTTGTTCGGTATGGTCAACTGAGCCTGTGTCAAATTTGCAGCTTGTACCTAATTATTTCCGGGTTCACTATATACCAATGTCTGACTTTCCTGGGCGCACTTCTATAATCTGTGTATTAAAAGAACCCCTATTAATCCGTAAGTACGGGTTGTTCAAATGTGCAAGTCTGATAGCATGCAAGGTTGCATATAAACAAAATGTATTGATGTTTTTCTACATAACATTGCATCAAAGGGACATTTAAATTATTGTAATAATGTCATTGTAGTACATATAATTGCAGCTTTTATATTAGATAGCTGAAAGCGTTGTACATAAATGATTGCTTTTGAAAATTGTGTCTTTAACAGAGCTGTATTATTATTATTGATTCTTATTACAACATATTGTAACCATGTTACTAAGTACCGCAACATCAAAATGTAAATAAAATAGGTAATTTTGACAGTTATTGCATTATTTAGATCCCCCGGTGTTCCTGGTTATTCCGTGGTAATCTTCATTCGAACGATGAAACAGAATTATGTACTGTATTTACCCGAATGGGAGACGACGACGACGACAGAGTCTTAGATACAGGTAACTGGGGTATCAACTGCTTAGTGGTGTATCACTACGTTCATCACGTTCATGATTATAGTTCAAATAAGATGTACACAAGTGCATTGAACAACAGACTATATTGCATATTTTATACCTAGGTTAATTCTTCAATACACTTTTCTACTAACATAACATTATGCCCGGTCCGGGCCAACTGCACATTTTATGTTATACAATAAAATTCAATTTTAATAATTTTAAAATTGTTTTATAACATAAAATAAATAAATATTGCATTCATTTTATTGGTTTTATGTTATAAAAAACGTGTAAAAGTCCTAAAGTTTTGTATATATAAGAATTCAGTAGAACAGGTAATTTGATCAATAAAATAAAGTTATTTTGACGTAACAACGTAAATATAACGTAAATATATTTAACAGTAATATCATATTATATATTTCTTTCGTTCAACTTTTAATTTGAGAAGGCTCTTGAAAAGAGCTGAAATGTACTTTTAAATATATTTAAGAATAGTGTTACGTTACGTCCAAATAATTAATCCAATCCTAAAATTGTATTTTATTATAAGTATAATATAAGTAACTGTTCTAATAATCTCACCATTTTTAACAGTCCATGTTGTTAAATTACTAATTTAATGTGATACATACATTAATTTTGATCGGTATGAAAATATCATTTATTTAATTTTGAAATTTAAAAACAGTTTATTTTTGTTTTGCCCATTATTAAAACCACGGAAACATTGCAGAACTGTAAACAAAATATGTATCATTTTAAGTTTTAAATTCACTCGACGCACACAGTCTTTCAAAACCGGCTCGTCATTGGGATAACCCCAGACGGCTACGATTTGTTTACATATAAATCGATATTTAAAGTTCAACTACGTATGTATAATACACAATATTTTGTCTACTGGATTCTGCTAAAAATCGTGGTCATGCTTTATACTTAAGTATGTGATCACACATAGTAACATAAATTGAAAACAACAAATCTAAATAATATACCGGGGTATGTAGATGTATCCAGTCCCACGATGAGGGAGATGAAAGAGTAGACGAATAAGACTTACGTTCAGGCTTAATGTAGTGTGAAAGTAATTCTATTAAAATTAAAATAACCACAGACAGACAGATGTATCTTTTAGGTAAGAACACTTTAATGTTTTAGTAGTAGAAAGTATTTTAACTGTCCCAAGACGAGACAGGTCGGTTAGTAGAGGGTTATGGACAGCTGCGTACTCTCTGTAACCTCTCATATAACAATGGTTTATGCCTAGTGAGGCGACAATATCAAAATTAATTAAAAATTAACATGAAATATTACAGTTGAAATGACAGTGTCATTATAATAATCACAATTAAAATAATAATAAATTGAATAGAATTAATGAAGAGGTTGATAGATAGGTTGACTTCACAAAACATACACATCATCTAAACTATCAGTTTATTGTGTAGTCAATCAGAGACAGCCACCTAGACACGAGTTTTAACTTTTGATCTGGACTTCCAAGTCCATCAATTCTTCTTAGCTTAGGAATGTGTAAACGGTGACTAGAGTCGTCCTAGCAACGAGCCACAATATTTTCTAACGTTGTTTCGAATTAGCTTTGTTGATTGTGGTGCTGGTCGCGGGTGAAAACGAGTCCAGCTTGTTTGCCCGTGTTTACTGTTTAAAATACTGGTCTCGTGTTGGTCATTGTTCTCTCGTCGATGGCGTCGGCGCCAACAGGGTTGGCTTGGTCTGCTTTACATCTGATGTTCCCCACTGAAAATTACTTTTGTGTCTGAGTGGGTAAACTCTAAATACGAATTGATTTATTTATTTTCTGATTAGCTCATGAAGGCCAGCACTTGTGTGTATCCTACGTCTAATCCGATTGTGACCGTGTTCCAGGGGAGGCGACGGCCTGGACCCTGCCAGTGATCGAGCCGGTGGAACCGCAGCTGCTGGCGGTGGTTCCCGACCCAGAGCGGTTCCAATGCCCGACCTGTAACCGCCACTACAAACACAAGGGCAACCTGAACCGCCACGTGCGCGAGGAGTGCGGCCACGAGGAGCCCACCATCTGCTCCAAGTGCAGCAAGATCTTCAAGTACAAGCGGGATCTCTACATGCACATCAAGGACGAGTGTGGCCTGGAAGTCAAGCACGACTGCGACGCGTGCGACAAGTCGTTTATACACAAGAGCACACTAAAGCGTCACCTCGCGCATGATTGTGGGAAAGAACCTCAGTTTATGTGCCCAATACAGCATTGCACCTTTCAAACTAGGAAGAAACAGGGCTTAACTCGGCACATGAAACGGCCACACAAAACTCTCGAAGGTGAGTTAATATTTAATTATCATGAGCGCAGTGGTACGCTAATTATAGTGATAGGTGTTGCAAAGGGTATACTATTTAAAACTAGGCCTAGTAAGCCCATAATATGATTTCCCTGCTAGGCCTAGGCTAATATAGGCCTATATGGTTTAGGACATTGTGGTTTTTAATTAATATATACTAATTCAATTTTATTTAGTCTACCCACTAGAGTTACATAACTGATTTTCATATTTTAAATTAGGAACACCAACCTTTCATCAACAATATGCCACAGTAGAAAATTAAAACTCTTTGTCACTTTTTCTATTTCCCAAATAGCTACCAAGTTTGCACGATCAGAATATGAATGAGTCATTTAAAGGACATAAATTGACCAAGGAATTACTATTTTCAAACATTGCTACAAGTGGGATGAGAAGAAATGGTCAATGACTTGTTAATAACAACATTCACGAGCACAACATAACCAGGCTCTTTTCATTATCTCACAAAAAAACAAAACACAAACCCACTGCATCTTACGTACAAAACCCAGGACCTAATTCAAAACTGCAACTCCAGGTACTTGGGCTTAGCTCTAGACCAGAAACTTTCCTGGAATGAACATGCAATAGAAACGGCTAAAAGGGGATCCAAACGAATCAACCTATTGAAACGACTGCCTCAAAGTGGGGAGCATCACAAAATACCTTGGTCACGACATATAAAACCTATGTAAGACCAGTTTTGGAGTATGGCAGCGAGGTACTTGTGACAGCCACAAAAAATGTAACTGACAAAATTGACAAGGTACAAAACCAGGCTTTGAGACTGGTATGTGGACTGTGGAGCTCCCAAGTCTACTCCTCCTATAGCTGCTATGGAACTGCAAACTGGCTTAGAACCATTAAATACTCGAAGAGAAAAGGGTGCAATGAAGCTCCATGAGAGGTTAATAAGGGGAAAGAATGACTACTGGAGGAGCTATGGAAACGTAATTGAAAGATTAAAGACCCACAAAAATTTCTCACGGACTACAGACAAGTTGAAACAAAAATACCAAATCCCAGACTGCACGCAGGTACTCTTTTTTCGGGGAAGTGGAGACAGCATTGCAAGACCCCCCCCCGGGAATAGTTGAGACAGATTGCATACCGTACTCTACATTCCTGGTACCCAGTGTCTACCTGGCTGCACGTGTACACAGACGGGTCAGCGACACCACCACGGGGGCTTGCAGGAGCAGGAGTATATTGCCAGCAGTTTGAAAAACACATTGCGGCTGGCAAGTTTGGAAACAATTTTGATAGAGAGCTGTCGGCTATTCACCCAGCATTAACCGAACTTAGCAAGTTAAAAAAAAACACAGCCAGTGGTGATCCTGGTAGACTCAAAGGCAGCATTGTAAGCCTTAATATCTCATAGAGATACAGACTGTGAGACAACAATAGCGAGTAGGGAAGAGTACTATAGCCTTCATGATAGAGGGTGGAAGATATGCCTGCAGTGGATTCCTAGTCATTGCTCGATAATGGTCAATGAAAGGGCCGACTATCTGGCAAAGATGGGAGCCAAGTTGCAGCATCCAGAGAAGGCTATGTCTTTGCAGTACAATCAACTATCAAGTTGACATGGAGATGAGGAAGCAGTATGAAGTAATAGCATGGGGGAAACGATGGGAGCCGTTTCTGAGAAAGGAAAGAGATGTCACGAGGAAAGTGGGCGAGGAAGAAAGAAGTACGTGTATTTGTGGCAAATTTTCGAATGGAAACAGGCCACGACTACCTACAGGCCCATCTTCACCGAATAGGAGTGGTTGATTCACCCACATGCCCTCTCTGCAGAGAATATATCCAGGATGCAGACCACCTAGAATTATGTGTGTCCCTGAAGGCAGAAAGGGACCAATTGCAGAAAAAAAAATTGGAAAAGAGGAAATATTTGGCGGACCTTTACCTTTACCTTTACTGGGTAGCTAGGCAGAGAATCGGGTTAAATCCAACTCTATGTGTTAGAAAGAAGAAGAAGAAGAAGAAGAAGAAGAAGAAGAAGAAGAAGAAGAAGAAGAAGAAGAAGAAGAAGAAGAAGAAGAAGAAGAAGAAGAAGAAAGTCAAAATATAGCAAATGGCTTTGAACCTGGCTCTTTTAGAATATCAAAACTATTTTTTTCAAATTTTTCTGATCTGGTACACGGCCAATATCGCCACCTCAAAATAATTTCAAACTTCAATTCGCCAAGGCACACCGTTCAACGTAGGGTGTTGTGTTTTTGTGACATTTATTTTCAACTGGTTTTCTATAGGCTGACAGAAAGATTTTTTTTGTAACAATTGTCTTTCTTGCGAATTTTTTTGTTTAGCGGTATTTTGTACCGATTTGTCCTCCAAGGTCACCTTGGAAGATTTTGATCCAAAAGAATACTGGCAATTATTGACGTACTCTACATTCTTTTCTGTAAATTCTCTATATTTTGTTTTGTAATCTGGGCAAGTAGTTCGATCAAAATATGCTGATTACCAAGGAGGGGTGTGATTTTGGAATGCATATTTTTGTGTGTTTGAGTGTATATTTGTGTACAGTTTCAAGACACGATGTTATAAAGGGGCATTTTACATTGGTACGATGCTCTAGTTTCTATGTAGAACAAAAAAGAAGCGACTAAAGCCAATTTAAGAAACTTACCAAAACACCCATTTTCGCATGTTTCTGGATAAAGAATTGAAAAATTCATGTAAAATCATAGTCACAAGATACAATTTTTAAACGGTCATTTTATTGTAATATTACGCTATAGATTATGTGGAAAAAATAATTTTTGGGGTTAGTAGCCCCTTTAAACCTGATGGCAATCAGATTAAGCCACAGGTTGACTAGGAAATCAATTAGTGGCATTACTAAAACATTGTACATTTATAGGAATGAAAGAGTCGTGGCAAGCATACTACTGTACAGGTCAAAACTTATGCTCACAAATTAGTTCCTATTGCCAAGACTACAATATTAATATCAATGTGCAATATTTTAGCGTGAAGATTTCCTAGACAACCATGTGGCTTGTTGGTGAGTTAAATTATTATTATTATTATTATTATTATTATTATTATTTTATTGGATGTATTTCATACAAACTCGGTCAAAACCGGAGCTAACATGTTGTACGGACTTACGTCAAGTACTTCCATGTGTATCTATATTACATACCTACATTATTACTTTGTCTTAACTCTAACTAAAATAAGTCATTTATAATATAGTTTGTAGATGATGTTTTTTTTTGCTGTGTATGGTCGTGGCCGATTTCTCGTCGCCATCCTAGCATTTGCTCTTCGGACTATGGGAAACCACGAAAACCATGTCAGGATGGAAGCTGTCTCGGAATCTCGAAGTATCATTCTTAGTTTAGAAATTTACGAACTATTCTACACGTGTTGAGTATTACTGCCTTTTGAGTCTCGATGTAAACATTGGGTGGAAGATCTAGTTGTTTAATGCTTTCATGTAGCTTCTTCGGTATGATGCCATTAGCCGATATCACGTATGGGATTGTATTTACCTTTTTCTGTTTCCACATCTTCTTGATCTCAATTGCAAGTTCACTATACTTGTCAATTTTTTTCTTCCATGTAGTCTCGACGTTGTGGCACATTGGGACAGCAACGTCAATAAGGGTAGTTTCTTGTTTCTTCTTGTCAATTATAATTATATCCGGCCTGTTGTGATGTATAGTTTGGTCTGTTATAACTGTGCGGTCGTAATAACTTGAAATCTTTGCTATCTAGTACTTTCTCCGGTTTGTATTTGTAGTAAGGTGTGTGTGTATCAATGAGGTTGTACTTGATTGCTAGTTTTTGGTGAATAATGTTAGCTACTTGGTTATGTCTGTAGAGGTAATCCGTTTGACATAGTGACTGGCACCCGGATATGATGTGTTCGATTGTTTCACCCCTTACACTGCATTTTCTACATTGATCGTTTTCTGTCGCATCTTGTATAATGTATTTTTTATAATTTTTCGTTGCAATCACTCTGTCTTGAATAGCCAGCATAAAACCTTCTGTTTCTCCAAATAGTTCCCCGTTGTTTAACCACCTATTTGATGCTTTAATATCTACGTGACCTTTATGTAGTTCATCATAATGTCTCTTGTGTAGGGTCTTTTCTGAGAGACGTAATTCTTTTGAAGCGTCAGTTATGAGTTTCTCTTGTAGATTGACATTTTCGTTTGCTAGATTGAGTGGAGTTAATGATTTGTCAGCTAGCACCACAGCCCTATGCAGTGTTGATTGGTTGCTCTTTGTAAAAAAATATTTTCTTAAAATATCTAGTTGTTTATAATATAAGTTGTTCAGATCAATTAGGCCTCGTCCTCCTTGTTCTCTTGGAAGTGTCAATCTCTCTATTGCTGATTTAGGATGATGCATTCTGTGTTTAGTAAGTGTAGTACGAGTTAATATTTCCAGCGCGTGGATGTCTGTCTGCGTCCATTTAATGATTCCGAATGAATATGTCAGTACTGGTATAGCATATGTATTTATTGCTGTGATCTTATTATTATTATTATTATTATTATTATTATTTATTTAACGTCTATCCTATTCAGTTATAAAAACTGATTTACAAAGGAGGACAACTAAATAAATCTAATTACATAGATGCAGAAACTACAATAAACTACATTTAAGTACATATTTGAAATATTAGCATTACAACAACAATGCATTTTAACACAACAATTTTGTTAACAAATGAAAATAATATAAAATGTATTTAATTAATGAATCAAATATAAAAAAGGGTGGGGAATGAAAAGAAAAGGAAAAAAAAAGAAAAAGAAAAAAAAACATTACAAAAGAAAAACGAAAAGAAAAAACTGATTTATTAGACGATCCCACTCAAACGAATATGAGGTTTGCCAAAAATCAGGAACAGCAAATCAGGGAGTATAATCAAAAAACTTTCGCGGAAGAAACCACCGAACGCGAATCTTTATTCTTGTGTTCAATCTTCATTTTTGTGTTCAAATCTTGATAACAGTTTAGTCCAAAAAAATCTTGACTCTAATATATAATTATATCAGATATATAATTATTTAAAATTGTTCATGTCAAAAACTGATCACAGCAATGATACAGGACACCTAACTCAAGTTGCAAGCTCCATCAGTGGGCGGTAACCAGACAATCTAGGCAGAAAAATATAGTTGAAAATACATTGATTATATCATAATCAAAGCAATAATGAACAAACAAAGAGAAAAGCAAAATCATTAATAAGAACTTATGAAGGTAAATTAACATTACACAAATACACAGACAATAACCTACAAATAAATAGTAAAACATCAATTCTTTGCTCTTTGATTCATTATTGCTTCAATTTTACTTTTAAATTGTACAATTCCTAGATCAGTAAACTGGCTTCTAATATCATAAGAAATTGAATTCCAATAGGATACGCCTCTGTACATAAATGACTTTCTAAATGCTTCAGAATTTAATCTAGGAACTTTCAATGAGTTTATTAAAGTAGAATTTCTATCACGATCAACAATTTTAAAAAATATTGGGTAGAATACCTAAAACATATCTTTCAATACTTTGTATGTGTTTACCAGCACGCTATACTTCATCCTTTCCTCAATCGTGAAACAATCAGACTGCAAATCTTGGCTCAAGAGAAATGAATCAAACAGATGGTCAATTCTCTTCTGGAGTACAACATACTCAGTAGAAGGTCTTACTGCCCAAACCACTAAGCAATAATCAATAACAGAGTGAATATAAGAATCTACAAGTAACCTCATCATTCTCTCAGTTACAAACCTCTTCATTCTACTTATAATTTCAATTGCTGATGATACTTTATTACACACATATTCATAATGTTTCTTAAAATTTAAATTACAATCTAAGAAAACATCCAAGATATTTAAATTCATACACTCTAGAAATTAACTTACCATTACAATTCAACGTCAAATGAATATGCTTCTATTATTAGCCTTATGAAAAATCATAAAATTTGTTTTGCTGTAATTAATATCAAGTTCCTGAGTTTTAAACCAATCATCCATCCTCTTTAGAACTTCTTGAAGACGTCTTACGATCTCTTCGACATCCACACCTTCTAAATAAAAGACCAAGTCATCAGCATATAAGATATAATTGATTCCTCCCATTATAGTAGATATATCATCTATATAAAGAATAAATAATAGGGGTCCTAATATTGACCCTTGGGGTACTCCACAAAATATATTGAATACTTTTGAACTATATTTTGCAAGATTTATAAACATTTTTCTTTTTAAAAAATAATCCGCCAAAATTGACAACAAATAAGGACTTACGTTATACCTGGTTTTTAATTTTATTAAAAGAGGTAAAAAAGGTACTGAATCAAATGCTTTTCTAAGATCAACAAAGACAGCTCCAACCTTACCATTACGTTTATCAATCCCTTTATAGATAAAATCTGTAAATGCTAGAAGGGCACTTTGCGTTGACCTGCCTTTCCTGAAACCATGCTGGTTTGCACTTAAACCTTCAGATGCATCCACTTCATGTAATAACCTATTGTGTAAAATATTTTCAATAATTTTCCCTATAATTGGAAAATTCATTTGTTCATTAATGTCCTACCTCTATGTGACCATCTTGTGTACCTATTAACGTTCTTGTATCCCCTGTCGTACAGAGCTGGAAGCAGCAAAGGAGCGTCGACGTCGGGCAGTTGACGACGTAGGTCCCTTCGAGTGTCCAGACTGTGGCCGTGTCTATAAGCACGAGCGCAACTTCAGCCACCATGTCAAGAACGATTGCGGGAAAGAACCTCATTACTTCTGCCAAAACTGCCACAAGGTCTATAGACATCGAACGGCTCTGTACACGCACACAAAGTACGAGTGTGGGAAAGAGCCGCAGTTCCAATGTCCACAATGTCCTTATCGTGCCAAACGTAAATCAAGCCTGAAAGATCATATGAATCTGCATGCCGGCCACCCTCTGCATGACGAGTGTCTGGAGGACGAGGTGGCGATGGTCAAGGTTGAAGTTTGTTTAGAAGAGGGGTCAGAAGAGGTGTGCGGAGGCGAGAGCGACTCGTCATAGAGCAACAACTACGGCTCATTCAACCTGATTAAGTTTTTTGCTCAATCTAAGTTTGTGAAGAATCCTTAGTGTGATAATAATTTTCCGAACGTATCCTGTAGGTAAATCTCAAGCCACGGTCATCGTAATATAAATGTCCCAGTCAGGGTAAACATTTTAACAAATATTACAAATCAAGTGCTATTTATTTCAAAACATGGGTATTAATAATTTAATGTCATGCACTTCCCGTCACTTGGTGCCATTCCTCTGTACTAGGGATGCAATTTTTCCGGAAATTTGAGAGCTTGGAAAAACCCCATAAATTTACGTGTTTTTTTTCTTTGAAAAAAACGGAAAATTTGGGAAAATTTGATTTTTGTCTTCCTATGGTATGAATTTTCATAAATTTTAGTTTTTTATATTTTTCATTAGGTTTAAAGTTTAATTTAATAACAAGTCATAATAGTGAAACTATGAACCTAGGACCTCCTACCTAGAGGCTTTAATGTCAGTTGTGACTTGTGAATATTACTAGAAAACGCTCAGTTGGACGCGTTGATAAGCGAGCACGTGTTATAGCTAGACCCACATTGCAATTTTTTTAAATTTTAAAATTTGCGACATTCACTGTCCACGGGGCCATGTTTCCAATATTATTTATTATTGGCAAGGTTGGCCTATTTGGGTAAACCTTTGCTTTGCGGATAAAATCCACCGCCATCTAGAGGACCTTGACATCATTTCTTTGGGAAAACTATTTGAACTATTTGGTAACAAATAATACACTGCTTCCTCGATAGTATTTTGATTACTTCTAGGTGGCAGTGCATAGTGCGAACCTCGTGCAACTTTTTGTTGCCATGGTAACGTTACTTTTGTTATAATGTAATTTCCATCTACACTACTTATCGGATCAAAATAAAATTAACATATTCGTGACCGGACGGACATTCTAAATGATTTGGCTACCTCAGATTTTGTCGCCGTTTAGTTTAAAAAAAACTTTCGATTAACTGTAACTTTTTAACTTTTTGAACGATTTTGCCACAAAACTAATGGCATTCAATCGGGAACAAAGCTTGCGGATGGTCAAAATTTCAACTCGATCCGAGCCTCCGTTCGAACCAGAGTCGATAAAGAAGTTTCCCCTTTGGGGAGGTCCTCCAACTCCCTATACCGGCCTGGGTTAAATAAAAAGTAGGTTTTTGGCGTTTGGAATCTAACGTTCCGCGCGACTCTGTGTGACGATTGATGGAACTACTTCAAAAAAACTACGTCACTTTTCTACTAGTAGTTAACAGTCGATGACGAAAAATGGCGGACACGTCAAAATATTAAATACGATCGAATGTTGGCGAATGTTTTGGCATAAAGCAAACTCTCTTTATTAATGAGGATATTTCTGATGGAGTAGACCTAAGCTTAGGACCTAGGCCGACAATATGTATTGTTCAAGATTTCGATTTGAGTGCCTAGGGCGTACTTACGTCTGAAAACTGTATTGTGGCCTTGGGCCTAGGCTACACTTAACAACCCATATCTCAATTAATTTCGTACGAAAATGTCAGTGACGCCTGCGCAACACTTTATAGTACAATAATAAATCAAAAGTAAATCGTTTTAAAAGGCTAGGGCCCTGGGCTAATATGATTGAAATAAAATTAAAGTTTGACGTTTCGTCTGTTGTTTTGTTAATTGCATTGTCACTGCATATCGATAATCTACTGACCGTATTTAGCGTGCAGTGCTTTTATTAGTTTCACATTTGAGCCGCCCTCAGCGCGCAGAACGTTAGATTCCGTTTTGACTTGGGAGTAAGGGGACCTCCCCAACGGGGAAACTTCTTTATCGACTCTGGTTCGAACGTTATGGCGAGACATACAAACAAAAAAAAACAAAAAAAATTAGTGACTATTTTTTTCCGGCAGAGTCAAATGGAAACGCTCGCTTTGCTCGCTTAATTACCCATCACGTCTGGACCTGGGTTGAATTTGGCCAAGAGCATGGCACTGCTAATCGTAATGGCGAGGAAAGAGACCTCGCAAATATCAGCTGGTAAGTAGGGGAGTATATAACTCCCCGAAACTAGAGGTGAGCTCTGGTGGTCGTCTTCGGGGACCTTCTCACGATTTCTCCAACGACAATGACGACGACCATGAGATCACGAACAATGATAAAGACGATGACTACCTCGACGTGAGAACCCTCCCTTCCCTCATCATTCATTCCTTCATGTGGCTGGTTCTGACCAGCATAGGACTTCCTCTTTACATCCCCTAGGCTAGTGTGGCGCATTATGACCTAGAACGGTTGACGCGCCCTTACTCCAAATGAACCGCAAATAAACCTACTAGGAAACGCTCAGTTGGACGCGTTGATAAGCAAGCACGTGCTATAGCTAGACCCACATTGCATTTTTTTTTTTAATTTATAAAATTTCCAATATTATTTATTATTGGCAAGGTAGGCCTATTTGGGTAAACCTTTTACTTTGCGGATAAAATCCACCGCCATCTAGAGGACCTTGACATCATTTCTTTGGGAAAACTATTTGAACTATTTGGTAACAAATAATACACTGCTTCCTCGATAGTATTTTGATTACTTCTAGGTGGCAGTGCATAGTGCGAACCTTGCGCGACTTTCCGTTGCCATGGTAACGGTACTTTGTTATAATGTAATTTCCATCTACACTACTTATCGGATCAAAATAAAACTAACATATTCGTGACCGGACGGACATTCTACATGATTTGGCCACCTTAGATTTTGTTCCCGTTTAGTTTTAAAAAAAAAACTTTCAATCAACTTTAATGTAACTTTTTAACTTTTTGAACGATTTTGCCACAAAACTAATGGCATTCAATCGAGAACAAAGCTTGCGGATGGTCAAAATTTCAACTCGATCCGAGCCTCCGTTTGAACGTTATGGCGAGACATACAAACAAACAAAAAAAAAACAAAACCAGTGACTAATTTTTCCGGCAGAGTCAAATAGAAACGCTCGCTTCGCTCGCTTAATTAAGCCTACCTCTTAAAGTCCAATTCGCTACCTTCCCGTGGTTTGGCCTGTGAGTAGGGGAGTAGTGTATTCCCCAAAACTAAGGGCGAGCTCTGGCTGGTTGGGGTGCGTGTTGCAAAGAGAGCTCTCGCGCAACATTTTATTACACCTTTCTTCATTCACACAGCCTTACTCATATTTATTTTCTTCTTTTACTTTTTTCGCCTCCATACTTGCCGGCCCTCTCTGCAACGAGCACTCCTCCGTTCCCACCCAGTTTAACCCATCCTATCCAACATCCTCACTCCTTCCCATTAACCCCCCTCGTCTTCCATAACGTTCCTCCCATTGGAAAGAAGAAAACATGGTGGTGATCCACAATTATGGAAAAAGAAAATTTGGAAGATTCCAATACAATTGACATGGGCACTGATAACTCTACTGTTGAGTGCCCTAAAACAACATTAACTAACTAATTAATATTGTTTATTTAATGTTATTTAAACTTGTGGCTGTGGTGTACGTGAAACTGATGGAAGTGCATCGGACTTTGACACAGCCGGATACAGAGTAACTTTTTTATCAGTGTAGGCTACATTTTTAAGTTTTTTAAGTTGATCATCCGGTAATGTGAATTGCGGACCACTGCCTCTCGGTTAAATAAACCTAGCCTAAGCACTGAATTAGATGGTTCAATGTTTTGTTCAAGATTCATTGAATTCAAGGACAAAATATGGTCAAGGTGAAGAAGGTATTGTTGTATTTTATTATCATTGCACATTTTGATTGTGTTTTGTACTTACATTCAATGGATCTTCAACGAAACATTGAAACGTCTAATTCAGGCATAAGCAAAATCATCACTCAAGTGGATCCACATTTTTAGTATACTAGTATATTCTATTATTATTATCAGGCCTATTATTCTATTGTGCTAAAAAGCATATGTTTCATACAGATAATGATTTTTTTTATGTAATTTGAATAAAAATAAATGAAAAAGTAAAATTGAAAATTTTCCAAAAAAGTCTATTTTTCCGCACTTCAAAGAAAAAAACAAAAAAAAACTGTTTTTTCCAAATAATCCGGGTTTTTTCCAAGCTTTTACATCCCTACTCTGTACACACAATTGTTTTTGTTTGAAGGCCATCTCGAGTTTATTTTGTATAAATGTGTGTGTCGACCAGCTTAATAGTGTTGCTCGGGGTTTTGCACAAGAATAAGTTTCTCGATTTAGTTAGTCGAGAAACACCCCCGTAGGTGCATCGACCTTGACTCTTAAGTTATAGGCTGTCACTGTAATGGGGCTACATCAATGAAGCAAATTATGTATAGTTGAAGGGGTATTCACCCGCCAAACTCAAAAATATATTTCATTCATGCTAAGTAGTTATGAACTTAGAAATTAACAGAAAAATTATTGCGTTCACCATGACCCGATTTTTTTTGTCTAGCTTGGTATTTTTCGAGCTAGGTCCCATCGGCAAAAATCTCTTATAAGAAATAACATGGGGACGATCTAGTAGAGTGTATTAAATATTAAAGAATAATTTGTGGAAAGTTATTATAAGAATAAAGCAGCAATGCATCACTCTTCCTGAAGTCAGTGAAGTACATTATTTGACTAGTGGTGAGTGCCACTTTTTTGATAACCGAGCATGAGTAGCAACTGTTACGTGTGTGTGTGTTGAGCTATTACATCACGGGATGGCGACAACTACTAATTAATAATTATACCTAAGTCGGGAGTTCTGCCTTTGAATCGCAGCTTCAGACGAACTAAACTTATGTTTTACCGACACCGTGGGGTGTGTGTCTAATCTAGTCACCTACTTCCAAATACACCACGATTCAAATGTAATGTAATATTCTTGATGCCATATTATATATTATACATCATAACATATTATAGTGGTGACGTGACAGCCACTAGTTGACTTTAGCAACGCCGAATTTGACTCTAAACAAACTTTTGTTTTTTACATTCTGAAAACAGTTGAGGAGAAAATACATAGGCTGACCAATCTCTGAAACTTACATTGCCCGTGCTAGCATCAGTTGGAGAGTCAGCATATGAAATTTAAAGATCTCAAATATATTTACTATGTAGTAAAGTAGATTATTTTTTAAATATTTTATTGGTGTTTTATATGGTCCAAGATTTATAATTGGATGAGCAAAGCGAAGACTTCAATTTCACTGACCCCGCAAAAAAATTAGTTCTTTTTTCTTCTTCTTTTTTTTCTGTCTTTTTGTTTGCGCTCTACCGGTCAAACGGCATATGCGATCTTGATGAAAACTGGAAGGGACCTTCAAAATCTCTGAACTTAGACCTGCCTCGTTTTTGGGTATAATCGTAGAAATATTTCTCATGAATATTGTACTTATATGATTTTTTTTCAATTTTTAATGCGATATTTTCGAGATATTTGGGCCGATTCTGACCAAACGGGTGGGGCTACAATGTTACAATGGGAACGGAACTGTGTTTGGAGGCAAAACTTGGCGTTGCTTTGCGTCGCCATGATGTATGACTTCCCACTTATATAGTCTATGTGGAAGTTCAGATGTGTTTCTAGTTAAGATTTAATGTTTTAAGTAGTCGTCAATGCACTTGTGTAGCAGAATTTAAGTCAAGTTTGCTTTTCTGTTTGCTTTCATACAGTATTTGAATATGTAGTTTCAATGTTGCTAATTGTAATGATTTATTCAATGAATTTTACAATACACAACATTAGATAAACATAAACGATCTTAGTATTAAATGGAAAATATGTATTGAACGCATCGCCATAATATGTATAAATAAATAACACAGCAAATTATGTCTTATATTCCAAACAATGTTGAATACAATTGGAATCTGTAACTTGCCTGTGCACACTCTAATCTTATTCTTGGGTACATGTTCTATGTATTGCTTATTATATTCGTAACTTATCTGCAAGTTACCACAAGGTATTGTTTAAAATTGTTTACGTTGTAGGTAAAATATGATAAATATAAATATTTAATGTAGACGAAAACGTCTTGAATCTATCTACAATATGTCTACTTACAGTGTACTATATATTGTGCATGGATGATAATTGTTATGATCTAGTCCAATATAACCAACTATTTTGGGTTGACTTGTTGACAAGTATGCATTCGTCGCCAGCAAACTCAAACAAGACGAGCATGTAGTCTGGTTGTTGATGGTTATTAATATTTGGCCTGGGTGATAACTATAACCTATATGTAGTTGTGCTATGTTTTTATCGTACTCTGGGGCTATGTCATTGAGTACACATTGGTTATATTAATTAATGTACTTAATGTATATTTGTATGTATTGTTTGTTTTTTGTTTAATTAAATTTAAAACACAATCAATTGATATTTGAGGACACCAATAAGTTGATCCACATTCCTTCAGTTCCCTGTTGAATCGTGTTAGATTTTACTTTTTAGAATGTGTACAAGTTTTCTTCTAACAAAATCATCCCCTAACGCTATGTTTTTCTATTATATGTATGGGCACATATTGAGCTTGAAACAAAATTGTCTTTCAAAACAATTTTCGCTGCTGTACAATTTTAACTGGAAATTGTAAATTTTACTTGTTAGGATTTGCGGGCCTCAATAACTCTGTAAAAAAAACTTTAATAAATACATTTTAAAACAACGTTTCGAAAATTACAAACCATTCCATCATCAGGTAATTTAACAAACAAAAATCAAGTATGTGATGTGAATGATTTGACGTTTGTGCACAAACTGTGGTGTTATCCTCAGAGGATAAGGTTTACAAAATTTAAAAACCACACACGCTAGTAAATAAAAACAATTTGTATTTCGATTCTATATATGTACTCAGCTACAAAAAACCATTTTCAGCACAGGACTTTAATAAATCAGTTTGATACCAAATTCCTGTATATGCCGATGCCAGTGATTGAGTAAAGGCGGAACTAGCTGGTTGGCCACGATTCAACCGCAGATGACGCCAGCATCGACATGGCTAGTTTGGAACAGTTGTGCATAATTTATATTGTGCTTTGTTGTTAGGCCAAAGCCAATGTTTGCATTTTTGTTTACTTCTCATCTATCCATGCTTTTCAAACATTAAATAACTTCACCTGAAGTGGGAATCAAACCCGTGACTCTCTGCATTGGCAACAGGGAAAATAACCAATTGACCCAGCTACACACATTATTTTTGTTCCCAACTAAACTCAAACTAATGTTACAAACCTACATTACCTGTTCGAATCCCTTGTATTATAATTTTTATTATTTTTAATGATGTTGGTTTGTCAGTGACAGCCAAACTGCGAATGAAAGGGATTTGAGCAGATAGTGTCGACAACATAGCATCAGTTTGTGTACAATTATTATATATTTCACCTTATTTGACTGTGAGTACATGTGTCCAAGACTGTGACTACCTAAAACATCTACGCTAATCTATTTCAATTGTGTTTTAGAAGAAGTGGGCACTTGGACGTTGCCTGCGATAAGAGCGGACCCTCGTACCCCTCGCCAGCATCAGTGCCCGGGCTGCAAGCGAAGCTACAAACACAAGGGAAACCTCAACCGCCACGTGCGGGAAGAGTGCGGCCAAGAAGACCAGGCGACGTGCGCTGCCTGCAACAAAACCTTCCGCTACAAGCGCACCTTGTACGTCCACATCAAACACGAATGCGGGATTGAGCACACTTTCCGGTGCTCGACGTGCAACAAGACCTTTAGCCACAATTCTACGCTTAAGAAACATTTATTGTACGATTGTGGGAAAGAACCTCAGTTTGAATGTCCCGTGTCTTTCTGCAACTTCCGGAGCCGACGGAAGGAAAGGCTCGACCGTCATGCGGTGCGCCCTCATACACATCCCGACGGTAAGATTGATGACTTTAATACGTTTTTAATTATTTGCAATCAATTAATTGACAGCATGTGATCAGCTTCTTTGAAGTCGTAAAATGTTACATAAGCAATTCTGTTGGTAACGTTTCAGGAAGAAGGGTGGTTTGTTTGTACGTATTATTAATGACTCGTAATGAAGAAAATGGTTCTATTTTTGCCGTCTCTGTTTTTCTCTAGTTTTCATTGCACCAAATCATGCTTATAACGTACATTCCGTGATGCTATGTAATGCGTGCATTAGTTACAAATACCATTAGATACAATCTGTAACGTTATTGATGGAGCAATACTGAGCTGTGTTCTAATTATGTGTCCCGATAATAATTTTAGCCAAACAGACACACACAAATGTGCTGGCTTGCACAGCGTTGTTTATGTTGGTTCTAGTTGATGGGAGACAATTTGAGATATCTAGTGATAGGCTTTGGATTTCGATTTGACAACACCAACCAGCAACACCAATGAACCACTTGTCATTTCAGTCAGTTTGAATGCACAACATTTCTTTACTTTCCTTTACAAAGTAGAATGTTTCTTAATGTTTTAAACTTTTAAAGCAATTATTTGGAATGTTATCACCGTCCTTCGACTGGCTGCTAAATTCTAAAGTTTGTTTACATTGCAGTGAATAGTTTATAAATTATCTTTCAATATAATTTACCCGTTATATTATAGTGAAATTTAAAATAAATCCCCTGGCTGGTGACGTTTCAGAGGTCGCGAGACGCCAGCGTGTCCGCTCCGACCAGGACGTTGGACCATTCCGCTGTCCAAACTGTGGCAAGGAGTACAAACATGAACGCACGTTCACCCATCACTTTAAGAACGACTGCGGGAAAGCGCCTCAATACAACTGCCCAACCTGCCACAAGGTGTATAAGCACAAGACCGCCCTGTGGACGCACGTTACATACGAGTGTGGGAAAGAGCCACAGTTCAAATGTCCGCAGTGTCCGTATAGCGCTAAGCGGAGGTCCACCCTCAAAGATCATATGAATCTGCATGCCTCACACCCGCTTGAAGAACACACCTCGACTAGTGAAGTCCAGTCAACCCATTACCTTGACGAGTCAGAAGAACCGCCTCAAATAGACTGTAATGTTGAAATAAATGAAGCGCACAATGCAGATGAGTATGACTTCGAAAATGTTTATATTAAAACTGAAGAAGATATGTGAATAAGTCTTATCAATGACAATAAATTATTATTTTAGTTCCTGGCACGTGTTTCAGATCATAATGTTATATAGTGTTTTGTGGTTATACTACTCATTATGCTGTAAAAACACCAGGTCCTTTTTATAGTTGTTTAAACTTTAAATGTTTTTTTTCCTATTCATAATTATTATTTCATAAATATGACAACTCTAATAGTAGGGTAAAGTTTAAAATGAGGTCACAATTATTGTGTAATGTGATGTAATGTAATATGTATTGTGTAATAATGCAATTTAGTGAAGAATGGGGAACCAGAGTGTGACCTGGTGTTTTTAAAATTCCAAATGGAGGTAGTTTTAGTTAAATGGGCTATTACCCCCATAATTATTTTTTACCACATTATCTATAGCATAAAACTACAAAATGACCGTTTAAAAAATTACATCTTGTAATTGTAATTCTTCACGAATTTTTAAAAGCTTTTTAAGCCTGAAATTGGCAAAAATTATCGTTTTGGAAAATATCTTAAATCGTCTTCAACCCGCTTATTTTTTGTTCCACATAGATACTAGATCGTCGTACCAATCTAAAATTACTCGTTATAAAATCATGTCTTGAAATTGTGCACAAATATACACGCAAAAATATGCTTTCCAAAATATCACCCCTTCTTGGTAATCAGCATATTTACCAAATCACTTGCCCAAATTACAAAAAGTACCCAAAGTATGTCAATAATGACCAATATATTTTTGGATAAAAATCCTCCAATGTCACGAGGCATAAAGATCGTCCCCATGTTATTTTTATGGGAGATTTTTGCCAATGGGACCTAGTTTGAAAATTACCAAGTTTGAAATTTTTTTCGGGTCAAGGTATAATTTTTCTGTTACTCTGTTGATTAATAACTAGTTTGTTTAAATGTTTTAGTTTAGTTTAGCTGGTCAATACCTCTTAAATGTGGTTTTCAAAACAGGTACTTTAACGGGGTATTCACCCGCTAAACTAAAAAAATATATTTCATTCAGGCTAACTAGTCATAAATTTAGAAAGTAACGGACAAATTATTGGGTCCACCATGACCCGAAAAAATTGTCGAACTTGGTAATTTTCAAACTAGTCCCACCGGCAAAAATCTCCTGTAAAAAAACATGGGGGACTGACTTTAGCCCCGGACATTGGATTTTCATCCAAAAATATGCTATATTAGTTAAAATATATGCTGGTCTTTTCTAACATCTATTTTGTAATTAAATAAATTTTTCCCAAATTTTCTGAAATGATACGCCAATGTAAACTCAAGATAATTTCGAAATGCAATTGGGCTAACCATTAACGTACGTGTTTCTTTGACAAATTTGTAACATTTTTATTGGACGTGATGAGAAACAGTTATTTAACAATTGTCTTTCACAATTTCGTTTGCGGATTTTTTACCGATTACGCAAACATAAAATTCGCAAGAAACACTTTTTTAAATAAATCGTTTACCTAGGTCAGTAAAGAAAACGGATTTAAATTAATGTAAGCACAAATCTTTGATGGTGTGGTGAAATTGATTTGAATTATTGAGTGGTCATGGCCGTGATCGGATCAGAAATGAAAAAATATTTTTGATTTTCTAAAAAGCAGTTTCAAAGCATTCACTATATTTGACTAGTACATATGGAAAATAGAAACCGCGTGAATAGCTTAAGTCCTGAATTGAGATTCATCCAAAAAAATATTGGCTATTATTGACGTATACTCTGCTGTCTTTTCTGTAAATCATATTTTGTTTTGTAATTCGGACAAGTGTTTCGGTCAAAATATGCTGATTACCAAGAAAGGGTGTAATTTCGGAAAGCATATTATTGCGTGTTTTAGTGTATATTTGTGCTCAGTTTCAAGACACAATGTTGTACAGGGCCATTTTTGATTGGTACGATGTTCTAGTATCTATGTGGATAAAAACACAAGCATGCTAAAACCTATTTTCAACATTTTTCCAAAACGCCAATTTTTGCCAATTTCAGTACCAAAAACCCTTCTTTTTTTGCCAAAAATCGTATAAAACCATAGTGTAAAGATGTAATTTGGAAAACGGTATTTTACGTGTAGTATTATGCTTTAGAGTTTGGATTATGTGGTAAAAATATTTTTTTGGGGTAGTAGCTCCAAGGAGTCACTGAGGCTGGCGCGTAGACGCGTTTAAGCGTTCAGCTTTCTGGATTTTCCGGGTTTTAAACGGTTTAAAACATTGGTATCATATTTCACACAAACGTTAATAAAGAATCAAATTAGATTTAGTACGCGAATTCCTAAATTAATTAATTGATATTGAATAAAAAAATAAAGAAAAACTTGTAATTTACTCAATTATGATCAACTTCAAGAATTTATTCTAAGTCCTACAGATTTTTTAAAATTACATTATCATACTGGATATAAACTTTAAAATTAATGTGAACGCGCAGGTTTATTTGGTAAATCGTAAGTTAAGCAGTTTGATGGAAATTTCCTCCATGTTTTCAATTTCCCATTTTTTCATGTTTTGGACTAATGTCTCTCAATGGTTCTTTAAGTCTTTTTTTGCAACCAAGTGTGGATATCAATAGAAAAGTACTTCATCAACATTCATGCAACTTACCAACTGTTCAGCAGAAATCATCAACAGCTGAGTGCCTTTCTCACACTTAAAATACACAATATTCTGTTATGGCAATAGTGTTCTTTGTGTCTAAATAAATGTGTTGGGCCTAGTTATAATGTAATGTATCAAAAAAGCAATTATTAGTACTTGTTATATTTATTTTGTTAAGAATATTGAATGCAACCCTCTCTTTTAGATTTTCATGCACACTATCTGAGTATACAGTTCCAGTTATAGCTGCAGGGCAAATTGGCCACACAGTTGGTGGTTTTGTGATAGAGGGGTTTGTTTTTGCCCAAACACCACCAAATATCACCAAGAGGAGCCCCGGGAAAAGTCGTCTGGTTGGGGGCGGTAAGGGAAAGGGGGTGAGGGTGGGGTGGAATTATATGAGTTTGGATATTCTTCAGACCATTAGTGCCCAAATTCACGCCTGAATTACAACTCCACAATAATTGTTTATTTTATGATTGTACATAATGATGAGTATTGTTACCCATGAGGATAATAATAATTGTTTTCTTTGTGAAATCATAAATTATATTTTATGAATCATTATTGATTGTAAATGAAGTTTGACATATAATTTGACATACTCAAATTGTGTGAGGAACTATTCCTATTAATCGTTTATTGTACGTATATTATTGTTTATTATTGTATTATTATATGTTATCTTATTCGTGCAGTTTTCATATGTTGTGTATTATTCTTTAACAAACTGAACGACTGTATCATTCTATTATGTTATAAGTGTCATTCAAAGTTACCCACGGCTGGTCCGTGAGAATTGTATTAATTTTGTATATTGTGTATAGTGTAATATGCACATTGCCTGGTAAATAAGTAAATAAATGGGGAACAAATTTAATAGATGCTGTTTTTAATTTTATTATGAAAATAGGATTAATCTAACCCAATTCTAACTAGAATCCCACTTACAAGTTTTGTCTAGGTTGGTTTACATCATGATTTTATTTTTCTTATAACTTTTCTCATATTTAACGTCATTTTGATTTGTAGTAATAGTATTTAACTAGAAATTTGGAAAATTGTGAAGTGGATAACTTATTTCTATCAGGGGATTAGGGTACTGCCCATCATGAGCCCAGGCAACAAAAAATGTTTAACTTATAGTATGTAACACGATTGAATTTTTTTGAATACTAGTAGTGTACAGTCTTCTTTCAAATATCCCAACACGTTGAAAATAATGCTGTTAAAAAAACATTTTGCATATATCTTATTTTTATTGCCTTAAACACACTATGTCTGCCTTGATTTCTCTTAGTAACATGCCTTGCCCCCTTTTTATAAAGTTGTTTATATTATTTATATAGGCCTATTACCCCATATAAAGATACAGCATTTAGTTCAGGCAATGGCAACCTCCAAATAATCTTTCACTGCCGTTTTAACCTTATTTCTAATTTCTAATTTGAGTTAGGTACTCAAAAATGTCATCTTCATAGTGGATCACTTTTAACTTGTACTCAAAAAGTATGTATCAACTACATTTAAGAAACCTTAATAATTACTTAATGATTGAAATAATAAAAATTTCGGGTTCCATGTTTCAGACGTTTTTCAAGCAGCTAATCGCAGTCAAACAGTTTTCCAGGGCGGCTTTTCGTGTCCGAATTGCGGCCGAATTTACAAACACGAGCGCACCCTAACTGACCACGTCGCAAACATATGTGGCAGAGATGCGCATTATGTGTGTCCAAGTTGTAGTAAGGTGTATAAACACAACAGTGCTCTGTGGAATCACGTGACTTTCGAGTGTGGGAAAGAACCTCAGTTCCAATGTCCGTCTTGCCCGTACCGGGGTAAACGGAAATCAAGTTTAAAAGAACATATTTTGAAACGGCATCTAATAGGTCCTCTTCAAGGGTCCGTTTAGAACCTGTCAAGATATGACTGAATGCTGTTTTGTTTATGAATGAAACTTGTTTCGAAACGTCATTAACTACCATCTTAATTATTTTAGTTGTTTTAATTGCTACATTTGGCAACCGTCAAATTATTGTATTGATCACTGCCTCCTACATATTACACCTACAGTAGAGGACAAGGTATAGATTAGTCCCAGACAAAAACGAACTTCTACCCACCACAAAGCCCAGCCCACACTGACCGCACTCGCGCAGCAGCACAAGAGTTGAAGAATAAATACCTCTCCTAAATAACTAGGAAGCTTCGCAAACTTTTTTTAGTTGCGTTGATGGATGAGCTTTTTTGTAAGTTTTTAGTTTGCGTGGGATCTCTTTACTTATCAAGTGCTTTTTGCACGCATTGTAGGTGATTGTTGTGAAGTTTCTATTGTTACTTGTTAATTGTTATTAAATACCTCAAAAAACTTAAATTAAAACCTTTATTTATATGGTTTCTGCATAATTTTTCAACTTTTTCTTTCAAAAAGCAATACATCACCATTACCTTAATGTCCATGTGAAATATGAACGTTCTATCCCCACCCGTTTGGTCAGAATCGACCCAAATGCCACAAAAATATCGCACTAAAAATCGAAAAATATCTAAAAGTATGATATTCATGAGAAATATTTCTTCGAATGTACCCAAAAACGTGGCAAGTTAAGTTCAGAGATTTCGAACGTCCCCTCCAATTTTCATCAAGATCGCCTATGCCGTTTGCCCGGTAGCGTGCGAACAAACAGACAGAAAAACAAACAAACAAAAAACATTAGGAGCTTAATTTTTTGAGGGGTCAGTGAAATTGAAGTCTTCGCTTTGCTCATCCAACAACAATAATCACACACAGTTATCTAAAATAATAAAGCCACATTATAACATTCCTTCAAAGTACTATGTCGGATCAGAAGTCGCAAATGATGGTCAACCCAAGGTGAGATTACATGGGCCCGGAACTTCTCTATTGTCCACCGGGTGGGTTATTCGCAGTGGCTCGAAGTTAAGAAGAGTGAGGGAAACAGTTAGAAATATTTTTACCTAAAACTTGAACTATTCTTTACTAGTCCTCTACTGTAGCTGTAGCTAAAGGTCCTCTAGATATCCGTGCGTTTGTGTCCGTACAGTGTTGGTATCACCATGTTGTCACTACAATGATGTACACAGTGTTGGTATCACCATGTTGTCACTACAATATGTTCACATGTGTGTATCCACCATGTTGGCACACATGATGTGCACAGTGTTTGGTATCACCACGTTGTCACTACAATGATTACCCAGTGATTGGTATCCCATGTTGGCACTACAAAATGATGTACACAGTGTTTGTATCACCATGTTCCACTACAATGATGTACAAAGCCACACAGTGTTGGTATCACCATGTTGTCACTACAATTGATGTACACAGTGTTGGTATCACCATGTTGTTACTACAATGATGTGCACCGTGTTGGTATCACCATGTTGTCACTACAATGATGTACACAGTGTTGGTATCACCATGTTGTCACTAAATGATAGTCCACCGGGTTGGTACTCACTATGTTGTCCCTACAATGATGTGCAACAGTGTTTGGTATCACCATGTTGTCACTAGAATGATGAACACATGGTGTTGGTAACACCAATGTTGTCACTACAATGATGTACACATGTGTTTGGTATCAACCATGTGTCACTACAATGATGTACACAGTGTTGTATCACCATGTTTTCACTACAATGAGTGATGTACACCGTGTTGGTATCCACCGATGTTTGTCACTACAATGATGTACACAAAAGGTGGGTTGTACACCATGTTGTCACTACATGATGTACAACAGTGTTGGTATCCCATGTTTGGGGGGGGTTTTTTTCCCCCCCACTACAATGATGTTAACAGTGTTGGTATCACCATGTTGTCACTACAATGATTGATATACACAGTGTTAGTATCACCTTCACCATGCCTGGAGCTGTGCTCGGCAAAGGATGCGCCTGTTCTCCTTTCTGGTCCGTGTTAATTGGGATTTGGGACCATTGGCTACTTTGTTTTATTTGCTGTATATCCATTGCTATGCTACCATAAATATTGTTACTTCTTTGTTTACTTCGATGTGCCAAAAATAGCACAAATAATGTGCACTGACTGAAAATTAATATTAAGGTGCACTCGTTTTTCACAAAACTATGGACAAGATTATTTCAACAATGCTGTGATCAATGTATCTTTTTTCCAGAATGCGATAATAAAAGCGCAATTGTTGAATTTATGTGTTTACCTTATTTACTCTTGACCCATTGAGTTATCGTGACACGCATAGCAATATTGCTTTTTAATCCTACATTCAGAGCACATTACAGAATAATTTTATACTGCAAGTGTGTTATATTTTAAAAGTGCTAACTAAAGGACATTCCGTGCATTTCATTTGCCTTACACAATGTAATATAGAAATTAACCAGATATACAATAGGAATGGAAATCTTGTAGAGATGGATAGTCACAACACTACAATAATGATCCGAAGTTTCTCTATACACTCCAACGGATCTAAGAATTTTTTGCAGAACATGCCAAAAATGTGTATTTTATTTATAGTTGATTTAAAGCTAATAAATACAACGTTATCTTGTCTCCCCCCATCCCCCGAATATCTGGCTTCTTGTATTGTTGTTGAGTGTGTGTGTTAGAAATTATAAGAAGATAATTTAGATGCATATTACATACGCTGCCCCGCCCTTCCACGTATGACTTCGTTAACCGCACACTTAACGTATACTTTCGCCGCCGTTTTAATTCTAACCTTCACGTATGACTTCACTTCAACCGCTTCCGCAACCTTTACGTATGACTTCGTTTAACCCCCCTCTTAACGTTGACTTCCGGGTTTCGCCGCCATCACCTTCACGATGTCTTTCGCCCGCCCCTCGCCTTCACGTATGACATCGTTGTCCCGCACCTTCATCGTATTCTTCGCCGCCCTCAACCTTCACGTATGACTTCGTTAACCCCCACTCTTAACGTATGACTTCGCCGCTCCGCACCTTCACGTATGTCTTCACCGCCCTCACCTTCACGTATGACTTCGTTGTCCCGCACCTTCACGTATGACTTCGTTAAACCCCCGCACAACTTAACATAGGCACTTGCCAAGTGATCAGCGAGGCGCAGGCCACAACGCAAATCTTTACCTGATCCTCCTTCTCGATCTACAGATGCTCTTTGCCAAGTTACTAGCGAGGCCAGGCCACAACGCAATCTTTTACTGATCCTCTTCTCGATGTACAGATGCTCTTGCCCATGATCTAGTGAGGCCCGGCCACACGCAATCTTTACTGATCCTCCTTCTCGATGTACAGATCTGCTTGCCAAGTGGATCTAGCGGGCCAGGCCACAACGCAATCCTTTTACTGATTCTTCCTTCTCGATGTAACCGAGGCTACATGCCAAGTGTCTAGCGAGGCCAGGCCCACAACGCAATCTTTACTGATCCTCCTTCTCGATGTACAGATTCTCGTGGCAAGTGATCTAGCGGGCCAGGCCACAAAGCAATCTTACTGATCTTCCTTCTCGATGTACAGATGTCATGTCCAAGTGATCAGCGAGGCCAGGCCACAACGCAATCTTTACTGATCCTCCTTCTCGATGTACAGATGCTCTTGCCAAGTGATCTAGCGAGGCCAGGCCACAACGCAATCTTTACTGATCCTCCTTCTCGATGTACAGATGCTCTTGCCAAGTGACCTAGCGAGGCCAGACCACAACGCAATCTTTACTGACCCTCCTTCTCGAATGTACAGATGCTCTGCCAAGTGATCTAGCGAGCCAGGCCACCAGCGCAATCTTTACTGATCTTCCTTTCTCGATGTAACAGATGCTCTTCAGCCGGCCAAGGTGATCTAGCGAGGCCAGAAGGCCACAACGCAAATCTTTACTGATCCTCCTTCTCGATTGTACAGATGCTCTTGCCAAGTGATCTAGCGAGGCCAGGGCCGACGAGAGCGGGGGGGGGGCAGGGAGGGTGGCTTTTCTGATCCTCCTGGTGCGGTCGGGATGTACAGAATGCTCTTGCCAAGTGATCTAGCGCGGCCAGGCCACAACGCATCTTTACTGATCCTCTTCTCGTGTACAGATGCTCTTAGCCAAGTGAATCTAAAATCGTAAACAAGGCGCAAAAAGGCCACAACGAATCTTTACTGATAAACCTCCTTCTATATGTACAGATGCTTCTTGGCCAAGGGGGGTGATATAGCGAGGGGCGCCTGCCACAAAGCAATCTTTACTGATCCTCCTTCTCGATGTACAGGATCTCTTGCAAGTGACCTAAAAAAAAAGCGAGGCCAGGCCACAACGCAATCTTTACCATACCCTCCTTCTCGATTTAAACAGATGCTCGATCGGCCTCAGTGATCTAGCGAGGTGTCCTGGGGCCACAACGTCAATCTTTACTGATTCTTCCTTCTCTGGTGTACAGGATGCTCTTGGACCAAGTTGACCTAGCGGGCCAGGGCCACAACGCAATTTCTTTACTGGATCCTCCTTCTCGATGTACAGATGCTCTTGCCAAGTGACCTAGCGATGCCTGTCCACACGAAATCTCCTTATACTGATCCCTCCTTCCGTGTACAGATGCTCTTGCCAAGTGACCTAGCGGGGCCATGCCACAAAGACGCCAATCTTTTACTGATCCTCCTTCTCCGATGTACAATGCTCGTTGCCAAGTGATCAGCGAGGCCATGCACAACGAGGGGGGGGGGGGGGGGGGGCAATCTTACTGATCTTCCTTCTCGATGTACAGATTGCTCTTGCCAAGATGATCTAGCGAGGCCAGGCCACAACGCAAATCTTTACTGATGCTCACTTCTCGATGTTACAGATGCTCTTGGCCGAAGTGGACGCTGCGGAGGCCAGGCCACAACCGCAATCTTTACTGATCCTCCTTCTCGATGTACAGATTCTCTTGCCAAGTGATTCTAAGTGAGGCCGGCCACACGGCAATCTTTACTCTGATCCTCCTTCTCGATGTACAGATGCGCCTTGCCAAGTGATCTAGCGAGGCCGAGGCCACAACGCGATCTTTACTGAGCCCTCCTGTCTCGATGTCCACACGCTGTTGCCACGTGCTCTAGCGGGGCCAGGCCACAACGCAATCTTTACTGATCCTCCTTCTGATGTAAAAAAAACAGATGCTCTTGCCAAGTGATGCTAGGCGAGGCCAGGCCACAACGCAAGTCTTTACTGATAAACCTCCTTCTCGATGTCAGATGCTCTTGCCAGAGTGCTCTAGCGGAGGCCAGCCCAACAACGCCAATCTTTAACTGACCCTCCTTCCTATGGTAAGATCGCTCATAGGCCACGTGACCTTACAGCGAGGCCAGACCACAACGCATCTTTCTGATCCTCCTTCTGTCGTGTCAGATGCTCTTGCCAGTGGTCTAAGCGAGCAGGCCACAACGCAATCTTTACTGATGCCTCCTGTCTCGATGTACAATAGCTCTTGCCAAGTGATCTAGCTGAAGGCCAGGCCACAACGCATCTTTGTACTGATATCCTCACTCTCGATGTACAGAATGCTCATGCCAAGTGATCTAGCGAGGCCAGGCCCACAACGTAATCGTTACTGATCCTCCTTCCGATGTACCGATGCTCTTGCCGGAAGTGGATCTAGAGCGAGTCCAGGCCCCACGTTAATCTTTACTGTCCTCCTTCTCGATTTACAGTATGCTCTTGGCCAAGAGTGCTCTAGCGAGGCCAAGTCCACAACGCAATCTTTACTGATCCTCCTTCTCGATGTACAGATGCTCATGCAAGTGACCTATGCGAGGCCAGGCCACAACAGGCAATCTTTTTTCCTTATCCTCCTTCTCCTCGGGATGTATAGATGCTCTTGCCAAGTTATCTAGCGAGGCCAGGCCACAACGCAATCTTTACTGACCTCCTTCTCGATGGGTACCAAGATGCTCATGCGTGACCTAGCGAGGCCAAGGCCCCAACGTAATGGCTTTAACTGATCCTCCTTCCTCGGATGTAACATATGCTCTTGCCAAGTGATCTGAAATCCAGAACAACACCGCAATCTTTACTATCCTCCTTCTCGATGTACAGATGCTCTTGCCAAGTGATCTAGCGATGCCAGGCCACACCGCAATCTTTAACTTGATCCTCCCTTCTCGATGTACAGATGGGCTTGCCAAGCGGGGGGAGGTGATCTAGCGAGCAAACATGCCACAACGCAATCTTGTACTGATCCTCAAACCACCTCCTTCTCTCGATGTAACAGATTCTCTTGCCAAGTGATTAGTCGAGGCCCGCCACAACGCAATCTTTACTGACCCTCCTTCTCGATGTTACAGATGCTCTTGCAGTGATCTAGGCGAGGCCATGCCACAACGCAAATCCTTTACTGATCCTCCTTCTCGAATGTACAGATGCTCTTGCCAAGGTGATCTAGCGAGGCAGGCCACAACGCAATCTTTCCTGACCCTCCCTTCTCGATGTACATTGCTCCTTGCCAGTGACCTAGCGAGGCCAGGGGGCCACACGCAATCTTTAACTGATCCTGCTTCTCGATGTACAGATGCTCTTGCCAAGTGATCTAGCGAGGCAGGCCACACCGCAATCTTTACTGATCCTCCTTCTCGATGTACGATTGCTCTTGTCCAAGTGAATCTGCGAGGCCTAGGGCCATCGGGTGAGGGGACGCAATCTTTTACTATCCTCCGTCTCGATGTACAGATGCTACTTGCCAAAGTGATCTAGGCGAGGCCCGGCCACACGCAATCTTTATCCTGTGATACCTCCTTCTTCGATGTACAGATGCCCTTTAGCAAGTGCTCTAGCGAGGCCAGGCCACAACGCAATCTTTACTGATCCTCCTTCTCGATGTACATGAGTCTGCTCATGCCAAGTGATCTAGCGAGGCCAGGCCACAACGCATCTTTAAAAGGAGAAGGGGGGAAGAGGAGGAGGATACTGATTCCTCCTTCTCGATGTACAGATGCCCTTGCCAAGTGATCTAGCGAGCCATGACCACACGCACTCTCTTTACTGTCCTCCTTCTACGTGTCACAGATGCCCCTTGCCAGTGATCTAGCGAGGCCGATGCCACAACGCAATCTTTACCTGAGGACCTCCTGGGCTCGATGTACACTGCTCTTGCCAAGTGATCTAGCGAGCCAGTGCCACAACGCATCTTTTACTGATCCTCCTTCTCGCTGTACAGATGCTCATGCGAAGTGATCTAGCGGGCCTGAAGCCACAACGCAATGCGTGTGGGGGTACTGATGCCGTGCCTTCTCATGTACAGGGAGAAGGGAAGGGCTCGTTGGCCAAGTGACCCTGGGCGGGCCGGGCCACAAAACCGCACTCTTTCCTTATCCTCCTTCCTCGATGTACAGACTCCCTTGCCAAGTGATCTAGCGAGGCCAGGCCACAACGCAATCTTTACTGATCCTCCTTCTCGATGTACAGATGCTCTTGCCAAGTGATCTAGCGAGGCCAGGCCACAACGCAATCTTTACTGACCCTCCTTCTCGATGTACAGATGCTCTTGCCAAGTGATCTATTTACTGAATTACTATTTGTTTTTACACTTTCCATCATACTACAATAATTGTGCCCTTCAAGCGAGAATGCACCTTCTCTGATGTTGAAAGGTCATCGAAATACCTATCAATGGTGTCGGGGTGGCAATTAGGTAGGTAGGGCTACTATTGACTTGTTTCGATGATCGGTGCTAATACTTATTTGCAAAGCATGTGGACAATAAGAAGTATGTCAGATAATTGGACCGAGATTAAGTACCATATAGTATGACGAGTGATGGTGACATAATTTGTACGACTGATTTTCTCCCGTTTGGGAGATCACAAACCTTGATGCCTACTACTCAGACTCACGCAACTCTGTTCGTCTCCTACAACTACAAGACTTCTCGGGTTTGTAATGCGGACCTCCCAGTCGAGTTACGAATTCCTTCGTTATTTGTATGAACACATAATCATGTTTTCTTTCCAAACGATTACTCTGTTCACGCTTTTTACACAAACAACTGCATTTACAGGAGCAAAATCCAAACGTTATTAACAAATAATCTACTCGCTCATTGGTGTTACCATGGATTTGAAATAGTGCATGGTGTTACGATCACTCTGCCATCCAACAATAATTTGTTTTTTATACAGAATATGCACCAAGTCCAAATATTGACGTGGGGGATAAGAAATGGATAGAAAACCACTTTAAAACGCCATTACTGCAATTTAAAGCAATTTAAAGTAAATATTTTAAATTCTATTGAGGCTCAAAGTTTGTAGTATTTTATTTCCCGCGCAAACAGCAGGTGACGTCAAGATCTAGGTCTAGAGCACGCTAGAGCATTGTTTACCAATGGACAAAGTTGTTTAATGTCTTTGGTTCAATGAATAAACTACCGCCTTCTAGATAACACATTTGATATCACTGTTGGGCATTACCTCATTGGCCGATTCGCAACAATACCATATAGTGACGTAGTGGCTCATTTTTCCCGCCATTATTATTGTTGCAAATTTCAGCTTACTTTTATAAATGAAAATATTATCTAAATAAAATAAATAAATGATTAACAAGTAGTGCTGGTAACAAGGAGCACATAGTGCAATCGAAACTCTAGAACTGGTGACATCCACTTTATTTTTAAACTTGTATTCCAACGCAGCCGTTAGATGCTACTTTTGTTAAGCGATAATCGAAAATTTAATTCAAATTTATTAATTTAATTTTATTTAATTTTTTAAATTAAATTTAAATTTAAATTTAATTTAATGTATTGAATACAATCGTGTAACGTCTTATGGTTGATTTCCCCAGTCTGTCACATAATCTCAAAGTGTCTCTACGAAATTAATTTGCAATATTTCAACAATTGTGATCCACATATGACATCCTTATAGTCGTTTTGAAAGGGACGCGGCAAACCTTTTCTATATATTCGGGCCGCGAAAGTCTTAAATGTTTTATACTTTTAATATCGATAACAGGCGGGTCTTACTTTCTGTTGTCAGTTTGCATTTGTTCATACTTGAGATAAATGTTCGGAATTGGGTTTGTCAAGGCCGGTGCACATAGCTTCCTAAGGATGAAGGTTTATGGTTTAACGAAGTTGAAATATGCCCAATGCGTTATCGGTTCACAAGCTTTCCCAAGGTTTAAGGTCTCGGGTCAAAGGTTTAAGAAGATGAAAATATTTCAACTTCTTAGCTCTTAAACACTAAACACTAAACCCAGCCAATGAGAAGCGAGCTCTCATAAATCTGGCCAATGGTAGCGCGCGTCATTGGTGGCGCGCGTACTAGAAACGTTATAGAAAAACATTTTTTAGACCATACCTAAAACCTTCTGAAAGTATGTGCACCGGCCTTTTTGGGGTTGGTTGTGGAAATAGCTGGAGTGATGAAAGTACAGTGATGATGATGTTTTCCTGTTACAGGGCCTGCACAAGCCTGGCTCGAATCTCTCTTCAAAGATGGCCGTGCCCACGTCCCGTTCCAGTGTACCGCGTGCCACAAAGCCCACAACTGCCAGCAGGAGCTCAACCAACACGTCAACTATGAGTGCGCCGCGAAGCCCTGCGTCAAGTGTCCGAAGTGTCCGAGAGTGTACAAACAAAAGTCTTACTTAATACAACATTTGAAAGAGTGTGGCAAAGTCAAGTCGTTCCAATGTCCTACCTGCCATAAAAACTTTAAGACGAAAACATCTGCACAGAACCACATGACTTACGAGTGTGGGAAAGAACCGCGGTTTCAGTGCATGTTTTGTCCATACCGAGCCAAACGCCCCGGGACGCTTCGAGATCACATTGATAACCGACACAAATGAACAACGTCCTTACAAGGGCGATTTGCTATTGATGCTTTATATTTTAACAACAGCTCATTAATTGATGTGTGAGACGAATAAATACGAATATTATGCTCTAACCCATGGGTTAAGTTGTGAATTCTTGGTAGAACCATTCCTTACATCTCCAACAGTAGCATTGAGTGTATAATGTGGTAAGAGAGCCAATACCAATGCCTGGTTGTCTACTACTCCGTACCGCCGAACATATGCTACCCGGGATAGTGCATTGTCATCCTGTCCAATGACGTCCGCACAGACCGGCGTAGTGTGACCCGAAGCTTCAACCTAGGACGACAATGTATCCGACTAAAAACACAGTTTTAGTGTGTTTTGGCGGTATAATGTGGTCGACAAGCAGTCACTGTCGCTGGATCTCCAGCCACACTATAAACGCAATAGTCCGCGACCAGCATTCGGGAGACCTGGGTTTGATACCCCTCCGAGATGTTTTTATTTTTTTATTTCCGGATTGATTTCTATATAATAGTAGGAGTAACGAATAATAGTAAGTAGTAGTAGGTAGTAGTAAATATATTCATTATCGTAATTTGCTCGTCTTCAACAATGCCTTCATGCACGGGAATATGGCCGCTATTATATTAGGAAGGCAATCCCTGACGTACGGCAATATGCCAGTCAACAATGTTTATGACGTCACGTGCATACAAAGACGCCAATATACGATCGTATCATTTATCTATTTGTTGTTCGTTTTTATTGTTGCATAAGTCCCCCAAACAACAGGACTTTAAAGTTAATAATGAGATCTCTCATTGGGCTCTTCAATCCGTGCATACTATCGGTGTGCACATTACTTGTTAGGCCTACCAATGAAGTAGGCCTATATTACGAGTAGCCTACTAGCACGTGCACATCGCATCAAGTAACGTTCATAAGGAGAACTATTATTAATCAATTTGCGTCACATACAAAGTTGACATTTCTTTTTAATTATTCAGTTATTAGATAAATAAATAAATAAATATAAATAAATTGTAAAACCCAGGTGGTCAATATTTTGTAAGTCGATTTTTCATTTTCCCTCAACTCTAATTATGTCAGTTACTACCCTTCCAACCTTTCCTCATGTTTGTTAGTCATTTTAATTGACATAATCCAAGCATCTACATATAATGTTCGTATTTAACTATCTCGGTTACTACCCTTCCAACCTTCCCTCATGTTTGTTAGCCATTTTAACTGACATAATCCAAGCATCTACATATAATGTTCGTATTTAACTATCTCGGTTACTACCCTTCCAACCTTTCCTCATGTTTGTTAGTCATTTTTATTGACATAATCCAAGCATCTACATATAATAATGTTCGTATTTAACTATCTCGGTTACTACACTTCCAACCTTTCCTCATGTTTATTAGTCATTTTAATTGACATAATCCAAGCATCTACGTAATATAATGTTCGTATTTGTCGAATGTCTTCAATTTAAAATGTCATGGACTGTTTTACTTCTTTAAAGATGTATATGTATATTTAAAAAATTATCGACTGAAATTTCAACCTGTTTGTTCTTAAAAACTTCGCGCGCTTTCTACAAGATACATACTTCGGTTCAAACTATTTGTTTGACTACCTTCCACAATCAACTTGTTTTTTTTTCTATGGCGTTCCAGATGCTGCTAGCTTCGCTCTTCATCAATACCACCTCCCGCCAGCGTCCGCACACAACGTCGTGAACGGGGACCTCCCGTTCCCCTATGTCTACCACGAGCACGAGCACGACGCGGCGCAGCTGTCCGCTAGCGGTAACAGGCACAAACCCCACGTGCCCCCCGAGGTTAGGTTTCAAGGTCAAGGACACAAGCCCCTGCGCGGGACGTCGCGGAGGTGCGCGATATGCAGCACGAAGAGGTTCCCGAAGCGCACGCAGTGGCAGTGCTCCACGTGCCTAGTGCCCCTGTGCGTCTCGAGCAAGAGTAACTGTTTCGATAACTTCCACGATATTAAATGGCAACTGTTCTGATTTCAGAAAGCGCCATGATTATTTTGAGCTTTACAGTAGTGAGTATTTACATTGGTTCTACAATCTACAATCAACACAGTCTAAGACATCGACATAATTTTATTTATTTATTGATACCGTTACATACGGATGTACAACAATCAATATTCATAACAAAAAATCAGACAAATGACAGCACCATATAATTCTTGTGTTAAAGTTAGATTTGAGAAGACTTAATTATTTAATATTTTTTTAACACTTACATGGAGACAACGCTTTATTTTTTCTATACTCTACAACGTTTCAGAACTCAAAAGCTATTTCACTTTTTTTACGTTTTTGTTTTTTGATTTCTGTTTTTAAAATAAGACCATATGAGTAATGCTTAGTGTTGTATAAATGGTGTTGAAAAAGATTATTTCATCAAACATTTATGCTTATTTTGCCACAATGAGGTAAGATGTCCGGCACTACTATTTCCTTGTGAATCTGAACGATTCTTGTATTTGGAATGATCTAGTCAAGTAGAATTCAACATGCAGGAACTCAACTTTCATTTTTAGAAACGTTGTTATTGTTGCGCATATTAAATAGGTACCCCTAAGTATCATCGACGTTCCGTTAGATGGCTCCTTGGATCTGTTATGTGTTACGCCTTTTTGCCTCTTTGTTTTGTTTAAATAATATAAATATATATATAATCAATGTAATAAATTTAAATAATAATTTTATTCTTGCTTAACATGGTTGACGTCACCTTGTGTTGAAATGAATATGTATGTTTGGAAAATAAAACCACAGTAAAAACGATTGCTAAGTTGTTGATTGTTATCACCGTACACCTTTGAGATTGCCGGTACTTCTTGAGTGGGATATTTAGGCTCGCATCTTATTGAGTAATTGTGCGTGTGGTCATATTGACATTGTGAGATTGTCAATGTGCAAGGTGGGCTGCTATGTCAAGCAGTAGGAGTAAGAATACTATCCCATGCACGCACACAAACAACTTGTAAAGATTCAACCAAAGCTTACACACTTAAAAGCATTTAGATCTAAAAGAAGGAGCTCTCTGGAGCGAAGGATCCTTCGCGGGGCTTCTTCCGATGACGCGGAATGAAGACGTGTATACCCAAACCGGCATCGGCGGTATCAGCTCTCGACTCGACGCCCGCGCAGGGGCTTACGTGCAACGTCTTCACGCAGGCGAAAGGACTGAGCTTCATGACCTCGTTTCGCGTCCACGAACCTTCAGGCCTCTTTCGCCTTTCTCGTCGACTCTTGATGTCTTTTGTTGTATGTTTATCTGAAGTTTTAACTCTGTAATCACTTTGTCAGGCTACAGAGGGCCACACGTGACGTGCATTAGCCTTCCTGCCCTATGGGCAGGTAAAATCCATAAAATATAATATCCTTGCAATGCTTGCCATTATTTTATTTGCAACCTTTTGGGCAAACTAATTGTGCTAATCTTTGAAAATTGTTTGGCTCTTCTTTGAGATCTCCATGCTTTTGAGTGCGTAATGCCGTGGGATATGATTACTTTTGTCAGTTCCAGTGCAAAATAAAGTTTTATTAAGGATAGTATTCATTGATATAGTATTAAAAACTAACAATACAACAATCAATTTAAAAAATGAAATACCCTTCCCTCCCAACACCGTGTTTTCATAGGCTACTCATTATTTAAGATTAGTTTTTAGTTTTAGCGGTTACATACATACTAGAAAAACCCCAAAGTCGTTGTTAGACGAGTAAGCGAGTCATGTGTTGAGTACCCGTTACATTCCATTTCCTCCACATACCCAAGGAGTGGGTATTTCCTTACTAGTCTATCATAGGTTAGAGTGGCGCATTATGACCTTACAGTTGACGCGCCCTTACACCATCTAAACTCTAAACCATATCGTTTATACAATTAATATCAATCAACTTAAATGCAAATGTCCCAGGTACTCAACACATGGCTCGCTCACTCGTCTTTGGGGTTTTCCTAGTCTAGTTGGCTAAGGCACCTTTATACCCGGAATGTTGGAGTATTAGTATTAGTATTAGCAGTTTTAGGGTGCTTCAACGGCAAAGATTATTCGCGCCTCCAAGATATTTAGTTGACTATGGATGGATGAAAAAACGATTAATAAGCTTTAATGTGTTTTTCAAATCATTGTCATAAAAGAATTGCCAAGGTCGATATATTTGTAGACAGCCAAATCGGGAAAAGGTATACATGCTAAAGTTGTCATATGTAGAGGAGGTAGAAAATGCCAAATTACCAAATCATAATCATAATCAGGAAAACGTTGCCAACGTCGACATAATGAATAGCAAGTCAACATGCTTCATGTTTTTTTTATGAACTGTCATAGTTTGTCGATCAGATTGCAGACCCGCGGGTTCAAACAACGGTCGAGATAGATTTTGTTATTTCTGGATTATTTTATTAACTCTGGAAAAGTGTAGAACATGTTTTGAAATGCATACAATACTATGGAAAACATATCCAGTACGAAATACGAGTAATGATTGCAAGGTTCACTAAATCTCCGAGCGGATTTTTAGGTAACCTTGAGCGTGTAAGATTCGATACACCCTGATCACTGCATGCACACATGATTTGATATAATTGATTTGTTCAAAAACTAAAAAACAAATGTGACATTCTCAGCCTATTTTCAATTTATTATTTATTTTCGTAACGGATGGATGTCTGTTTGAAATTTCAGCGCAATCTGTTTAGCCGTTCGGCCGTCATGCAGCGAAGTCACTCACTCACAAAAACACAGATCTTGTGCCGTTTGACTTGCGTTGTAGACTTTGTTTTCTGAGCTCACTCGTCTAATAACGCATAGAAAAGGCTTTAAAAACCTTGATTTCGATGCCTTCCAGTTTATTTTTTACCTTTTTTCTTTCAAATGACACTATAGGCCTATCGCTATGACCTATATAATATATCCATGTATAATTTGAACGTTGTAGACCAGCCCATTTGGTCACAATCGCTAGACAACAAAGTAGAACTGAGGAATTAGGCAGTAGAAGCTGGGGAGGAGTTGTAAGCTACATCCCGAAAGCGATTTTAAGCATGTTTCAACCAATTTGTTTCACTAAGAAGGTACGTTTGTTTCCCAACCAAAATTGACATGTGATGTCAGGTCCCTAAATCCCGACGATTATGACAGTTTTCAAGCTCATTTCGAGTTTCATGACGGCTGAGGGACACTTCGAATACGCCCCAACTCTGCTTGGTACCTAGATAATATACATAACGATGTCAATGATTATAAACTGTCCAAAAGAAAAAATATATATAACGACCGTGAACGTAATGTGCCTTCTAAACATGATTGAACTGAAATAAAACTTGGCATACACAAAAGTGCACTGTGCACGTGACATTAATGGATGAATTATTATTATTATTATTTATTTTCAACATGATTGTATTACAGTAATACAAGCACATTGCTGGTGGCAAGAGAACAGTTTTTAAAACCTTTAAATAGTAAAATAACAACATTTTTCAAAATTTGGTTTTATTATATTTTTTTTTGTTTATTGCGATTTTGTAGTGTTATTTGGGGTTTATCTCTTGTTAGAAATGCCTCTGATCATTGGGCCTACATGCATGATAAAGATAATAACAAATTATTCTAGAAAAGGATCCAAATACAATGTGAACAGTGGGTAATATGTTCTTGGTTGTGACAGCGACACATTGTTGCAAGCATATTATTATTTTTTGATATTTAAAAAATAAGTTTGGCAACTTACTATAACAAGTAATTTTTGTTTAGAATTCAAAAACCACCCAGGGACGTCCAAAAATTGGCGATTAGGGAGTTGTATATTGTATATTGTATTAGTTGTATTTATTGCTTTAAATACTAAATAGATGCATGGAATGTGAATGCTTTTAACCATACGGCTGTTAGTTTTGACTCGCTCTTATTCACGCGGTTTCTCTCTTTCAGATCGGTTTTCACTTCTGAACCACCTCCTCCTCCGGCCACCAGCCTGGTCGGAACACGTCCCTCCCGACTGTGTCCTCCACCTCCGGCCACCAGCCTGGTCGCGGAACATCTCGGAGATGCATTGTGTGCAGCTCGGGCCGCGCCCAAGTGCGGACGCGCTCTTATTCACGTGGTTTCTCTCTTTCAGATAGGTTCTCACTTCGGAACACGTCCCTCCCGACTGTGGCTTCCTCCTCCGGCCACCAGCCTGGTCGGAACACGTCCCTCCCGACTGTGGCTTCCACCTCCGGCCACCAGCCTGGTCGCGGAACATCTCGGAGATGCATTGTGTGCAGCTCGGGCCGCGCCCAAGTGCGGACGCGCTATCGCTGTGTCACCTGCGACGTGCCCCTGTGTCTGGAGAAGGGTCGGAACTGCTTCGACGCCTTCCACCATTTCGTTGACTCTCACTCCTAGCATCAAAGCACAATGTAGACTAGCTAGACTGATATTCATCGTTTCATTTCTTCTCAGGGATTTAGAGAGAGAAAGTTGGACATTTTATACTTGAAACTCTGCAATAAAAAAAACTATTTTGAATTTGTTTCCTTAGCACCTTCTTATAAGAATTTAATAAAACCTAAATATTTATTTGCAACTAGTAATTTTAACGTATAGCATGGTATATAATATGAACTATTTATTATAAATGAAATGCACAGGTAGGAAATGCGTATGCCTACTTTTAATGTATACTTATATACTTATATTATATGTATATGTATATTCGACCGGGTTTTTCTATTTTCTCAAATATGTTATCAAGTCAAAATATAGTGAATGGTTTTGAAAACTGTCTCTTTATAGACAATCCAAACTGTTTTTCCCAAATAATTTCAAACTTCAATTCGCCCAAGCACACCATTCAATGTAGGTAGTTGTGTTTTTGTGACATTAATTTTCAACTGGTTTTCTAGAGGCTGACTGAAAGAAAAAATATTTTTGTAACAATTGTTTTTCCTGCGAATTTTTTAGTTTGCCGGTACAAATCGGTAAACGAAAAAAATTCGCAGGAAAGACAACTGTAAAAAAATCTCTCAGCCTCTAGAACACCAGTTGAAAACTAATGTCACAAAAACACAACTACCTACGTTGAATGGTGTGCTTGGGCGAATTGAAGCTTGAAATTATTTTGAAGGGGCGATATTTGCCGTGCGACCGATCAGAATTTAAAAAAAAAAAAAATTGTTTTGATTTTAATAGAGCCAGGTTGCAAAGCCATTCACTATAATTTGACTTGTAGCATATTTGGGAAAATAGAAAAACGTGGTCGAATAGCCTTAAGCTAATATTTTTCTAAGTTTGTGATGAAATAAAAATAAATAAATGTTTATGTAAGTCTACCAATGCAGCTACAAAACTGATTTTTAATCGTGGACTAAAATTAAATGTGGTTTTGAACCAACACTGTCGACGTCGACGCCATCCACAAGCGAATAATGATTGGAGATTAAAATAGTTTATCGCTGGTTGGCTATGATTCTTCCGCGGATGACGCCAGCATCGATAGTTCTTCAACTAACAACTTAATGTACAAAATAATTATAATTTGTTTAACAAATATCATCTACTCACAACGTTGGTTATTACTAGTACTTGTAAAAAATTTTTTAATAGGTATGTTTTTAAAATTATTATTATTATTTATTTTAACATGCATTTTTAAGAATTAGATCAGATGTTAATTTGTGCATGATCGTGAGTGTCAGTGTGGCAGCGTCACTACTTGTCGTCCGTATAGCCAAATATCACTGGTCATTGCAGCTTGGAGAAATGCGGGCTTTGAGTGAGTTCGTAATTGTTTTGTCCTTTCTACAGAAACTGTTTTCTTCTTGGCTTCATGCTTGCGAAGTATGCTATCATGTTTTTCAAAACAAGTGATTCGACCAGATTTTTCTCAACATTTAGCAATAATTGATTTAAGCGACTTCCTGACATGCTTAACCCTGCCGAGGTGTACATTATGCTAATACTATTTAATTGCCTTGAGACAGCCGAACCTTTTTTTTAGCGACAAACTGCTTAGTGCTTACCAACTCACAGTGGCAGTTACTAGTTGCACAAAGGAAGTACTAAATATACTATATAAATAAATAAAAATAAATAAATATACTAATATATATTTATTAACTAAATATTTATTTCGTTTTGTTTACAATTATTAATTTATTATATATTATATAATTTAAGATAAATGTTTTGTTGAAAATAAACTTATTTATGTAACCAGCTACGAATATTGCATAGTTAATCTTTATGTTATCATTTTTATAAAGAAAGTTGAGCGTAAAGAGTGACGAGGATCGCCAAAGCGTGCCCCTGTTAACTGTCACCCTTGCCCCTTGTTGAGTACAATATGCATATTTAACATGTTCTGGTGTTTATAAAATGTCAAATGTATTAACTCCATTCATATGTATTTGGGATTGGGAGTGGGACTTGAGAGGAAAATAGTCCGAAGGTTAAGGCTATTCCAGAGCACTTTTACTGATATATTGAAAGACAAAGGAAAATGGCTGAAAGTTGGCTGGATGAAAGATGAACTTAAATAGAAAAGAAGAAAAAATTACTTTTTTTTGACGGGACAAAATCTCTATTTTGGCCATAAAATGTAACTTTTGGGTCAATACGAAAATGAATGTTTTAGATGCAATATTTAGTTTTCAGCTATGATTTTTTTTACTGTTTCAACACACCTTTGTCTCTGGACTGAGTATAAGGGAAAATAATTTTCTGAAATAATGTTCGATGTACGATTTTTTTGTCACATGGTACAAAAAAGAGTTTTGAACCGGAACACGAAAAAAATCGTTCATCAAAAGTTATTTCATAAAATTATTTTCCCTTGTACTCAGTCCAGACACAAAGGTGTGTTGAAGCAATAAAAAAATGCATTGCTAAAAATTAAATATTGCATATAATGGCCAAAATAGAGCTTTTGTCCCGTCTAAAAAAAGTTATTTTTTCCTTTATTATTCAAGTTCATCTTTCATCCAACCAACTTTTAGCCATTTTCCGTTGACTTTCAAAATATCGCTAAGAGTGCTCTGGAATAGCCTAAAGGGACACCATTGTAAGAGTCGATAGGGGTCATTCGACGATTTCGATCCTTGCCCCCTACTGGCTACCACACTGTAAGTATATCTCCATTTGGCTGATCGAGTCTCACGTGGCTTGGATTGAAATGCGGAGCTTGGACGGCTTCACACACTTTAGTCAAACCCAAGCTAGGTTGTCCAGGCTACCTGCTGGTCAAACCCAAGCTAGGTTGTCCAGGCTACCTGCTGGTCAAACCCAAGCTAGGTTGTCCAGGCTACCTGCTAGTCAAACCCAAGCTAGGTTGTCCAGGCTACCTGCTAGTCAAACCCAAGCTAGGTTGTCCAGGCTACCTGCTGGTCAAACCCAAGCCAGGTTGTCCAGGCTACCTGCCTGACCGAATGAAATGCGGAGCTTGGACGGCTTCAGACACTTTAGACAAGCTAGGTTGTCCAGGCTACCTGCCTGACCGAATGAAATGCGGAGCTTGGACGGCTTCAGACACTTTAGACAAGCTAGGTTGTCCAGGCTACCTGCCTGACCGAATGAAATGCGGAGCTTGGACGGCTTCAGACACTTTAGACAAGCCAGGTTGTCCAGGCTACCTGCCTGACCGAATGAAATGCGGAGCTTGGACGGCTTCAGACACTTTAGACAAGCTAGGTTGTCCAGGCTACCTGCCTGACCGAATGAAATGCGGAGCTTGGACGGCTTCAGACACTTAGACAAGCTAGGTTGTCCTGGCTACCTGCCTGACTGAATGAAATGCGGAGCGTGGACGGCTTCAGACACTTTAGAGTTTAGACAAGCTAGGTTGCCCAGGCTACCTGCCTGACCGAATCGCTTTCATTCGCGGACCAGCGTCAGTAAAAACACATTAAAAATATTTAAATGTGTTCAATTCAATAGGATTGAAGCGGTACTGTGTACAACCTAGCTTAGGTTTTTGTTGGTATCATGTTCCAGATGCTGACAACTACTGGTGTCAAACACTCGGTGATCTTGAGAAATTGGTGTTGCAAGGTCGAAACACCGCTCGTGTGAGCACGCCATTCACTTGCCCGGCGTGTAACAAGTGCTTCAAGAACAAGAAGGCGTCACAGAACCATCTCTACTACGAGTGTGGGAAAGAACCACAGTTTCAATGCCCTTACTGTCCGTATCAAGCAAAACGCAAGAGTCATGTCACGAGGCATTGCGCGCAGAAACACGCATGCTTTATTATCACACCACCAAGTTAATCAATTATTAACGCAATATTTATTTTCGCATGTATATGCTTTGCTCTGGTTTACCCATACTTTTCATGCGTTCTAGATTGAGCTGAAATTTTAAACGGATATCCGTGACCACTTAACTGTAAAGTGCTATCAAAATGAGAGAAATACGTTGCGGTTTAAACCTGCAAGAAATAATAAATTGAAAATATAACCTGAAATGTGTAGGATTTAATTTATCGATTATGCTTTTGTTCTGATAAAAACATTATCGAATAATTTTTTGAATGTCAGGCGGTGATCAAAATTCATCTGGGAGATTGAGTAAATCTTGCAATCTTTACACGTATTTTGTACGGCTATGCTTTCCAAAGTATTGTATGCATTTCAAAACATGTTCTTTAGTGTTTTTAATACAATCCAGAAATAAAAAAATCTATCCCGACCGTTGTTTGAATCCGGGTCTCCCATATTCCGGGTATAAGGGGGCCTTAGCCAACTAGACAAGGAGAAAGCCAAATACGTTTTTAGGCGAGTGAGCGAGTCATGTGTTGTGTACCCGCTAACATTGATCTATTCCAATGCGCCACTCCCTCCCTAGCCCATATAGGCTAGGGAGGAAAGACCCATGCTGACTTGATCCAGTCTTTGGCACAGGGGAGGAAAGGGAATGTTCCCTGGTACTCAACACATCGCTCGCTCACTTGTCTAACAACGACTTTGGCGGTTTTCCTAGTAAGTAAAGTAGTCCTTCCTCTCAAAGTGGAAAGTGTGATTTTAACGGTTAAAGAGAGATACAATTTTGATGTGTCATACTGTTAAATTCATTGGTGCTACTTCATTATAAAAAAAATTTAACGATCGCCTTTATGATATTAATTTGGTATTAGATACTAAAGGCGGTAGACCTCCACCAATATAAAAACCACGCGAAATTACAGTTTGCTGGGTCACCTCCAGAACGCTGCAAACGTCGAAAAAGTGATAAGGCCTGTTATTTGTTTTTGTCAGAACTATAGACTGCATGAAACAATTATTAAAACATTTTGGTATGCAGGTTTTTAATTCGAGATTTAATGAATCAATGATTGTATATTTGAATTTGAAAACATACGGAGTACTACATTTAAATATTTTGTAGCGCATGGTATAGTGTCAACAAACCCTTATTACTGTCCGTCCTTAATTTATTTTTCGATGTTCTGCAGCTTCCTGGGTTGAGACCAAAGAACTGTAATTTCGCATGGTTTTAATGTTGGTGGGCGTCCAGCACCTCAAGAACAACGTAGAGTTGTGCCATGTAAAACTTCGTTTATTTCCTGCACTAGTACCGTAAGTTACCATCTGTTTTTAATTTGGCTGATGGCAGGCCTAGTAATGTTACCATTTTATACTTTATTTTGTTTCCGTGTATTAATAACTGTATCCAAAGAAAATTAATTGCGACGTATTAAAAGTATACTTGATGATAGTTACGATATTTCTTTCCTCTAAGCGTTATTATTCAACTAATCCTTGATCCAACAATTCAGATACAAACTTCCACCACTCCTTAATTCCGCATGCATTACATTAGTTGCAGTAGATACAGTATATTACACTCTCATTCGGGGTGTTTTTTTTATTTAAATCATATGAGAAAAATCATTGAATTCCAGTGCACTTTTACTTCATTTTTAGCTACAAAACAAACACAAGAGTTGTGACAGTCTTTATGTAAAATATTCTCTTTTAAAAAAATTGTCTGAAATGCGCATTTAAGTATTTGAATCGCTCTGTCAATTTTGAAACACTGATATTGTTCATCTAATTCAATAACAAATCATTTTAAATTAAATCAAATTAATAAAATCAAATTTTCGTAAAAGATGGGGGGGGGGGGGGGGGGGTGGATTAAAATACAAAAATTGTATTTTTGGTAAAACACTTTCATAAATCATTCTTAAAACATTATCGTTAGCTGTGACGAAATGAGAATATAAACCATATTTATTTTCTGATCATAATTTTCACGGGTTTTACTTGCACGACAAGCTGTGTTTGCTCCGGGAGCCCTCTCGTTTTCAAAGATCACAACTTCACCTACATAATAACAGTCCTCAACTTGCATGAAATTTGGTGAAACAAGTTTTATTTTTACCCTAATAGTTTATAAAATGTATTCCCAACTCATTATTCTAACGTTTCAGGTTTAAATATTTGTCAACTACCAATAATTGAATATGAATCAACACCATTGCGCTTCCACTGTCCAAAATGTAACAGAAGTTTTGATCTCCGGCAACATTTGAAGAATCACGTGAGAAACGAGTGCTAGTGCGATCTTAGGTGTCCCGCGTGTCCGCACTGCAACAAACATTGTAGCACAGCAGCCTTCGTTTGAACCCAATGAAATTACGAACCCCACGTTGCTGGCTCCAAATGTGCCATAACAGCCTCTTAGCTGAGAGTTGTAAAATAATATGCAGAAGGTCCAGGGTTCGGTTCCCGCCAAAGTCAGAAGTTTTTTAACTTCTGATTTGGACTTAAGTCCATCAGTTCATGTCTTAGGAGTTTGTAAACGCCAAACGGTGACTTTGGAGCCGTCCTAGCAACGAAGCACATAATAAATTCAAAGTTGTTCTAAATCGGCCTTGTTGATTCTGGCGTTGATTCGCGTGTGTTCGCACTGTCCATACCACTGATTGCTATATTTCCTATTACAAATATCGATCTTTGGTTGGTTATCGTTCACTCGTCGATTGCGTCGGGGCCTACTGGATTGGCTTGGTCGCTTTGATTTACTGTCCCCCACTGAAACTCAGTTATATAACTGAGTGGGTAGACTCTAAATACAATTTATTTATTTATTTTTATTTAAACAAATTAAATAAATTAATAAATGTATAATAAAATAAGGTTAGCCGTCCCCCAGCATTCCAAAGGTATAATTAAAAAAATGATATAATTATAGCCAAAACATTTGGGCAAAATACATTTGAATACTGATCGCTAGTGCTGTGGTGTTGATTATTTGGGCCTCAGGTGGCTTGGTCGCTTTGATTAATCCCCTACTGAAAAATCGTTATATAACTATGGGCAGACTCTAATAAAATTTATTTATTTATTTTTTATTGGTCCAGTGGTAACGTTCCCATAAAGTTTCGTCAAGATCGGAGTAGCCGTTTGCCAAATATGACGAAAATATCTCATTAAACATCGAAAAAAATAGTAAAAGTACGATAATCATAAGAAATATTTAAGCGATTGTACCCAAAAACGTGGCAAGTCTTAAGTTCAGAGATTTCGAAGGTCCCCTCAAATTGTCATCAAGATCACATAAGGCGTTTGCCCGGTAGAGCGCAAACAAACAGACAAAAATACAAAAAAAAAAAACACCCGAGCCAAATGTTTTGAGGGGTGAGTGAAATTGAAGTCTTCGCTTCGCTCATCCAATAAACTGAATGGTGTTCATTTATTTTTATCTAGACTAAAAAAATTCACTCTGCTGTTGTTTGTCTTATTGGTATCAAAGAGCAATAAATACATTATTTAATTTGTATTATCTTATTTCATTTTATTTTGTTATATTATAAACTTGTACTACTAACGGACTTCAAACTACTTCAAATTAGAAAGTTTAACGTACTTTAATTATAGTTACGTTTTAAGATTTATGTAATTAGATGCTATGCTTGTATATTCCTTAAATGGGTAAATTTTGTAATGTATATTTTGTATGGAGCGAAATATGTAGTTTGCGCATTCGGAATGTTCATTTGGGATCTCGTCCTGATTCGTCTATAACTTGAAAATATTTTGTAGTGATTTAAACTGCCTAGCATTTAGCCAATGAGACCATTTTTTTTTTTTTTTTTACAAAATCGTCATTAGGGTTCTCCCCTCTCAGTCACGGAACTGATTCGTGTTTGTTTATTTGTTTATTTATTTATTTATTTACTTACTTCTTTCTTTCTTTCTGTCTTTCTTTCTTTCTTTCTTTCTTTCTTTCTTTCTTTCTTTCTTTCTTTCTTTCTTTCTTTCTTTCTTTCTTTCTACAATTAATATAATATGACGGTGTCCGAGGTTCAAGCCCTAGCTTACGACTCTCGAGCCGAGTCAAAAACGCACTGCCAGTGCAGTGATGGAGTGTATTATTGTGTAAAGGGGTATTCACCCGCTAAATAAAAAATATATTTCATTCAGGCAAACTAGTTATGAAGTTATAAATTAACAGAAAAATTATTGGGTCCGCCATGACCCCCCCAAAAATGTCAAACATGGTAATTTTCGAGCTAGGTCAAATCGTCAAAAATCTTAAGAAAATAACATGGGGACGATTTTTATGCCCCCTGTAACCTTGGAGGATTTTGACCCCAAAATATAGTGGCCATTATTGACGAACTCGGCAGCCATTACTGTAAACCATCTATATTTTATTTTGTAATTTGGGCAAGTGGTTCGGTCGAAATATGCTGATTAACAAGGGGTGTGGTTTTGGAAAGCATATTTTGGCGTGTTTGAGTGTATTTTTGTGAACGGTTTCAAGACACGGTGATGTAAAGGGCCATTTTAGATTGGTACGATGCTCTATTATCTATGTGGAAGAAAAAGTAAGTAGGTGAATGCCACGGGTTAAAGCCGATTTAAGAAATTTCCTAAAATGAAAATTTTCGCAAATTTTAGGATTAAAAAAATAAAAATTTGTGTAAAATCACAGTTAAAAGATATACTTTTTTAAACGGTTATTTTAGTGAAATATTATGCCATAGGTCATGTGGTAAAAAATAATTTTGGGGGTTAATATCCCCTTTAATTTTATTATCCACATATTCTAAAATCAATAGCACGTTAAATCTATTGTGATTCAACTTTTGCTCTGTTTTTATGTTTGATTATAACATTTCTATAGTTCAAACCTTCACTGTTCTGTAATTTCTCGATCTCGTATTTTAAGTGTTATGCACACCACATTTTAATAAGTTGGTTAGAATGAATGAATAATGCAAGAATGAAGTTATTATAAACATTCAAATTATTTAGGTACCCTTCATGTACAGTTGTTAAACGCCGAATTAATGCGCTGCTAAGCAAACTTAGACAACGTTCACTCAACACACTTGTTAGCAATGTGAGTCTTTTTCTGCAGGTGGATTTGTCGGTTGACGTGGTTTTAAGGCATAATATCCATAGAGATTGACACAACTTGATTCTATCAACTCTCTGTTTTGCAAATGGAAATTGAAACAGAAGTAAAAGCATATTGAAAGAAGGCGCAATAGATTAAAAACGCCCATCATCCATCAAAGCTACTGCAATAGCGTTCGCGAAGCGACTTAGTAAAAGTAGAGAATGATCGGTTTGGTGATAACTTTTCTTTGCCAATGTTTCAGGTGACATCGCTCTGCCCTTTTCCATGATTGGTCATTTCAGAGTGAACGAAGATGCCTCTCACTCTCACGTGTGCCTCACGTGTTCAAGCAGTTTCCGCTCCAAGAGGCAGCTCAAGACGCACGTGATGAACGAGTGCGGGAGAGACTTCCGGTGCCCTCACTGCAGCGAGAACTTCAAGGTCAGATCAGATCTAGCCACTCACATCAAGACCTCGTGCAGGAAGGACGCGCTCTTCAAGTGCCCATTCTGTGACAAGCGCTACACAAAGAAGTACAACATGGTGCGCCATGCAAGGGACGAGTGTAGAAATATTAACAGATATGTGTGTCCGACTTGTGATAAGGTATTTAAGACGAAAACGTCTTCGATGAATCATGTACAGTATGAGTGTGGGAAGGAACCCCAGTTTTCTTGCCCTCATTGCGAGTACAAAGCGAAGAGAAAAAGTACTTTGAGATCTCATGTTAACAGACATCATTAAAAACATTCAGAGTATACTCATTTTATGGTTTGTGTGTGTATCCTTGACTGAGGTTGTTGTGAGGAATGTGACACATTTGGTTTTTCATAAGAAAAAAAATTCACAACTCCGCGTTCTCATCATCAGGCGCCCCCATCAAACCGTAATTTATGGCCATCAGAGGCCGGCATTTACATTGCCACTCACGGACAAAGCGTTCCGATGAGAAGAAGATAGATAGATTCGCTCGACCAGAAGCATCCTATGAAGGTCTATAATTGTGAACCTTTGGATAGTTGTCAAGCAAATATATAAACAGCCCCACAGTCGTAGATTATCAATAATATATTATTATCCACACAGAAACGATTCACGAAATCTGTCAATTTGGGACTTTTGAACCAAATCCAGAATCGTAAAATAGTTTTATTTATATAAAGTTAACCTAAAATAATTTTTCGTTAAGTGTGAGTGAAGTGAGCCCTTCAGATCCACTTTCGTGACATTTGCGCAAAATTTCGAATAACTGTGCTGCCAGTCAGCCGAGCGAATATAAAAGTACGTACTATAATAATATGGTCTTAATTACTAATGTTGAACTATTTTATTATTTGATAAACGTTTCCAATTTATATTTTACTTGTTGCTGAAGGCTACAGCTAAATTAAAAACAAATTAAGGTAGACATTTTAATAATAAACGATAATTCTGTTAAAATTTTAAAAATGGTTATTTCATTATTCAATCGTATCGTTTTCATTTATATATTTTGTCTACCATTCAACCGGTGAATCAAATAATCAATGTCTACTTTATCCTTGCTCGTCAACCACGCAAAGCTGCATATTAATCAGGTACTTAATGGCAGCTGGAAAGAAACCCAAATGCCAGAAGTATATTACAAACTAGATATTGAATCTGTGATTATTATTTTTATTTTTATGTAGGTTTGTCGTTTCTGCCTTTAAATGCATTAAGTGCAAGCTTGAATGTTTTCATATGTAGGCCTACTTCACACCATAGATTCTATGATACAATGATACTGATCGGAATGTTAGTTGTGTATTGAAATAGGATTAAACCACATGTTTTGTGCCCCCTGCTGATGTGTAGGATCACGCAATCAATGTAGTTTATTTCTCAATTACAAATCGCAAAACACTCAGGTAATTGATGATATGGAAATCAATGTAGCTTTCCTCCAGTTATTACCCGGATTTAGCAGCATGTTGTGATGAATAGAATTTGCTATAGTATGTATTAATCGTTACAATTTATTAGTAAGAGTATAATTCCCCTTCATTCCCGCTTTTTAGCATTGCAATACGTTTCCTATGTGACGCTGTTATATTTTGTTTTTTGTCTCGTTAATATATATAAACCATGCAAAATAAAAAGGAGATACTGTTTTTATTTCGTATTTGGTATGTACTTGATTTGTGGGTTCGATACTTTAATATTTGTATTGATCGCATTGAGTCCAGTTTTGTCCCGTGTCCGCATCCTTTGTCCCCTTGGTTTGCCTGTTTGGCATAACTTTTGATTCTGTCGTGGTATGTTTCGTTCAGCTAGTGAAACTACACGTTGATAGTATAAGATACTAGTTGGACAGGCATTTGATAATTATTGTATTTTTGGATATCAACTCTGTATTTTTTCAACCTCCCATAAGTTTAAAAAGTATTTTCGAAGAAGCATTTTTAAAGATTTGTTTGAAGAAATTCGAAATATCACACTCAATTTTATCAAAAGAACGGAGTTAACACCCAAAACGCGTGTTAACTTCAACTTCACGTGTTTTTCTTGTCCCATCACCGACTTGAACAAGTTCCTCAAATAGTAACTTCGAAAAAATAAGTCACTCTGTGAAAAGTGGAACTAAGTCCCTTTACCGTTCCTCTAAATACTCAAAATAGGAATGCGTACACGTCCAAAAGTGGAAGAACTTGAATTCTCCATAGTTATCCTAATTTCCAATTAATATTGATAGCAGCAAAATGTCATGAATCAGGTGTAGTCGTATTCCTTACTCTTGATTTCGACGGGATCACGGCAGCTTTAGGAACTTTGGAAGGAGCTTTATATTCGTTCCAAGTTACCACTTTTGTATTGTCAGTTACAAGCTCTTGATATTGGAAAAGTAACGCGATCTCATAGGAATTTCTGAAAAAGGAATCGGTTGTTGTTTGTTGTAGTAACCAGTTACTTCCCAAGGCTTGGGCTTGAAGCAACAATGCTCTGTGTACTTCTTTAATATACCAGTGCATGTATGTTGTCTAAGGCCGAGTCTCCACGTAAGTATGAATGTACATTCGTTCCTCTTTCTGGAATAGCCCATCTCGAGAAGGGGGCAAGACACCTATCTCATCCTGAAAATAGAATTAGTGATGGGTTTTGAGACATTATTTTTAATATGCAAAACAAAACAGAAAAGAAATCGGGTAAAAATTACGTCGTTAATAAATATTGACTGAAATCCAGTGTCAGTTACCGGCGGCAGGTAAACAAGCGCGGCTGAGGGCGTGGGCAGCAGAGGAGCGCAGCTTTGATTGACGGCACTAGTGGCGCGCGCCAGATTTAAAATCTGCTACTAAAAGCTTGTTTTCACAGGAGTCTGTATACATGTTTGTTATTTTCAAAACATTGCTACAAATGTAATTAATCTTTCATCTGAACGCCACTTTTGTCAAGATGAGAGTGGTCCTTTAAAAACCTAGCTGTAGTGTCCAAATTTTGACTCCAGAATAGGAAATAATTAATTCCAGTATTCAGTCACCTTATTGCTCATTATATGCATAATCAACGTTGATTTTGACGTGTTTTGTAGATTTTAATTTTTCTATATCGTATATAAGAAGTATGTCATTAAGTCAGATATTCGATATGGTGGTAATGGCAAATGATGGCAGTGAAATTACTATCGCAAAGATTGGAATAATTAGTAGAAAAATGGATAATCTGGACCTTAATGAGGTCAATGTTTGACCGAGAAGAATAATGTTGTGAGGCTTGTTTCATGTTCGTGTTAGCTTGTGTATCTGCTGTAACATTGAATTATTCCTTGCGAGCTCATGACTGAAGGCTTGTGATAGATATGTGCTGTGGCGTAGCCTTGTCCAGCTATTTGAAACCGGTTGAAAGAAATGCTGGAGGTGTTGGTTGCAGACAAAACATTACCGTCAACTCGCGTTGTGTGTCGTAGTTTATAGATTTAATTCTGGATGATGAAAACAAACGTGCAGCTTATCAAAGTTGAACAAAGTAAAACTAAACAATCGCGTTCCAAGCCCCCAAATAAATGTATTAATGTTATTTCAATACAACAGGTTCGATTATATGTTTCAGATCTTGTCAGCTGGTTTCCTTCAGTGCATGCAGTCGAAGACGGTCGTTTCCCATGTATGTACTGCAACCGCACCTACAAGTTCCAAAGAAGTCGCAACTACCACATGAAACACGAGTGTGGAAAAGAAACCCAAACGTTCACATGTCCGGATTGCAATAAATCATACAAGTACCTGCGCAATTTAAACTGTCACAAAAAATACGATTGCAAAAAGTTGGTCCAGAAATACTCGTGTCCTAAGTGCAACAAGTGTTTCAAGACACAGGCATCATTGCTAAATCACACCATGTTCCTGTGTGGAAAACCAAGGGAGTTCAAGTGTCCACTGTGTTCGTACCACGTCGGCCGGAAGAGCTACCTGAGGGCGCACATGAAGTCCAAGCATGACATAGCGACAGAAGGGGGTTTCACTATGTCTGCAGAGTAGAAGCTTTGAGCGTATAGTGTGGTTAGGGACCCACCGCCAGTAGCTGGTAGTCTACCATGTCGGCCATATTACATACATATGTTTTTATTGCCTATGCAGTTATATCGCAGGCTCAATTCCAAAAAGCAAATACGTTTTGTTTGCCCGTCAACTTTTACAGTGAATACCAATTATTACCTCATCTCCAAAACCAAACTAAATCATATGGATTCACACCTTGTCCTTGTCGTCTGTTAGCCAATCGGGCATCTTGACCACCAAGGCCTGTATTCATTCTATCTATCTCACGAGCTCGCTCACGTACCGGGTACCAGGTATTATTATGAAATTTAATGTAGTTTTGTTAATAATGTATTGGTAATCATCAAGTATATTATGTGACTTTTTGTTTTTTAATTTTGTGATTACTGTTGTTCAAAATTACTGTCGACTGTTATATTAATTTTTTATCTGTTCGTGTTAGCTTGTCAATTGTCTTAGAGTGAAATGAATTTAGTGAATGATATAGTCATAATCCTTTAAAAGGAACAGACAGCAACTTTAATTTATTTTGTCCATGGATATATGATAGATACAATAATATTTATTCAATTCTTGATTGGCCACACAACTTTAAATTGTGTATATCTAGCAATTTTAAATATGAAACACGATTTATTAAATATTTTTATTATCTTAAAGTTAAAATTAAAATTAAATTACAATTCAAAAGTTTGATCACGCTTACTGTAAGTTAAATTATATAACATTATTTGTGCCTCACAGTGATCAATATGTTAAAAGTATATTGTAAAACTTTTTTCAAGTATGATAAGAGATGGGATCGTTACAATATTCTGGATGGTTCGCCGAAGTTCAACACTACAATAACATTTGCACCGGAACACCTTCAAAAGAGAAGAAAATAGAATGCATTAAATGTTCAAACTACTACTTCTGTCACTAGGAGTCTGGACGCCGTAGCTACTTCTGACCAAATAGGGGATTTTATAAATCTGACACCTCCACCAACAATAAAAACGCTTTTAAACGTGAAACAGTAAAACTTCGCTTTATATATATTTTATTTAGGATTGCAAACATATGTACAGACAATTACATTGAATTGTGTAATCCTATTTTCTAGTAGCACACATCAGATCAAGCAACATGAAATTCAAAATTTAGATAACATAATTCTATATCAATGAGTTTACATTAACATTTATATTGTTTTATGAAGTTGAACTAAGTGAATTAAATTCGAATTGATTCGTGGAATTAAAAATTGAATTATGATGTTAAAAAAGTGTACTCAAATTGAGATTGCTTGTATTGAAATATGTATATTTTACCTACTCCGTGCTTGTTCTATAATATAAATAAAACTTACCATTGAGGCATTGATGGTGGAGTTGTAGTTGACGCTTCTGTTTTAATATAAGCTGTGTTTGATAAAACTTACTTGAATTAATTTCGTTTGGCACTCCAGTCCAGTAACAGCGCTAGCTAGCAAGACTCTCTGTCACAGTACAGTGTTGTTTGAGTAAGAGCACTGTCAGACCTATCGAATGATCCGTTAGGGTTTGCATACCTTTGTCCTCTCCACCTGTTTTTCAACGTTATTTTGTGTTGTGTGAAACCTGTACTTTTAAAGAGCGTGACGCTGCCGTGATATCCGCTTGCTCAATAATCTATTGTTCATTTTAGGAGTCATTTCACTCACTTTTTGCCAGTATTTATTTGGTATATACTTATGTATGTAATTTATGTTTCATGTTGTGCATAAATGTAAATGTTGCCTTTATCGGTACATAATAAAATAAATTATATAGCACCCCCATGCACCCAAGTTCCGTTCCGATGATGGAGTTGTAATTCAGCTCCATGGTCAGAGTGCGTTGGTTCCCACCTGTCTGAACGGGAGTAGGAGAATTTATTCTCAATAGGAGACGCAGGGCCATCAATACACATTTTGTTAATACGATGTCCCTGGTTACAGGCGACAAAATTCCCATGGTATTGTTAGTATTTGTTCGTAACTTTATGTAATTTGACTTCAGGTATGTATTTGTAATATTATGTGAAACTAAAATAAACTATTTTAAATGCTTTTGTTCTTGAGATTTTACTTCATTTGCCTTCATTTTATTATCATAATTGTTTTGAGATTTGTGTAAGTTTTACCATTTGTCACATTGTGTTCATGTTCCAAGACCGTTAAAAAGCCAAAATAACCACCATTCAGAGTATTATCTGGCATTATTCCAATGTCCAGGTAGTACCAATTAAAACGCTTAACAATGTAGGGCCTAAGTAGGGCAATGTGCCCACGGAAATTGTTTGTGCCACTAACTACTAAAATGATAGTTTCTTTAAAACTATGACATACGAGTATCTTTTGCCATTGCTGCAGAATTCCGTTTCGTTGATTGACAACATAAACAACATTCATTTATGCCAACATAGATCATTCGAACATGATTACACAAAATGAATCCTTGAAATGTTTTTCATCATTATATCAGAACACATAAGCTCTAACGGTTGGCGCGCCCTTAAACAAATAAACTGAACCTAAACCTTGTAAGTTGTTTGTCGAAGAGTGTAGATACTCTTTGAATCATACACATCTGATATCGTACACTTTGTGTCTATTCTTCTATTTTTGCAATGTAGATGATCGTCGAAATGTTCTTTTCTGACCGGTTTAACTTGATTCCTTGTTTCAGATTCGCGTGGGCTAACGATTCCTATAGTCGTATCCTTGGCGTCCGGTGAGGAAACCGCCCGCGTCATGTGTGTTAAATGTCATAAGACATTCAAGAGCAAGAACTCTGCCAGCAATCACGTGACTTACGAGTGCGGGAAAGAACCAGAGTTCAGATGTCCTCTTTGTTCTTATTGTGCTTTGCGGAAGAGCTCTCTCAGGAAACACATCAAGTCGAAACACGGTTTGTCCGAACCAAGAGTTATATCACATAATATGCCAGTTGGACACAATATGAGATATTAATTTTCTTCTGGAATGGCAAAACCAAGTTTACTTCGTCGAGACTTGGTGTTGCAACATGGCCGATCATTATGCTGAAGTGTTTTCTCAAACAGGGTACCACTGTTTGGATATCTCCCAGGTTAGAGAGTTACTTCTCCCGGTCAAGGTTCAGTAGATATTTAACAGATGTGAGATATACTCAAAGGGGTATTCAGCCGCTAAACTTAAAATATATTTTATTCAGACTACCTAGTTATGAATTTACAAATTAACAGAAAATATATTGGGTCCACCCTAACCCGAAACAAATTGCCTAACTAAACAATTTTAACTTTGCCATAAGAAATAACATGGGAACTGTATGTATACTCCGTGACATTAGAGAATTTTTGTCTCCAAAAAATATTGCCCATTATTGACGAACTCTGCCCATGCTCTGTGTTTTGTTTTTGTAATTTGGGCAAGTGGTTCGGTCAAAATATCCTGATTAATAAGGTGTGTAATTTCGGAACGCATATTTTTGCCTGTTGGAGTGTATATTTGTGCACAGTTTTGAGACATAATTTTCTAAAAGGCCATTTTAGATTGTCATGATGCTCTAGTATCTATGCCAAACAATTTATTTTTATTTTTAAAAACAATGCTTATATTTAAATTTACTAAAAAGTAAAAAAATAAATTTTCACCCAACAAATTTTTGCCTTACTCGGAAATTAAAAGCGTTGGGCGCTTTCCTTCCATGAACAACAAAATTCTGTAATCTATGTATATACCGTAAGCGCCCAACGCTTTTAATTTCCGAGTAAGGCAAAATTTTGTTGGTCGAAAATTTATTTTTTACTGTTTAGTACATTTAAATATAAGCGTTGTTTAAAAAAAAATCATGTAATATTATTTTATACTTTTTAGTCACGATAATGTATTTATTTTTTATATTTTTTATATTATATTGTATTATATTATATTATTACAAGCCATTACTACCGTGATAGATAACAGTAGTTGTGCTGGCACCAACTCCATATGATCAACTGTGAGGTCGAACCACGCAAAGGGGAACGCAACTATGCGTACATGGTGAATGACTCACCTCACGGGATTGAACTAGTAAGTGGAGCGCGGTGAGCGTTGTCGCCGCATAGCAATAAAGGACAGATAGACAGACAGACAGACGGACAAACAGACAGACAGACAAACAAACCCATGAAGCTAATATAAGCGTTGTACGTCTGTGTGAAAAATTTCAGCTCGATTGGACATTGAGAAGTGGGTGAAATATTGATTCCCGTATAACACTTAAATTAATTAAATAATTAATTAAAATTAATTAATTGATTAATTAGTGAATCTGTTAATTGATTCATCTATTGTCATCAAGAATACGTATGTGTGAAAAATTTCAGCTCGATTGAACATTAAGAAGTGGGTGAAATATCGATTATAAGATTCCGTCCAAACAGACAAACAGACAGACAGACAGACAACAGACAGACAGACAGACAGACAGACAGACAGACAGACAGACAGACAGACAGACAGACAAGCACATGAAGCTAATATAAGCGTTGTAATGAAATATCGATTTTAAGATTTCGTCTAGACAGACAGAAAGTCAAACAGACAGACAAACACATGAAGCTAATATAAGCGTTGTAAAAACAGGTTGAAGCCGATTTAAGGAATTCACCATTACTCCAATTTTCGCAAATTTCAGGATCAAAAAGCTTAACAAATTCATGTAATTTCATTATGTACAAGATATTAATTTTTTGACTGTCATTTTTGTGTCATATTATGCTCTAGATAATGTGGTAAAACACATTTTTGAAGGTAATAAACTATCTAGGTGTACCTTGTTCACAGCTACCGAACAGTAATAACAATAATGTGGACCTTGCTCTCAGTAAGGTACGAACCTCTACGGTGATAGAACAGCTTCAAACTTGTTGCTAAGGGGTTTTCAGAAGAATATAAAATAGTTAGGCCTCTACACTAGACCATAATTTGAACAAACTATTTGTAAGATTAATGTGAAACAATAAAATTAACATCAACATAACAGTTCACCGTAAATAATTGGTACCATGATTACTTGTGTTTACTTTTCACTTTGCTCTTCTCTACGACAATGTTCATATTCATTGAAATCATATATTTGTAAAAGTCGATAAATAATGATTGATTTTATATGCTTAAAATAATACTCAAACTGGTGGCGCATAAACATTCTTTTTATTGTAATGTCAATGTCATGTTGATGTTTTACCTTCCATTGTGGTGAAATATGATATATTCGTGTGTGCCATACTACCACCAATATCGGTAGGCCTATGTGTGATTTAATAGCCAATGCACGATAGTTAAAAACAATAAAGTTTATTTCGAGATCGCTGCACATAACTTAGTTTGTTTCATATGGACGTCAACTTGGAGGAGCACGTGCAACCCAGGCTCTAATGTGGACTTACGGTTTTCTCTGGAGCACTTTTATCCATAATTCTTAACTCTAAAAGGGTATTTAGAACGGACACATTATCTTAATATTGCCAGAGTCAATAAAGAAGTTTTCCAACTTCTTACCGATTTAGTTTTATAAGTACCTGACTGTAAATAAAAATATCGTATACTGTTAGAGACAATTCGTAGTAATTACTATGAAAACGCCAAAGTCGTTGTTTGACGAGTGAGCGAGTTATGTGTTGAGTACCCGGTAACATTCCCTTTCTTCCCCCTACCTAAGGCCTCCCTAGCCTATCATAGGCTAGAGTTGCGCATTATTGCCTTACAGTTGACGCGCCCTTATACCAACTAAATTCAAAACGCTATTATTTATACCGTATATATAAACATCAATCAATTTATCGCTCACTCGTCTAACAACGACTTCGGCGTTTTCCTAGTCTAGTTGGTAAGGCGCCTGTTTGAGATTAGAAGGCATAATATTGTTATGCATTGTGAGGGCTGAAGCCTCACAGCATGTTTTTGTTATTAGATATGTTTTGGTAGTCACTAACAACGCATGGAGTTGAAATGGGTTTGAAATGAGTGTGCTATGTTTGAAAGAAAAGTAATTCAAATAAAGATCTAAACAGTCCACATTTAAATAGCCTATACCAATTTAAATTTTTATCGTGGGAAACCTGTTATAGGGTGCAATTAGCCCCTCTTCAGGTGAACTAGGTATGTGCGGATAGGAAATTGTGAAGGGATGTCCGAGGGCTGTTTAAGAGGACTCAATCCCTTGCATTCGCCTTAACGACTGAGGAAAACCTCGGAAAAAACCTTCAGTCAGGATTGCCGGTCTCGACGGGATTCGAATCCGGGACCTCCCGAATCAGAGTCGAGCGCTTAGCGCCTGTCGGTAGCCTATACCAGTTTATTCAGCGCCTTTATACCCTAAATGTGAGAGACCCGGGTTCAAACAACGGTCGATCGGCTTAGATTTTGTAATTTCTCAATTGCATTAAAATTTAAAACAAAGCCAGTACTAAATACGTGTAAAGATTGCAAGGTTTACTCAATCTCCCAATGGAATGTTGGGTTATCTTGAGAGTGTAACATTCGATACACCAAAATGTAAACTACAGCTGAATACTTGGATGTCTGGTTAAAATTTCGGCGCATGCTGTTCAGCCGTTCGGCCGTTCTGGAAAGAACTCGCAGACAAATTAAAAACAGACTAAGTTCCTTTTATGATGGTAAGACTCAGTCGCTTCGCTCCCTCGTCTAATTAACCAAGATTGTTAATACATTTATTTGACGTTTGGACATGTTGTTTATAAGAGACGTGCACATGCAAATGTTCTTTCTAAAACACTCTGTTAAAGTTCAAAATTTTGGAGTGTCAAAACGTGATCCACACTTTATGTGAAATTTTCTGGATTTGGCAATCAACCGATCTTCACAGGACATTGTTTCCCCAAGCTCATCCAACAGCTTTAACGATGGAAAATAAATATAGTCGTGTGGTTTAAGCCTGCAATCAACGAAAACCACTTGTGTGTTATAATATTTTGATGCGCTGTGATTAGTCATTATCATTCAATGTGGATAGTTTTTGGACGTTTCATTAGTATATGTCGTAATTAAATATGAATAAACTAATTTCTGCCATTGTGTTATGTTTATAACGAAGCTTCCTTAGTCAGCTTTGATCCCAGTAGTGTTAGTTAATAGGTTTGCTTGGTTTTACTAGTGTAGTGTAGACTTGTGTAGTGTAGGTGCAGGCCTTCAAATCATATTACACTGCACCTTACCCAGGATATCCAAACGTTTTTTAAGCTACATTCTACACTAGAATCGCCCACATCGAACTGTCAAACTACTAAAACATAAACAACAAACAATACTGTTGAAGGCACTAAATGAGTTTAAGTGATAGTGCCGGTCTACTATCAGACCATATTAGACAATGAAAAGTTATTTGGAACATAAACTTTATTAGTGCTTATCCTTATTGAGGATAGAGTACCTTATGCATTTGCCCTCATCACAAAATATAGTGGCACATATATAAAATACTCCTAATTGGTTTCTAATGCGTAATACAGTAGACTATGAGTTGTTTTTATTACCATTGCAAGAATGTGTCATTCATCAATTGTTTAAATCTGTTTCTCTTAAAATTTTGCGCCTAAATTTCTACACCTACACTGTACACAACCTCCTAGAGCTTGTGTAGAAATGCTACACTTTACACTACTCGCAGTGAAACCAAACGGCTACACTATACACTACACTTAATACGAAAACGCTTTCTTGACTTTGTGAGTCTACACTAGTAAAAAGTGTAGGTTCGTGAAGCAAACCAAACACCTATTGCTTGTTATCCAGGTGCCTGATAATTATGTGATTCGAGGAGTTGACTCCGAGGATGTGTGGATGTCGGGTAGTTACCAGAGATAAGGTTAAATTACTATGTAGTCGGTCGTGATTGGCTTACATTTTATTGGGTGAAATTATTTTTACTTCTCACCTAACATCCGACGTATCCAAATGTTACTCTCCGCATATACGCAATATTTGTTTCACTTCTCACCTAACATCCGACGAATCCAAATGTTACTCTCCGCATATACGCAATATTTGTTTCACTTCTCACCTAACATCCGACGTATCCAAATGTTACTCTCCGCATATATGCAATATTTGTTTCACTTCTCACTTAACATCTGACGAATCCAAATGTTAGTCTCCGTGTATACGCAATATTTGTTTCACTTGCGAGCCTTAAATAATTATATTCAACTGGCATACTCATTCTTTTCCTTCTCCCCTGTTTTGCTAATTTTATGTCTCCCATGTTCTCTTGCTGTTTTAAATTATAATATTTATTTATGAACATTGATATTTGAGTTAACCAATTAAATTAATAGTCAATTATGTTCTATTCCCCCCAGGTTGTATGTTCCTGTACCCTAATCATTGTCCAACCATGTTCTATTAAATGAAAAAGTAAAAAAAAAAAAACATTTGTTTAAGAGTCTACCCACTCAGTCATATAACACGTTCCTGCCATCCTAATTGTTGTCCAACTATGTTCTATTCTTCCATGTTGTATGTTCCTGCCATCCTAATATTTAATGTCCAACTATGTTCTATTTTCCCACGTTGTACCTGCTTGTTTTGCTAATAATTGGTGCCTCTTTTGTTGTTTCAGGTCCTCCACTTTGGGGCATCCCTTTTCCATTAAGCACTGAGCAAACCGAGAACACGACCCGTGTAAAGTGTGCTAACTGCAACAAAACGTTCAAGAGCCGCAACTCAGCCAGCAATCACATTGCATACGAGTGTGGCAAAGAGCCGAGATTCCAATGCATTTCTTGTCCGTATCGGGCAAAACGAAAAAGCAATTTAAAATATCACATGACAAGTCATCATTTCCTACAAACTAATGATCACTTTCAAATGAATTTTTATTAGAACTGTAGACATATAGTTAAAATGAACCTATGCTCTGTAAATAATGTTTCTTGGGGCGTCGTCTAACTCCAAATCAGGCTGATTGGTACAAGCGAAAACGAAAAAAGTCGACAGATCGAAAAATTATTCGTTTAAATTATTTACTTCAACTTTTCTGTTTTTTCCTAAATAAAGTTTGTATTATTGTAAATAATGTCTACTAGTCGAATGAAGGTGAAACCTTTCGAAAATTTGTGGTACTAAAAAGGTATTTTCCACTTAAGAACAGTGCAAAAGTTAATTTTTTAAAAATTTAACAAACGCCATTTTATTTTTTAAGTATAAGAAGTTAATGCTATTCTATGTGATTGCGATGAAACGAAGCCAAGGACTCGGGATTGTTGAAATATATAACTTGATTTTTCTTTTTTGACAAACATTGCGAAAGTCTTGAACATCATTCTATATAATGTGTAGCAACAGCAGCTATTTTATAAGAAGCTGATAAAGAGATAAACCAGAGGTCGCATTATTTAATAGTTATCCTAATTCAATTTTTGAAATAACATAATAACCAAGTGGATAACTAGGTTATGTCTACGTAAAAACGGAGTAAGGACAAAATATATTTTAATGTACACTGTTCACCCAACTGTATTTTCTTTGATATTATTACATTTTATTTATTTACAAAACAAGTCAATGTTAAGCGAGTGGTACTTTTTATATTATATCTATTTATTTTATTACCGTGAAACCGACCGCGGAGTCAGATACGATCAGGGCGCTGGTCCGAAGCGATTGGCTCTACGAGGACGTGGGTTTGAATCTCGTCTAAAAAACATCATTAATGATTTTGATTTATTTATGGTACTACGACTGCAAAATGTCATTCGAATATGATTTGTATGATATGTCGTGCTATGATTTATATTGTGTTCTTGAATGCTTGTAGCTTTACATTTAAATAGTGCTCTTGACTTGTGATAATATGTTTGCGATGGCTGAGAATATATGATATCTCTGCATTAGACTACCCGAGTTTAATCATTCATGAGACCTACCTCAGCTCCTACCCTCTCCTGTTTCAGGTCTGAATGTCGTTTCATACGTTAATGTGGTGTTTTGTGGTTTATTGGTGATCAACTCAATTTACACAAATGAGGATGTGGTTTATTGGTGATCAACTCAATGTACACAAATGAGGATGTGGTTTATTGGTGATCAACTCAATGTACACAAATGAGGATGTGGGCTAAAATCTTCCACTCTATCATCAGGGCCGAAACTGTCAGTGTAAATATTCTTCTAGCTTTAAGGTTTATCTACCTCATATATACACCCGATCTGAATTAACCATTGGTCTCAGGATTATTTGATATTTGAATGAAATATAACAATATTTATTTTTATTCGAGATTAATATCAAACATACACTTTAGTTTTAGTTAGAACATCCCATTCGTGCATTACTTGTTCTATAATAATAACATAGTTAATCATACGTTTCACTTGTAAAGTTTCATGATTTTTAAGTGAACTAACATCAAATAATAAATTTGTATTGCGCTTAAAAAAAAGATCGAGTCTTTAAAGCAAAATATAAGCATTGCGCATGGAAATATATTTATTGATGGTGATTGTAGTGTTTTCGAACTTTTTTTTAGGCGACAATGCTCCTAAATTAATAATTACACGTTTAAATTAATTAGAATTGTTATGTGCTTGTATAATATTCCAAAACAATAAGATATTTGTTAATTGATACATAGTTCGCCAAGCTGATTGTTGGTCTGCTAAACGTGTGTTTGTGTGTGTGTCACAGGCGGAGCTTACTTCCACTTCCTCCACAACTGGGAGAAGAACCAGGTGGTCCGGGAGATAGGGAGGCGATACCCTTGCCAGTCCTGCCACAGGAGCTACAAGCAGAAGCGCCACCTGGACAGTCACCGGAAGTACGAGTGCGGCAAAGAGCCGCAGTTCCACTGCCCGCACTGCTCGTACAGGGCGAAGCAGAAGGGAAACCTCACGAGTCATTTAAAGAAAATGCATCCTGGACAACCGTTTAAGGAAGAAGCCCAAACTGGGCAGACGAATGCCGGTTAAATAGCTCTAATGATGTTCAGGCAATTGCTTAAAAGCCCGCTTTCTATAAGTTCCGAAAGTCTCCTTGTTGGTGCATCAAAATTGTATTGTTATATTTTATGAAATGAATTTATTAACTCGGTCGCCCGGAGTCCCTTGTTGTGTTTAAAGTTTAAATAATAAACATGGGACAATATTGCAATTTGTTTTAACTGTCAGCGAAAGAAAGTAGAAAGTAATATTAAACGTTTTTATGTACGTCGTTGCCACTAATCATTATCTCACGGGCAAACTTCGTGTTATTCCGTGCAAGTTTCTCATGCCTTACTCTGTGCAGACGAAGTTGTGTTTATGAGTGATCTAACACATTGTTAACGTTAAACTAGTACCTACAGTGATTTCAACAACGGTCGACTAACCCTTTCACTTGTGATGTAAAAATTAGGGATGGAAATCGATATTATTATGGTTATTGAATATCGAATATCGAAGAGCTGTTATCGTTATCGATCGATAATATTTAAAGAATAAAGTTGATTCTAATAAATTTGATGATTGTTTGGGTTTGTGAACGATAACAACCATATTTGATAGGACGTCGATATCACTGGAAATTGTGGCTAATTTGGATTACAAAATAGTCGCGTGGATTGCATAGATCGGAACTAACACGATATTGAAGCTTTATCATAATTATATCGTCCGTATTTCCGTCACCCTAGCGTGCGAAGACTGGCTATTTTGAAGTATATTTTCTAAATTTATGTCAGTAACATCGAAATAAATGATTAATTTGGTAATCCAAGTAGTTTCGATAATCGAAATAATTACCAATATCAACTATCGATCAATAGAATCGAGTTTTTCAATGCCAATGCCAATTATATTTGGCAATAATCTACAACATAATAAATATATATATATTTTTTTTTTTACCTACCACTTGTTTAATAGTTTACAGCAAAGAGAATGGTGCATAAACACAGACTGGTATAATATATCATCAAATGTTCGGTGCCAATAGAGTTCTATGATGGCTGTTAAAAGCTCAAAAGAACTGAAAAAAGTGATCCGCGTTTGGAAGACTAGATGCTTTCTTCGAGCTGAATATATAAGCCTTAGTGCCTATCGAGGTGGTAACTGGCATGTGCTTGCAAGACTAGATGCTTTCTTCGAGCTGAATATATAAGCCTTAGTGCCTATCGAGGTGGTAACTGGCATGTGCTTGCAAGACTAGATGCTTTCTTCGAGCTGAATATATAAGCCTTAGTGCCTATCGAGGTGGTAACTGGCATGTGCTTGCAAGACTAGATGCTTTCTTCGTGCTGAATATATAAGCCTTAGTGCCTATCGAGGTGGTAACTGGCATGTGCTTGCAAGACTAGATGCTTTCTTCGAGCTGAATATATAAGCCTTAGTGCATATCGAGGTGGTAACTGGCATGTGCTTGCAAGACTAGATGCTTTCTTCGTGCTGAATAAATAAGCCTTAGTACCTATCGAGGTGGTAACTGGCATATGCTATATATCACCCCGTGTAAACAAAATCTGTGTGATCATTTTACCAAATATTTGGACGTAAACTGAAAAAATATTTGCCATTAAATTTGCATAAAAACATCTCTTCACCTTTGGAACAAAACGACGAAGTTGGAACGTTATTAAATTCGTATAGTTTAGTAAAACGTGTATATGACAAAATCTAAGTACACATCCCAAAGATGACAGTCGAATAGATCAAGGCATACATATACAAATCTCATTGGGGATTACGAGTGATGAAAGTATATTCCAGGTATTATATTTAAATGCAAATCATTTGACTATTCGCTGTTCAACACACAGAATGCTACTATGTTTATATGTGATATCTAAAATTTTATGGAAATAATCGCGCGTGATACTTACTAAACTTATAATGTACTTATATTAAATTACGCGTGATTATTTCCATACAGTTTTAGATATCATTAACAATAAATCACGAAAGCCTACAACATAATAAATAATAATATGTATATTCTGCATTACTAAACAAGAAGGCCTTAACTACACTTTTTATTTAGATTTAGTTTTTCATATTGTTGGGGTCATATTTGATGCATAACAGTGCTAATTAAAAAAAGTGTAGTTTAGGCCTTAGCATACATATTATATTTGTGTCGGCTATGTACAGTCGAACCCTGAAAATACTCGTAATCTGCGTAGCAATTTCTCGAAGTTTGAAATAAATACTACGGACTTGTGGAGATTGGGGTGAGATTAAATTAGAAATAGATTACGGTGTTTTACCCCCAATTACCACCATGTAGATAGCGATTTGACCCTTAAGTTCGCATTTAATGTTTTTTCACACCTTTTACACCCGGGAACATAATTAAATCAAGAGGTCTGGAAGATACCTCTTTAGCCGACATCCCGTGGTCAACTCTCTGTGCACGTGATTTGTATCGCCTTGTGAACTGCATTATGGATCAATGGAAGTTTAGATAGAATTAATTGAAATAAATTGGAAACTAACGCAAGTCTTACAGGGTTATTCAACCGCTAAAGTAAAAAAACATTTAATTCAGGCTAACTTGTTATGAATTTAGAAATAAACAGAAAAATTGTTGGGTCCACCTTGACCCGGGGAAAAAAAAGTTTTTTTCGAGCTTGGTCCCATCGGCAAAAATTTTCCAAAAGAAATAACATGGGGACGATCTTTATTTAATTAATTAATTAATTTATAGAGGATTTTGATCCGGAAAAATACTGGCCATTATGGACGTACTCGACAGCCTTTTGTTTAAACTTTAAATCCTCATTGTGCACAGTTTCAAGGCACGATGTAATAAAGGGCCATTTTTGATTGGTATGATGAAGAAAAAGAAGCAAGTTTAAACCGATTTAAGAAATTTCCCAAAACGCCAATTTTCGCAAATTTCATGATTTTAAAAAATTGAAAAATTCGTGTAAAAGCGCAGTTAAAAGATATCATTTTTAAACGGTCATTTGTGTGTAGTTTTATGCTATAAATTATGTGCTAAAAAATAATATTTTGGGGTAATAGCCCCTTTAATGCTATGCCTAGGCCTAGGTATCGATATCTAATGCTCTCTTTACGTTCCATATTATATTTATTCTTGGCTTGATAGGCTCTGGTGAATAGTGATTTTTCCTTTGGCGGTAGCACCCATGTTTTTTATTTACGTCGATCGTTGCAGTTCACAGGGCGATACAAATCATGTGCACCGAGAGTTGATCACGCGATGTCGGCGGAAGAGGTATCCTCCAGACCTTTTGATTTAATAATGACCCCGGGTGTACCTCTTGCACTATCACATTATTCGCTAAGTTCTTCTAGTTTAACAAATCAGTTCCTCTTATTTGATTCAACATGGCAGGATTCGCTTTACACAAACCGTTGGTAGTATTGGTAATCAGAGTGCGGCAAGAACTCAATGTCATGTTAGTGCGCAAAGTATAATTATAGTGGGACTCAGCCACTCTGTCTAACCACCAAATACTTGTGACAACTACAATCAAAGAATCTACATAATTGAGACTTAGCTACAGTCAAAGAATCTAAATACTTTAGACTTAGCTACAGTCAAAGAATCTAAATACTTGAGACTTAGCTACAGTCAAAGAATATGATTACTTGTGACTTTGTCACTTAATACAATCAAGAGTTCTGCTTCTAGAACATGAATTCTATTGTGCAATGGGACCCAATGCTGGTTACTTATAGACGCGCGTTGAGTTGTAATTGGCGTCTTGGTCTTAATAATACAATCTTGGTCTTAAATGAATGAGTAGCTTTAACACCCACGTGGCCTCAAATGAATTTATACAAATTACGGATAATACAAATTATATTTTAAATGTTTATACACTTTGACAATAAATAATATGCAATACGATAATGTATGCCTTTATTAACTACTTGTAAGTTTGTAACGCATAGTCCACAGAGAAACCTTAAGGTATAGAAGAGGACAAACTAAGATGTTGCGTGGACATTTGAAATTTTAAGTTGTATATTTTATTAACTGGATAATACACAGTTGATAAGGACGGTGTAGGGTAAGTTTGAATGGTGTTCTAGATTCTAGAAGGCTATTTTGTAATTTACTTAATCATGTTATTGACAGTCTGTAGTTTTACTTGGAACAAGATTATTAGGTGGACTGAGAGAAAAACGAAGTATTCATACATATTTATTAATTCCTTGTTGGTAATGGGCAAAGTGCTATTTACAAGTTACTCTGTAGGAACAAGCTTTGTAACCTTCCTATGTGAGATGCAATAAAGTTATTTGTTTTAAGCTCATTTCTTGGCTTATTATTATTATTATTATTATTATTATTATTATTATTATTATTATTATTATTATTATTATTATTATTATTATTATTATTATTATTATTTTTATTATTATTGTTGTTATTATTATTATCATCAGTTGTTACTTATCCCCATGGCGGATGTAGTTGTAAGATGGGTAGCCTGATCGGGCATGAGTCTTCTCTACTTCACACAGGTTGTCATTTACCAGACTTGTTTACGTTTAGAAAAGAACCAAAAAGAGAAATAAAATCTGTAAAATGAAATCAAAACAGAGACATTTTGACTGTTCACAAACAGATGCTATCAGTAACACAAAAGCAGATTGACAAACCTCTGAAAACTTTAAACTTACTTAAGTTACTTACTTACATCATCACTGAAACTACATTTAAGTATATTGTTCTGCGTGTGGTCATATTGGTCATACCTTGAACTCTCTTTTCTTTCTGCCAACGATGTCATGACGACCACGAAGTGAGAAACCCCCTACCTCTCCTTGTCCGTCTATGTCTGTCCAACATGAGTCTGTCCTCCTAGACTAGATGGCGCAAATGACCGCGAAGTAAGAAACCCCCCTACCTACCTCTCCTTGTCCGTCTATGTCTGTCCAACATGAGTCTGTCCTCTCAGACTAGATGGCGCAAATGAGCGCGAAGTGAAAAACCCCCTACCTCCCCCTTGTCCGTCTATGTCTGTCCAACATGAGTCTGTTCTCCCTAGACTAATGGCGCAAATGACCGCGAAGTGAGAAACCCCCCTCCCTACCTCTCCTTGTCCGTCTATGTCTGTCCAACATGAGTCTGTCCTCCCTAGACTAGATGGCGCAAATGACCGCGAAGTGAGAAACCCCCCTACCTACCTCTCCTTGTCCGTCTATGTCTGTCCAACATGAGTCTGTCCTCCCTAGACTAGATGGCGCAAATGACCGCGAAGTGAGAAACCCCCCCCCTACCTCTCCTTGTCCGTCTATGTCTGTCCAACATGAGTCTGTCCTCCCTATGGCCTCCTCTCTAGACTAGAATGGCACAAATGACATCGCCCTTAAACGAAATAAAGTAAATTTACCGTAATGTAGTTTGCCTGCACTTTTTTTGGAGCTCACAGATCTTTATTTGATTATAAATGAAAAGTATTAATTGCTATGTAATAATGACAAATATGAACATTGAACACTGCACTTTCCTTTAACAACAGTAATTATTCTTGATTTATTATTAAGTCATCATTGCCATTGGAAGGATGCTAAAATCACGTGAAGTATAGTGGACAAAATCATTTATAATTTCTTAAGAACAGTGGTCCACGACAGTGTGGGCTACATATTACATCCATCCCTACCAACAATACTAAAACCAAGTGAAATTGCAGTTTTTCCGTGATTCTCGGGAATGGTATGTGCAAAATATCTAAAAACTGATTGCAAACATCATGTGGTTTTGTTAGAACATAATGTAAGCAAAAATATTCAAATATAATAATCGGTGTGGTTTGTATTTCTAATATGCATTTAATTAACTACAATATCAAATAAAAACTTAATTACCATCACATTACTACATTACACATCACTTTTTTCGTGCAGCCTAATAGTCCTTACAAAACTACACAGCTGCCTGCAAACAGTTTTGCGATATTTTGCAGCGTGATCAGTTAGGTAGTATGGCGTTAAAACTGAGCTATAATAATAATAATTATTCAAAATTATATCACAGTATTAACTTATAACTAAGAAGCTAGTAGAACAGGCATTTTGATTCTTAAATATATTTAAAACTATAATAATATATTACGGTGTAGTCCTAATATTATCCTTCGTTCTAAGTAAGTTAAATGTACTCGTAATTTATATTATGTTCGTTGTGCTTTTGCTCATATTTTGTTATATGTTTTCTTTCTTAACATCTGAGTCGCGACTTGGGCCTACTAGCCCGACTCTGGTCGTGCAATATGATGCTCGATGGTTCCTTACTAAACTATATTATCCCTGGCCTCACCTCTTTAATATTTTGCCCACTTTAGTAATCCGATGTAGCCTATTTTAAAACAGAGATGATCTAGGCTAGTAGTTGAATAATGAACCATTCATTTCCGTTAAGAGTCTTCACGAGACGGACATGTACACGGCACGCTTGAAAGCACTCAAATTCAGATGTAGAACGCTCTAGAGAAAAATTGAAACGACATACGAGAAAAATGCACAAGACACAGATATTTTTATGCAGAAGAACATACAACAAACAGAATTGATGTATGTAATAAACCCTACTATACACCATTGTTACGCATAAAGTCGACGCAACGGGAAAAAGAAGAGGTTGTTCCCGCCGCGTTGACTTTACGCTTAACAATGGTGAATAGTAGGGTTTATTACATAAAGCAATTCTGTTTGTTGTATGTTATTCTGCATAAAAATATCTGTGTTTTGTGCATTTTAGAATTCATGTATGTCGATTAAATTTTTCTCCAGAGCGTTGTACATTTGAATTTGAGTGCTTACGGGCGTGCCTGGGTCATAATTGTCTATAATGAAGACTTTAAGTTCTTGTTTCTGTGGATCTATATTTATTGTTAGACCTGGACCTACGTTAACTATACGCGTGTGAAATGTTTTACAGGTGTGGAAACAACTATATACCATCCGCCAAGTGACAGCTCTAAACCATTCGGATGCCCAAGTTGCCACAGAACTTACAAGTACAAAGAGAACTTGTCGAACCACGTCAAGTACGAGTGTGGGAAAGAGCCGCAGTTTCAATGCCCGCATTGTCCACATCGTGCAAAACTCAAGGGCAACCTTAAACAACATATTATGGGCAAACATAAGACATCGGTTAATCTTGATAGCTTCTTTAATAGGCATTAAAAATAATTCATTAACAACTTTATAAAATAAAATGTTGTATTCAGCCTTCGAAGTACGGAATGTAACATTCTCATTTCTCAATACCTTATTCCATCCATATAATCCTGTCAAATAAGAATTTTTGGAGGAAAAAATTGCGATGTCGCTAAATTTTTGCAGAGACCTTCCTTAAAGGATACTTATCAACATACTAAAACTCCCCTACAATCGGACTGGAGCTTCGGCCGCCATATTGGAAAATGGCGGCCAAAAAGTGTTTGTTATCGAATATCTCCAAATTTGTTTGAGATAGACAAAATATCTCAATGGCAAAAATATTCCTCATTTAATTCCCTACAAAACAGGTGTCTTCTATAGTTTTGGTAGGGGTAAAGGTTACGTCACAAAATCGTGGTTTATATGTTGCTTATTGGAGTACCAGCTAATTTCCAAATTTTCACGCCCAGCATCAAACAATGCCCGGTAAATCCGTAAGAAATCGATTTAAATACAAAAAAACTTTTGTACGGGGTTCATTAAAGCTTCCATTAGTATTTTAAAAAATCAGTTCTGCGAAATCGGATTTTGCATTTACCCGGAATTTGGGTTTTTCCATTGTTGGCATTTCCTGAAAAATGCCATATTTTACTGTCCATTATTAAGCACTAAATAGCATTGAAGGAAAAATTCTTTCTACGCACATCGAAATGACTTAAATAATGATCCGATTACAACCAAAGTTTAAATCCAATATGGCTGCTAATTCCTAATATTCACAATATGAATACTGTTTTCGTGCTGTTTTTACACTCTTTTTGTTACATAATTCACTTTGATGCTGTGGATATTAGGAATTAGCAGCCATATTGGATTTAAACTTTAGTTGTAATCAGATCATTATTTGAGTCATTTCAATGTGCGTAGGAAGAATTTTTCCTCCAATGCTATTTAGTTCTTAATGTAGGACAGTCAAAAAGGGCATTTTTGAGGAAATGCCAACAATGGAAAAACCAAAATTCCGGGTAAATGCAAAATTCGATTTCGCAGACCTGATTTTTTAAAATACTGTGGAAGCTTTCATGAACCCCGTACAAAAGTCCTTTTGTTTTTAAATCGATTTCTTACGGATTTACCGGGAATTGTTTGATGCTGGGCGTGAAAATTTGGAAATAAGCTGGTACTCCAATGAGCAACATATAAACCACGATTTTGTGACGTAACCTTTGCCCCTACCAAAACTATAGAAGACACCTGTTTTGTAGGGAATTAAATGGGATATATTTTTGCTATTGAGATATTTTGTCTATCTCAAACCAATTTGGAGATATTCGATAACAAACACCTTTTGGCCGCCATTTTCCAATATGGCGGCCGAAGCTCCACTCCGATTGTAGGGGAGTTTTAGTATGTTAATAAGTATTATATAAGGAAGGTCCTCTGCAAAAATTCAGCGACATCGCAATTTTTTCCTTCAAACGTCAATATACGATCTTATTTGACAGGATTAATAATCTAGATGAAATTATTTATTTTATTTATTGAGCGTCTTCCTATTCAGTTAAAATACTGATTTACAAAGGATGACAACCACAGTATATAGATAGGCCTTTATCTATGTACTGTGGGACAACTAAATAAATCTGATTACATAGGGCCTAGTGCAGACACAACAATGAACTCTCGTATTATCTTAATAAAATACCTGTCGATTAAGTATTGTTTGATCAAAAAAATTATGTAATGAAATAAAATAATAGTAAAGTATTAGTTTTATTCTTTTATTCGATTTAACAACGAAATCGCAACTGCACAAATCCCAATTTGCTGCTGTGCAAATTTCTTTTGCAACTGCGTCAACAGTATCCAGCTACGCACAAACGTTCTGCTTGTTTTCCCGTTGTATGTAAACCATGGTAATTAGTAGCAGGAAGAACATATTATGAACACTTATACCCAATTAACCACTGACTTAAATCCATACTTATTGTTTTCAGTGTTACGCTGGACCAAGAAAAACTCTCAATCATTTCAGTGCCCAAATTGCTGCAAGAGTTATAAATACAAAGAAACTTTGACAAGTCACTTAAAGTACGAGTGTGGAAAAGAGCCACAGTGGCATTGCCCACATTGTCCTCATCGCTCGAAGCTCAAGGGAAATCTTAAGCAGCATATCTTGAAAGTGCACAAAATGATCATTATTTAAATAAGTCATTGTATGGGATTGTAATCTTTAATTGTAGGCCTGTTTAAAATAAATTATAATATGCATATTAAGTCTTGCTTCAACATTCTTATGCTTACGTCTACGATGTAGATTTGCTTCCAATTCCAACAGAAATTTATCTCATATAAACCTTCCCGATTTCATTAGTTTTTTATACTTGGCCTAATTTATTTGAAACAAATGTATCTCATAGTAGCTTTCCCTCTTTCTATCTACCTAAATGTGTAAATTTTTACCGTTAGATTATACTTAGGCCTAATGTATTTAAAGTAAACCAAATGAATCTTATAGTAACTTACCCTCTTTCTTTCTACCTAAATGATATATCTATAAATTTCTCGATTTTATTGGTCGGCAAACAATCACGTATGTGTTATTGATTACATGTTAATCAATCGAGAAATTAAATTGAAAAAACTAGCCGGGTATTGTACCAGGGTCTCCCGACTGTCAGTTCGGTTGCTATTCCCCTAAGCTACCGAAACTGTTAACTAACTTAATAACTTCTAAATCATTATAGTTCTGATACAATTGGAACAGTACTGCAACGATTCTTCTGCCTTTCAGTTTACCAACTTAACATTATTTATAATGTAATAACCTAAAGCGGGTGTGAGCGGTTGTTTATTCATTGGTCGGGAAACACTCCCGTAGGTGTAATTGGTAAAATGTATTTTCTAATTTTTTGATTGAATTCCACATGCATCAAAGAATGATTAGATAAGATTAAAATATATGTCCAAAAATAATAAGTTTCCTTCTTTCCATATGCCTGTAACCCCTGTGTCAATGTATCAATTATGTATCAATGTATCAATGTATCATCATCATCATTAATTCACGAATAGATTAAACTAAAATGTATTTATTGTTTTCAGCATTTTTGAAAGATTTTCTCCGGACGACGAATATAAGCTCAAAACCATTTGGGTGCCCAACTTGCCAAAAGACCTACAAGTACAAAGAGACCTTGTCTAGACATGTTAGATACGAGTGTGGGAAAGAACCCCAGTTTCAGTGTCCGCGTTGTCCGTACCGTGCAAAGCTCAAGGGCAACCTGAAACAGCACGTGCTGGGAATGCACAAGCTAGTTATACCTTGAAATCATAGGAGGACTAGGGAAGAAGACACTTGTACTCACAAAGTTGGTTGTAAATAAAGAATATTTTGAAAGTTCATCTTTTATTTCTGCACGTATTTACACTGATTCTACTACTTATCTACTCCTTACGTTTAAAACTAATGCACTCTTCCCCTATTCCGGTAATATTGATTTGTTCTTGTGGTTTAGACAGTTGGAGCGTTACTATAATCCGTTAGGTATCAAACAATGAAGGTTTGTGTCTGGCATGACTATTTTATATCTATTCTAATCCTGTAGAATAGAATGGGCATTTCTTCTTCTTATCCTATCACAGTGGGACACACGGAGAAAGCGCGGGACAAGAGCTTGCGCAAGGGTTTCTTATGATTGCGCTGAACGATTACTTGTATCATTATCATCTATTGATATCTGACTATTGATATCCGCACTTGGCTATGTAGAAATAACCGTAAATAATCATTACGAAACGTATGCTTAGAAAGTCAAAAAATTCCCAAACATGTTTCAATTTATGACCTTAGTAAAATAATCTGTGAGTTGAAATTTATTTGAAAGTTATGTCGTGTACGAAAATTTACCTAAGAAACAAAGGCGGTGGGATTAATTTCCAAAGTTAAAAAAATTGAGTAAATTACATTTTGAATGACATTTGAAATCGGTGAATTAAACAGCATCCCACAAATTATCTCTTCATAACGTTTACGTGAAATTTGAGACAAAATATGATAGCAACCATTTAATCCCTCCCTTAAAAAAAGCTCCACAGAACAACAACATTAACCCATTCAGACCAGGTGTCCTTTACAACAAACATAACATTTTAAATTTTTTAAATGTGAATTCAAGTTTAAAATTTGACCCAATTTTATTTTTAATTTGTTAAATTTAAATTAATGTTTTTTTTCTTCTCATTTCAATAAGACGACATACGCGGTAGTAGGTACCTTTTTTGATAAGATTTTTTAAAAAATCCGTCAAAACGGGCAAAAACATGTAAAAAAGAAAGAAAAGGAAATGTAATATTGTTATGGTATTTGAGATATACAGAAAATTCAAATTAAACAAACAAAATACGGGGAAAAATCTAGTTTATGATAAATATACATTTGAACATAAAAAATTGATTTAATTCAAAATCCAAAATTTTACAATTCTTTAAATATTTCAATGAAAACTATAAGAACAATACTAAAAATCTTAGAAGAAAATACGGAATGTTAATTTTTAGCTTAAAATTACCAAATTTGAGCGGATTTAATTCAGGTCTGATTGGAAAAAGGTGATTTATTATTAGGCACTTAATAAATTCTAAGGCTGTTCCAAATGATTCCACCCGCGGACTGCGCCAGAATCTACAAGGTTTGTCCAGCTTTATTGATCGGTATTTCCTACTTAAATATGCCGGTCTCTAGTTGTCATTGTTCGCTAGTCGATGGTGTCGGTGTCTACAGTGTTGGCTTGGTCGGCTTTAACCTTCATTAATAATCAGTTATGTAACCTGAGTGTGTAGAATTTATTTATTCATTTAAACTCGTCGCTGCGGTAGTATAGCCTCTGTGAGCCCTCTCAATCAAGAAGCAATCTGGAGATAATCCTGGAACATATTTATTTTTATTAATACACATTCGTAATTTCTATCTCTCACGCTTACATAATTCCAACTATTTTTCATGAACTAATATTAATTTTGCAATTGCTTTCAGATTTTTTGAAAACTCTGCTTCGCCCGTCGAATGGGAGCCCGAAAATTTTTGAATGCCCTAATTGTCCCCGGACTTACAAGTACAAAGTGACGCTGTCAAGCCACATGAAGTACGAGTGTGGGAAAGAACCGCAATTCCAGTGCCCACATTGTCCGTATCGCGCAAAACTCAAGGGGAACCTAAAGCAGCACATATTAGGCAAACATAAGATCATTAATTTGTGAAGTTGCCGTGTGGAACTTCAAAATATCTTGTTGGATTGGGAATCATAGTGTGTTTCTTGTTGAAATTATCATGTTTTGAGTGCAAGAGTTGACCATGCAATTCGTGGCGGAGAGCCAGTGACAGTTTCTATTACCTCATTAAGTACATGAGTTCCGACTATTTGAATATTTGCGGATTTATATGAGATTTTACAAAACCCGCGTCTTACGCGCCAACTTAGGGGCGTTTGGGCGTCATTGGGCCCCAAAAAGGCCAAAAAAAAGGGCAGTCTACTAACCCATAAGTACATGATGAGACTAAACGCCATGATATGAGGAAACGTGTCTGAAGTTTGGAACCATAACGTAAATCGCCCCTAAAAAGGGCCGTCTTTTTTTCGTAGCGGCGTGGTGGTAAACCTTAACCATACAAAAATGCAAAAACTTGCAAAAAAAGGGGCCAAGCCGAAAACGAGGAAGATACAAGTGGCTCAACTGCATAAAGTGGTGATATCTAGAAGTGTGGCCAAACCCATTATTTTGTTTAAAATAATAAATATATTTATTAATTATATAATATATTAATAATATATCAATATCCATATTATTATCTAACTATAATTATGAAACAAATATATTAACAAAAATAACATAAACATTTAATAAATTTATTGAAACATTTACATGTGGAAATATCAAAATTAACAGACGCCATTCAAAATTAAAAGCTTGGTCGATGGATTTGGATTGGTTATGTTTTGGTTAGTCAGTAACGACAACCAAGTTAAAAATTCATCGACCAAGCCTTTAATTTTGAATGGCGTCTGTTAATTTTGATATTTCCACATGTAAATGTTCCAATAAATTTATTTAATGTTTATGTTTTTTTTGTTAATATATTTGTTTCATAATTATAGTTATATAATAATATGGATATTGATATATTATTAATTTATTATATAATTAATAAATATATTTATTATTTTAAACAAAATAATGGGCTTGGCCACACTTCTAGATATCACCACTTTATGCAGTTGAGCCACTTGTATCTTCCTCGTTTTCGGCTTGGCCCCTTTTTGCAAGTTTTTGCATTTTTGTATGGTATATCAATAATTTTTTTAGAACGTACACGGTATGGATGTTAGCATCCAAGTAGAGAAAATTACTTTATTTACAATGATTCAAAATAAAATCTCACTCATTGATAGTTAAAAGGTTTGAGCATCGCAGTTATAAATAAAATAATTTGTTGTTTTGCATTATCTAAGCTTCCGGTCATCTAATCTAATTACCGTTTGTATAGCACATGGCCACTGAGATGACTGACATCGGTGCAAATTTTGGCTTCTCTAACATTATCCATTGAGGCCCCACAAACTTATACATAATTCGTCAGCCACCCACCCAGCCACCCACCCCACCCAGCAGCCCGAGAAGAAAGTTATTTCGAACGATCTTGACGTCTCAATAACTTCTAGACGCATCATCAGATCGGGATGAAACTTAAAATGGGTCATCTCATAGTAAAATCCCATCAATTGAAGCAAATTGCAGGTTTTTATCTCACATGGTTTTGCGTCGGCGACACCGTGTTAAGTGCTAATGTAGGTGTGCGGTAATAGGCGCTAGTGGAAGCGGAGCCGCGCGTGGCTTGGCCCGGTGCGCTTCCGCGCACCTTGATATACGTAACGTGTTTCTTTGCGGGCGGGTTTTCTCATTTACCCATTTTATTCACTTTTTCGCTTTGAAATAACTGATAACTTTCCCAGTGGTGGATATGGCACTGACTGATATGGTAGGTGTGGATGTTCAAGATTTTCTTCTACAATATGGTTTTTGGATGGCTTCCATTAGTATGTCAATAAATAGTTTTTATCTTGAAGAGAGGAAGGAATTTATGTATATATTATTATGATTGTAGATAGTACATAATAATGATAAGTTGCAAAATGCGCAGTGTCGTGGGTGTGGAAGAGAGTGAGGTGGTCGGGGGGGGGAGCATCCCCTCATGTATCCGACCTTGATCTTACCATCGAGCTTATATTTGGGTAGAGGGAGCATGACGTCACGATCGTGAAGCAAACATATCGAGGCGAGACGAGCCCCCAAGACCACGTGACATTGGTACGCGCGGCGATGCTGTAGCCTTGTCTACATATAAAATGGTCTGGTATTGCTGTGTTTTTTGGATGTCAAATAAGAGTATTCAAAAGACGGGCAGTATTCGTTTCACAGGAATGTAACACTGCTTTTTATATTTTAATAATTTTAGTAAGATTTTGTGCGCCTAGGGCCAATAACTAATTAATAATCAGCAAATATGTGACACGGTTAAGGCGTTAACCAGCCATTGGGTCATCATAAGTATACAGTTTGGCCTAGAGTTGACCTGTCCTTAGGGCCTAAGCCTACCTAAACCTAAAAACCAATTAATTACAATTAGATTTAGACATAGACATTTGCAAAATATAATGTGAAGTTTTGTTTACAGTTTTCCGAAGAATGAAATCAGGTGTAAATTATGGCTCACTAAAGAGATAATTTTACTCCCACCATCGCATACAAAAATATGTTCAAAACATTTTGTGGAAGAAGATGAAGTTTATTATGTTTAAGGGCGCGTCAACCGTTAGGTCGTATTGCGCTTGTAATGAAAATTGACATGTATGCCTACAGAGTGTGAGGCCTACTTGTTTCTTGTTTACAGGGCTGATACTTATTTTCAAGACTGCCCAGTGCTCACCTAAGTTATGTCAAATGCATGTTTGCTATTACTGGTGTCTTCTTATTTGAGCAGCAAGAATTACTATTTCTTCATAATTCGTCCGTCATATGAGATAAGCCCAATGCTTACACCTTTCATATAATTAAGTGCCAATCATATTTTAAAAAAAACTTCAGTATAATTGCCGTTCTCGACGGGATTCGAACCCGGACCTCTTGACTCTGATTCGGAAGGTCACGGGTTCGCATCCCGTCGAGACTAGCAATCCTAACTGAAGGTTTTTGCCAAGATTTTCCTCAGTCGAATGCAAAGGATTGAGTCCTCTGAAATAGCCCTCGGACATCCTTTCACAATGGTCCTATCAGCAACATATACCTAGTTAGTCACCTGGGTCATACCGGTTAAATCTGATGTGTACTCTACAGTGGACATTCTACAAAAATATTATATTTTAATATTATATTCGAAGTCTGTTGATAGGTGTCAAAATTGATGTTATCCATTTATTATTTTAAGTCTTGTACAGTTCTAATATTATTTTTATTTTCAAATACTTTAAAATATATCATAACTAATTAACTTAACTAGTCACCTGGGTCATACCGGTTAAATCTGATGTGTACTCTACAGTGGGCATTCTACAAAAATATTATATTATAATATTATATTCGAAGTCTGTTGATAGGTGTCAGAATTGATGTTATCCATTTATTATTTTAAGTCTTGTACAGTTCTTATATAATTTTTATTTTTCAAAAACTTTAAAATATAATCATAACTAATTAACTTAACTATGAGTAATTGATATGAGAGTAACAATTAAACAATTAAAACAACAATTAACAACAATATAAAAATAAAAAAGTGTTGACAGCAGGCAAGGCGATGAAAAACAAGGAAATATAATATATCTCTTGATGGATAATTTGCTATAATGTTGATAATGCAAGAAGATAGTCTAGGCGGCTATGCCTATGCATTAAAATGGTTCACACAAATAACATGCCACATACAAAATACGAATGTCCAATATTAATTATAATTAAATATTAATTATTATTTAATTTCGCCCACATAAACCGTGTAGATCAAGACGTTGGCCTAAAGAAGGGGATTTACATAGACCTACAACGACCAAATATTCACGATTAGTAAGTTGTTTGCATACAAAAATAATTGTTTGTTTCTTAGCTGTAGTTCTAAATGAATGAATCCTTAGAAAAAGAGTGGGAACTTACAGATTCTCTTGGAAATGTAGGCTTGCGCTAACGTTATAGCCTTGCGCGCTATAGCAGCCGAGTTCAAAAGATACCAATGTCACGTGACTTTCCCGCTGCCCGCGCTGTGGATATGTTTGCTTCAACTCGCCGCGCTGCCAGGTATGCGCGATGCTCCCTCTACCCAATATAAGCTCGATGGATCTTACCAGCAGGTGCTCGCACTAGTATCTACCTCAGTTGTTACTGTTGAAACCCTGTCCAAATCGGATATAATATTTTTATGAACTGGAGAAATGCAAGCTTTCTCGTATCCCACTAGCAATATAAGGACTGTTCAATATCTATGTATGTGTATGAATATAAGAATATTTTTTAATTAGTTATTGGTTTTAATACATTTCTTATTATTATTTATGAAGACACATCATAAAAAGTGAAACTAAATAACAAATATTAACGTTAAAAATACAAATCATTGGACTATTCACGGGTAAACAATTTTTCTTAATAAAAATATATGTTGGAACAGTGTCCAATGATTTGTATTGTTATCATACTTTGTATTGTTCAGTCTGGTAGACACCCTGTGTTTTGGTATAATGACCTTTTCTGTCAACCTCCCATTTAATTTTAAGTATATTGTCTGCTTT